>JAXIVH010000020.1:2755420-2770420 GCA_036785325.1 Urophycis tenuis | reverse complement strand
ATTATGACATTATAATAAACCATACCAAGTGCACCGCTGTGTCGACATGTCCCTTTGTGCCTCTGCTTTAACTCTGTAGAATGTTGAATATGCGTGCCATTAAAAAAAAAAAAAAAGTAGTGGAAATGTGTTTCCGTCGGTCGGCGATATGCTCAACAACACTGTCGCTCCTCAGCTCACACTTGTGTACGTACCTGTCAGGCACATACACACACAGCCACTCACAGCGTGTGTGGACACATCTGGAAAGGAGGTCCCGTGAACACGAGCCACTCTGCTCCTAAAGTGATGGAAGTCCAATCCGTGTGTCTAGGGCAGTCAGCTCGCTGCGTTCACGCAATGCTCTGTTCAAAGACTGTGGAGGAAAGAACGAGAGAAAGAATGAAGGAAAAAGTGTAAGGAAGTAGGAAAGACTTGCTTTTCTCCATCATGCGTTCAAAGGTCTGTGAAGTTTCCTTGTGTTTGCCGTGGTTTCACGTAGGGTCTGGTCATAACAGCTGACTTGGATGCACTTCCCTCTTGTGGTGAACTAGGAACATTACAAGCCATTGCATCTTCAATGTTGGTCGTGGGGTCCCACTGGCGTGAGGCTCCTCTGAATTATTCCAGTCAATTTCTTGATTTGACCAAGTGCATCCAAACGGGTTGCACCGCAGTTGTGGTAAAGAAACAAGGGGCACCAGCGGCGGGAGACGACAGTGAGCGCTGAATGAACTCAATCGAGGTGATAGATGAAACCAAAAGATTATTTTTTTAATGTTAAGTTGTCAACAACATAACAGGCACAGTTCAACAGAGAGCAAACACACTTGATACAGCTTTCTTAGAAATGTGCCCCAAGGATTGTTAGCAATACTTATTGTTAGCGCCTTTTATAGAGTAAGGTTAAAAAAAAAAAACTTGGACGGTACAAATGATGGATCCCTGAAGATGTCAGCCTGACCCTGGAGAGACACTGAAATACGACTTAAGATAGGGATAGATTCTACCAGACCAACACAGAGACTCTGCTCGTTCCCGAGGCCTTAAGACAACCAGAGGCCCCAGATCTTCATGAACCAAACGGCTCAGGGCACGGGGTTAAGGCCTGCGTCACGCAGTCATCATTAGTGGCGTGTCACGTTCACAATGGAATTGGGGAGTGTTGGTCAAACGTGAGGCCCACCATTTGGGCTGTACCCAGGTATTCACACACAGAGAAAAACAAGTCTATAAATCATGCATAAAAATATAAAGAACAGGTACACAAATCAGATAACTTGCATGTAGTATAAGTGCTCAAATAAGGTTAAAAAAAAAAAAAGGCCTGTGGGTTCATTTTCCACCACAACGCACCACTAAATGTATGGGCCTCAACAATACATCACCCACATATTATTTTGGGATATCGGTCCGCCAGTTTGCAAGGGGGTATAGCCCGAACTGAAGTCAATAATGAAATAGCTGTACCAAGTTGCTGAGTGCTAAATTATCTAAAATAGTTTTCTAGCATGGTGTTAACAACGTGTGTGATGTCATGTAGGCATTTAGCGACACTTGCCATATAATGACGGCAATCTGAGGAAATGAGAGTTGTCTGATCCATAAACCTTCACCTGGGGAAATCACTCCGCCTTTGCGTTTTGGTTTGGGCGAGACTGCAATTCAAGATTCAAGATTCAAGTATCTTTATTGTCAAATGTGCTACATGGCAGGCATATAGCACAGATGAAATTGCAGTCCTCTCAGACCTGGTGCAAAATAAACAATGGACAGACAAACGGACACCGTACAGACAAAAACACAGAAACACAGAAAAGTATGAAAAAGTGAGGTAGTGCATTGATAAATGGAAAATGGAATAGTGCAAAAAAATAGTGCAAAATATATTTGAAACAGTCAAAGGACAATTTTAAAGTGTCATTCAGGATGAGAGTTTGTGAGTGGTGGCGGGAGGGCAATGGTCCGAGGTGGGTGCAGGTTTAAGAGTCTGTGGCAGGGGGGCAGAGGAGGGGGGGGGGGGCAGGGGCAGAACAGGGAGGGAGTTGAGCCTCCGGACAGCCTGGTGAAAGAAGCTGTCCTTGAGCCTGCTGGTTCTGGCCCGCAGACTCCGCAGTCTCCTCCCCGACGGCAGAAAACTGAAGATACTGTGGGATGGGTGGGTGGGGTCACCAGCAATCCTGATGGCTTTGCCGGTGAGGCAAAGCCATCAGGACAATATTATAGTGGTCATAATATATACACTTATAAGCGCTACTATAGCGTGGCGACTGTTACTTTTAATAATTCTATATATTAATATAATCTAGTAATGTTTACAAAACCAAAAAATACCGTCCTCTCTGTGTTACACGCACAAGAATGACTTGAAAGATGGCAAACTTAAGAGATGGGGTACAGCCTTTTTTTTGCTGCTTCCTGTTGAGATTCAGTCAGGTGTTTGAGATCCGGTGGTGGATCCCATGACTTTGGTCTTTCATCTCCTTGGCCAACAGGTTGTGATGTTCCAGGTGTCTCCTTGGGCTTGAACTCTCTGTGTTGTCTGCCTTGCTGGGTGCTGGGATCTCTTCCTCCAAAAGCTCTGAGGTCGGTCTTATGACTGTGTGGGGCAGGTGTTTTAGTGTCCCACAGTAGTTCTACTGGGTGGTTGTCCATGAAACAATTGACCATACATCTCTTTCCTACAAGTCCCACTAGTTGTGATTGGTCCTTGGTAGCTAGATTCTGCACCACATTCACAGCCAGTGAGGTATCTGTTGATGTCTCTTTGAGTGTTGTCTCTGGTGAGACTGTTGAGTTGACTGGTACTTGTTTATATTGGTAACACCTAATAATAAAGTAAAACAGATATGTGACAAAATTATAACATTCAAAAATTAGGGGGGGGGGGGCTAATATTATATACTCTGTCTTTACAAACACCCGGTACCAAACTCATTTACATTTACATTTACATTTACATTTAGGGCATTTAGCAGATGCTTTTATCCAAAGCGACTTACAAAGAGTGCATTTGTCAAAAGAAGGTGAAACATTTCATTGCTTAATACAATAAGAAAGTCACCAGAACAAGTTTCAAGCATTTCAATTGCTAGGTTAACCATTGCTAGTATACAACATCTCTGACGAAGAAGGTGAAGAAATGTGAAGAATGAAGAAAGTCTATTGAGTGTACCTGGAATGAATAGGTGGTCTTGATCGGAGTCAAGGTTGCACGTGTCTGGCTACTTAGCTTCTTCTGCTTTAGACACTCACACACTTTGGTGACAAAGTGTTCCACGTCCTGGTGCATTCATGGCCAATAGAACCTGGGGTCACCAGCTGTTGTCGTTGGTAGGTCCTCCGGTGCAGGACACCATTCTCATCCACACAGATCGTCACCATTGCTTCAGCAGTGTAGCCACTGCAGGGTGGCTACACTGGGGTGACACTTTCACCTCAATTCTGTTCAGTCTTTTGTTCAGATTTTTAAGCTGCTGCTGTGCACCAGGTTGTTGTCCAGGTAAGGGAAGTAAATCGTGTCTCTCCGGCCAGCCAGGCAGTGTTCCATGCTCCTCTGAAACTCTGTGGGTGCAGCGCTCAAACCAAAGGCTATGCGTACCCATTTGTCAAGGCGTGACGAAAGCTGTCAACGGCCGGCTCTCTTTGTCCAGGAATCCCTGGTGGTACGCTTTACCCTGGTCTATCACGGAGAACCATGAGCTTCCACCCAGCATATCCAGCATGTCCCGGATCCTTGGGATCAGATGATGGTCATGAACTGACCAACAGAAGAGGCTGCCTCTGTTGTGACTTCTCGCATACACATACCACTGGCAATGAATATGGGGACCGCAATGGGGTTATCCAGCCCTTGTTCAACAGATCCTGCAGGTATTCTTTCACGTCGAGGTGAAGAGGCTTTGGAACGGACATATAGGTATTTTGCACTGGGCTGGTGTCGTGGAGGGTGATGTGCATCTTAAGAGATGGGATACAGACTTTTTTTGCTGCTTCCTGTTGAGATTCAGTCAGGTGTTTGAGATCCAGTGGTGGATCCCATGACTTTGGTCTTTCATCTCCTTGGCCAACAGGTTGTGATGTTCCAGGTGTCTCCTTGGGCTTGAACTCTGTGTTGTCTGCCTTGCTGGGTGCTGGGATCTCTTCCTCCAAAAGCTCTGAGGTCGGCCTTATGACTGTGTGGGGCAGGTGTTTTAGTGTCCCACAGTAGTTCTACTGGGTGGTTGTCCATGAAACAAGTGACCATACATCTCTTTCCTACAAGTCCCACTAGTTGTGATTGGTCCTTGGTAGGTAGATACTGAACCACATTCACAGCTAGTGAGGTATCTGTTGCAGTCTCTTTGAGTGTTGTCTCTGGGGAGACTGTTGAGCTGACTGGTACTTTGGGACTGGTATCTTGGGACGCTCTGTCTCGGACTACTGGTGGTCCCGCCCCTGTAGTCCGCACCCATTTCCCGATGAGGTTCTCTGTGCGGCCCTCTTGCCCGCACCTGAAACAGTCTTCACCCACTCTCCCTTCTCTGCCCTTTTGACACCCTCTCAGCCGCTGTCTCACTCTAGGGGGGGGTGGAAACTCGTTTCCATTACAGCCTGAAACATCTGCTTCATTTCTGCGCAGAGCTCTTCCGTTGGCTGTTGCGTGTTCATGTCGTCTGATTTTGTCTCTTTCCCTTTTACTGTTTTGACTGTCACTGTTGTGTTGCACTCCTTTGGTTTAGGTGTCTGGATTCCTACTGGATTTCTATTTTCATACAATGCTCAATTACATCCCATTGAATTATGACTATGTGACAGAATTATGAATTATGAACATCTAAGAGTAAGCATTTTATATAGAAAGCACCGTTATTCTATCTTCCTGTGTACTAACAGTATTGACAACAAAAACATCAACAGTGACCATTGTATGAACTCTTACTGACACCCGTTATGGTAGGCTACTAGACGGTCTTTCAACTTTTAGCTTTGCTAGCGGACTTGATCAGCATCCTCCATTATCACAGCAATGAGGCGACACACGTGTGTGTGCGTACACGACACATGTACGCACACACACGTCCGCACATGGCCCTGATCCAGTTCACTGTCTCAACCTGTTTGTTTCAGATTAAGGCTTTACTCCAGTGTATTAGTAATGTCTATTAACCGGTTTGTGCTCAACAGCTTACCTGTTGGAAACGCAACAGTACAGTATTATGCAGCGGTGCTCTACTTCGCTTGCAGTCTTTCATTCATTCCTCAGTACTAATAATTTCTTCTTCTACCTGCGCACACTGTGTACAGACATTTACATCGATAGTCTGGCGTTCTGATTTATTTGCCTCAGTTGTACTGTGGAGAGTGTTTTTATTAGCGGAAACCATTGACTTGCGCTAGCCTAGCACCAGTGAACTCTACAACTAGATGGACTGAATAAAATTTGTTGAAAACGTCTCCAATGATAAATAACACACTGGCTGACTTGGAAATGAGGTCCTATGTCCAAAATTCCAAACTACCCCTTTAACAGCCCCACTGTACTGCTGGCATTCAAAACAATCAAGTCACACAAAACTCTCCAAAGAGATACTTAATATTGTGGAAACATTTCATGATAGAACCCACACAAGCAGCCAATTATCTCATCACCTCGCAGGTAAACAGTAACAGTTTAGCACACAAGGAAGCATGAACAGAAGGAGGGACATCTAACACAAACACATAAGTAGCACTTTATCATCATCAAGGGTGGGTCCTCACACCACGACGTGTGGTGTAGTGGGGCTGTTGGGCTCCAGAGAACCAGACAACAGTGTTCACACACATGGTTACTCTGAGGCCTAGTGGTGGGATCTTAGATAGTGCAGCATTAATTGTATTTTAAAGTTTACTCAGCAAACTTTGAAATTATTTACTGTATTCAAATGGTGTAACTGTAGCTCTGACAAATTGTTCAACTTAAAAATGGAAACCGTCATCAGTTGGTTAAGAGTTACGTTAGTCAGGAACATTCCAAAATAATTTATATGGTTTTTCAAATCTTTTAATCGGCAGTTTTTTTCATTCTAGAATTGATTCTGAAAACAATCGCAACTGAGAAATGTTCTGATTAACAAGAGGAAACAGCTGACATAACAAACATTGTCACTGAGAAACTGCCATACAGACTCACGCGTAGACAAATACATAATTTATTTGACATTGCATCACAATCTCTCTCACAATCAGTGCCTTGAGACATTAACATTCCCTTTAGGGTCAAGAGAGCAATTCTGAAATCCCGAATGATGCCGACAAATGAATCAACCCACAGGCTGCGGACACCACCGGATGGAACCGCGTTACGGAGGAAAAACCAGCTGTGTGTTCAGACAACGATGATCATTACGCCTGAGCCAAGTCAAAGAAAATCAAAAGTGAACGAAATGACATTTAAATAAAACAAACAATAAAGTCACTGGAATAAATACAACCAACCGAAACAAAAACAATAGTGATCTTCTTCACCTGAGCATTTCCGACACACAGTCTGACCTCTGTTTATAACAACCGGTCTTACACGCACGCACACACACACACACACACACACGCACACACACACGCGCACACGCGCGCACGCACGCACGCACGCACACACGCACGCACACAGACACGCACGCACACAGACACACACTTCTTACGGCTCACGGTCGCAGCTTGTTCTGTTGTGCAGACCCATAAAGGCCACGATGTCGGGGTGGGACTCCGCCGGCCCACTCGCAGTACGGCCCGCTCTGCGGTCAGCCGCGCTGCGCCGGTGTGCGCACACATGCACACTACAAAGGGGGAACAACTCGTAAAGGGCACGTTGGCTGGTGGTGGGCCTCTCTCGCTCGCTCTCTCTCTCTCTCATTCTCTCTCTCCCTCGTTCTCCCTCCGTCAGGCTCGGACCGCTCCTCTTCTTCTAGCTCCACACCAGAGCCTTTGGATGAGAGGAGTTGAGCTGGACGTTCTCGTAGCGGTCTCCCTTCCCCTGGGGTCAGATCACACACACACACACACACACACACACACACACACACACACACACACACACACACACACACACACACACACACACACACACACACACACACACACACACACACACACACACACACACACACACACACACACACACACACACACAGGTTTAAGGAAGCAAAACTCAAAAAACGCACACGAGGTGCGACTCATTTGAACTGAAGACGTTGCTGACTGGACGTGGAGAGAGGAGGGGGGGTCACCTTGGAGGCGATGGCCTTCAGCTTGCCCAGCAGCGAGGGCTTGGTGTAGACCACCTCGTCCTCCATGTCGCCCTCGTTCTCCTCGCCCTCCATCACGGCGCAGCTGTCGGCGCCGGGCATCTCGCACTCCTTGTTGGCGGACATGATCAGCCGTGAGTACTTGTACTCCAGCCTGGGGGGGGGGGGGAGGAGGAGACAGCAGAGGCATCGTGGTGTTGGTACCGTAGGACAACCGACAAGGAGGGAAGGAAAGGAGGGAAGGAAGGGAGACTGATTTTTTTTTTTTACTGTAAAAAGTAAAATAATAAGAATAAACTTTTTGGTGAAAGCATTCGTTCACATGCTTGTGTTTCGACGGATCACCAAAGGCCTCGTTCCAGTATATCAAAATGTATTTTCTCTACTTATTGCTCGCAGCTTTGACTCTTATTTAAACGGGACATGTATATCTCCTATACATCTCGTTCTTTAATTTAACTTCCTGTCTCGCTGCTTTCTGCTCTGGCAGCCAAATTTCCCATCTGGGATTAATAAAGTGCCGTCTTATCTTAAATTAAATCACTGGCCCAGCAACGCACGCATGTCGATGTATCGCACGCATGACGTATGAATAAATGAAGTCTGTGACGTATGAATGAATGAAGCCGTGGACGTATGAATGAATGAAGACGTGGACGTATGAATGAATGAAGACGTGGATGTATGAATGAATGAATGAGGACGTGGACGTATGAATGAATGAAGACGCGTGGGCTCGCTGTAACGCGGGGGTCTGACCTCTTGTTCTTCTTCCAGAAGTAGCAGGTGAGGATGACGAGCAGTAAGGCCGTCATGGCCCCCAGGCCGGTGCTCAGACGGATGAAGAAGTCCATGTTCTCACACTTCAATGTCCTCTTCGCAGGCAGGGGCACCCCCCCCATGCAGAGCTTTGGTTCGGTCCACACGTACAGAATACCCTGAAGACACACGAGAGCCGCTATGTAATGTATGGAAAACAATGCCTATAGGGGATACATTGTTCACAAAAAACACCCCTGTAGATGTGTGGAATTTGGTTCAGTCCACATGTACACCATGTCCTATGTAGACACAAGGTACATCTATAAATATGTACACGAGGCCTGTAGATGAAATAGAGAGTAAACGCCCCATACATGATGCATGAGTATACCAAGACTTTGGGTGGTATTTGATTTAGGTCTCGTCAGATTCCACCATGTGTTCATTTCATAGAATGTGTTCCAATTGAGATGAGCTCAAATGCATCAATGAGTCAGTCAGTCAGTCAGTCAGTGTGTGTGTATGTGTGTGTGTGTGCACCTGTTGTCCTCCCTTGCAGGCCCCTTCTATCTGATGGTAGTCCATTTCGGTGCAGGTGGGACACGCCCCTGAACCCTCCCACAGGAAGTAGAAGGTGCAGCCGTCGCAGGTCCCGGCAGGGCACTCACTGCAGCAGAGGGACCGACACCAACCCTGAGACATGTGACTCAGGACCACATGGTCATTCATCACCTGGATTGTCACCACTAAATGACTTATGCATGATGGATTCACTTTAGGGCTGCAAATGATTACTATTTTAATAGTCCATTAGGCTGATGATGAGTCGTTCATCATCATCATAATAACAATAATAATAACAATAAAAATAGCATATTTGATTTATTGTCAAACTTGCAAATGTGAGCCAATGCTGCAAATAGAAAGTTCACAGTTTTGGAACCGCATTCATTCACCGGGTTTGATACACATGAAACGTGACCACAGAACAACACATATCGCGGTATAAACCCAAGCACATGTTCCAGCGCTGGGCCCCACCGGACCCTGCGCGGACCCACCGGACCCACCGGACCCCGCGCGGACCCCCTACCTGGGCACCGTGAGCTGGCCCTGGGCGCTCAGCTCTGGCCGGCAGCGCAGCGTGACCACAGCACTGCGGCCCGACTCGCACGATGAGGTGGGCTCCAGGGACCTTAGAGACACACATGCACACACACGCACGCACGCACGCACGCACGCACGCACGCACACGCACACACACACACACACACACACACACACACACACACACACACACACACACACACACAGACACACACACACGCTGTGAGTTCACACGGTACGCGACACAAATAGGATGGACACTGGTTAACACCCCGGCGCCATGGGGAAGCTCGGTACCGGTAGAAGAAGTTGACGTCGGGGACCTTCCTGGACGCCGGCGAGAACAGGTCCGGCCGGGCATGGATGCCCTCCAGCATGCTGTCCACCGTCACACCTGTCAGGGGACAGACAGGCGTCACGCGGACCAGTCCATTTTTTTTTTTGGGGGGGGGGGGGGGGGGGGGGGTCGATGGAGCGTCAAAGTACCTGCGGCACCTTCAAGGTGCTGCAGGTAAGCTTCAGGAGCTGTGGGGTCATTCGCCGGAGACATCCGTCAGCCGTTTGTGGGTGAAATGCACCGCGAGAACGCCCGCTCCCGGGTGATTTGCTTCTGGACCGGCCAATTTAGATTCAAGGCCCCTCGCGGGTCATTTCAGACCAAACCGTGGCGTCTTCTCCCCTGGCTGTCAGTCACAGGGGAGTGAGCGCGACACGTCTCACTGTCAGAGGAACGTACAGGAGGCAGCCCAGAGGGAGGGTAAACGCCCCTTTTTTTGTTGCTTAGTTTCCAATCGATGCCCTTCCCCGCTCGCTCTCTTTACAGCTCTGGATCCTTACCCACGGCAGCTTTTACTCATTACGCAAAACACACATCGCAGAAGGTTCTAGTGTTGTGGAGAAGGTAGGTGCACCGACCCAGAAAGGTGTTGGCCAGGTTGATGGACTGCGAGGACAGCGCCGTGTGGAGGCCCCGCCCACTGGCCGGGATGATGGTGGACTGGCAGATGAAGGTCCTCACCGCGTTGCTCGTCTCCGCCTTCTCCTGCTGCCCATCTCCGAGGGCCAGCTCCGTCACGTTGTCCAAGCACAGCGCCATTCGCTCCTGAGAGAGAGAGAGAGAGACGGACAGAGACAGAGAGAGAGAGAGAGAGAGAGACGACGCACGGTTCATCCTTAATCGACATTTTTGTTGAGCTTCATCGTTCATCAGGGCGAGTCAGAGACAGAGCATGGTCACCGCTGACATCGACCAATCACAAAGAGGACAGCGCTTACAGAGGGGACATCGCTCCATTGTTGGCTTTAGACACCGAGATATCGGGAATTTTAGAACTAACCCTAACCTTGATTCTGTGACGGAACATTGGTAGGGGATAAAACCGGGAAAAGGGTGGGGGGGAATGACTGTGAGAAGAGGTATAGATAAATAAAAGACTGGTTCATCCCAGGCAGCTCAGGGAACGCCAATGTCTGGACCCCCTGGGCAGTCCAGACACCGGTACCGTCTGCCAAGTCTGCCCAGACCCACGAGCTCAGGGTCTGCTTCTTCTGTTTCCAAGCACAACCAGCACCCTTAATCACCCGCTGCCCTCCTCTGAATATCCCATCATTCATCACTTCTTCCAATTATTGTTACATTTCTGCTGCCTGTTTTGTTTCATGCTGTATTCAGTTCATCATTATTTATTTAATCTCTGTAGTTTCATTTAATCATCTTCTGCAATTGTTTTCACTTTTTTAAACTTTAGAATCCATGCGCAAAACCACTTCCACGGCACTGTGTTGCGTTTGGCAAATCAAAAACCTCTGAACTCTCCTGAGTCAACAAGGCGCGGCCCTCGCATACCTCTCCCCCACAGAGGCTGACGTTGAACTGGTGGAAGTACTTGGTCCCCTTGGAGGTGAAGCTGGGGCCGTTCATCAGGCTCCCCACGGAGCCCATGGCGCTGAAGTCAAAGCTCAGAGTCACGTTGCCGTCCGTGTGGCTGAACTGACAGTCGCTGAAACACAAGCTGTGCTCCTGGTGAAGAGAACCAGGCACGCGCGCGCACACACACACACACACACACACACACACACACACACACACACACACACACACACACACACACACACACACACACACACACACACACACACACACACACACACACACACACACACACACACACACACACACACACACACACACACGCGCACACACACACGCACAAACACGCACACACAATGATGAATACCCAGAGCAAGAACAACAGCCAATAATAAAATACACAGTGCAATACACACAAGTCGATAAAAATATACAGTGTCTTCCAAAAGGTGCTCATGAAATACAAATAAATCACCAATTAAAAAAGGTACACGACACAAGATTTCAAGGAAGCTCCAGGCAAAATAAACCAAAAACATGACAAGCACACTCCGTCTCCCTCCCTCTCACTCCCTTCTCCCTACTTTCCAAGCTCTGTCCACCCTCCCAAAAGAGAGGCTCGAAAAAACGAACAAAAATCATGAGATTTCTCCCCACTGCTGCAAAGTCAGTGACATGAACCCAGAGCTGATAAGAGAGCTGATGAATCACGCATCGTTGCGCACACAGCAACGACGCACAGGGTTCCAGGCAGCAGTAGCTCAGTAGGTAGAGCGGATGGACAGAGCGGGTCGTCCACTAACCATAGGGTCGGCGGTTCGATCCCCTTGACCCCCCTCCTCCTCCAACTGTCCACATGTCAAACCTCACAAATGTACCGATTGTAAGTCACTTTGGACAAAAGCGTCTGCTAAATGCCCCACAAAACTTACTAAACTTTTTTTTTATTAAAACTTTTTTGTATTAAACTTTTTAAGAAATCAGCTCTCTATTTATAAAAATACTTTATATATTACACTGTATATTTGCACATAACTATGCCTTGTGTTTTTATCTGTCAGTAACAACACTTGTCTTGTTCTAGAAGAAAGAGGAATTACTCTTTTTACTCTTTTCTTTGCTTACGTTGCACTTAAGCTTGTCCTGTGTAATGCTGCTGCTCTACGTGTCTGTCTTTAATTGCCCCTTGGGGACAAATGAAGTTTTTTGAATTAAATTAAAATTGATGCCCCCCTTTAACCTTTAAATAAACAAAAACCAAAAAAAAAATCCACCATTTTGTTGAACTCGTCCACCCGAGAAGGCCGACGCCCACCTTGTTGCTCCTGCTGGCGGGGCCACAGGGCCGGCAGGTGTCGGGCCCCACGGTGGCGCGGGACAGCAGGTGTGTGTTGGGGGGACACTCGGTGCACTGGCTGCTGCGCGGGTCGATGTAGTGCCCCGGGGGACACGGCACGCACGGCGAGCCCGAGGGCAGCGAGCTCAGGGCGCACGCACGGCACTCCGACGACTGGCCGTCCAGGGCGTTGCTGACGGTGATGGAGAAGATGCGCGCCACGTCGTGCACCTTGTGCCGCACCTGCCAGCAGGGGGCGGCAGAGAGGGGCGAGAGAGAGAGAGAGAGAGAGAGAGAGAGAGAGTGATAGAGAGAGAGAGAGAGAGAGAGAGCGAGAGCGAGAGAGAGCGAGAGCGAGAGAGAGAGAGAGAGAGAGCGGAGAGAGAGAGCGAGAGAGAGAGCGAGAGAGAGAGCGAGAGAGAGAGAGAGAGAGAGAGAGAGAGAGAGAGAGAGAGATTCAGCGAACAAACCAGCTTTTCTTAACTTCATTAAAAGGAATACTGCCATTTGAGCGGCCCCATTCCTTGGTTTTGTGAGTCGAGTGACTCCCCATCCTGTGTGTGGTGGAGTGTGAAAACCACAGCCTGAATCACAAACTGAGCTTTCACCAAAAAAAAAAAAAAAAAGAATTGTCTGTGATGCACTGGTGCATGAATATAAATAAAGATATTGGGAAATCACAGAACATAACAACATATAAAACCAGCGTTGTACTGAATGAGGTGGAGGGAGGAGTGAGCTGTGTGACTCACTCTCCCCCCAGAGTGCACCTCCCCTGTGAGGAGGGGTGTTAACAGTGTGTGTTTGTTCCTGTGTGTTAACAGTGTGTGTTTGTTCCTGTGTGTTAACAGTGTGTGTTTGTCCATGTGTGTTAACAGTCAGTACGTTTACATGCAGCAAAAAATTCGAATTTCTGATCGGATCAGATAATGACATGCGTAAGACCTGATCACTTGTCCGAGTATACATGCCGTTCAGAGAATCGGATTAACAGCCGGAGCATGGGCTGACTCTGGACGCTATGTGGCGCTGCGCATGTGCAGAATGGCAATGCGCATGCGTAGAATGCAAAATCCGATTCAGATCCGATTGCTGAGTATACATGCCGTTAAAAGTCCGACTATGAACGAATTATCCAGGTGTTGTTATCCGATTTTGAGATGTCCGAAGTAGGTCCGAAGTAGGTCGGATTAAGGTGTTTACATGCACTTAAAAAGTCCGAACGATGTCTTATACGATTAGAAATTCGAATTTCTTGCTGCATGTAAACGTACTCAGTGTGTGTTTGTTACCTGTGTGTTAACAGTGTGTGTTTGTTCCTGTGTGTTAACAGTGTGTGTTTGTTCCTGTGTGTTAACAGTGTGTGTTTGTTCCTGTGTGTTAACAGTGTGTGTTTGTTCCTGTGTGTTAACAGTGTGTGTTTGTTCCTGTGTGTTAACAGTGTGTGTTTGTCCCTGTGTGTTAACAGTGTGTGTTTGTTCCTGTGTGTTAACAGTGTGTGTTTGTTACTGTGTGTTAACAGCGTGTGTTTGTTCCTGTGTGTTAACAGTGTGTGTTTGTTCCTGTGTGTTAACAGTGTGTGTTTGTCCCTGTGTGTTAATAGTGTGTGTTTGTTCCTGTGTGTTAATAGTGTGTGTTTGTTCCTGTGTGTTAACAGTGTGTGTTTGTTCCTGTGTGTTAACAGTGTGTGTTTGTTCCTGTGTGTTAACAGTGTGTGTTTGTTCCTGTGTGTTAACAGTGTGTGTTTGTGTTCTCACATCCCAGGCCTGGTTGGTCCTCTGGAAGGCCCAGGTGTAGGACACCGAGGCGTTTCTTGGTCATGATGTGGGTGTACGTCTGTCTGCTCTTGTTGCCGGCCCATGACTTCCACCACCGTGGTGCTCTTCCTGTTTACATCCTAAACAACAACAACAACAACAAGATCATATGCTAAGGAAAAGGGAAATCTTGTCTTATGTATTATGTAATATCTGTAATGTATTATCTTCATTTACTTAAGGGAGGAGCAATAAAAAGGAGGCTAAGCTGCAATTGCACTATATTCACTAATGGACTTTAATGTCTAATCACTACTGCACTATATTCAAAATTGCACAGTCAAACATCAATATATGTATAATATTTGATATTCTTACATCTTTGTATTTTCATTTGTGTACCTTGTTATACCTCACTTTAATCCAATTCAATATTAAATCCTTTTTGTACTTTACAATTTAGGTTTTTATAGTAAACAGTGCACTGGGTTAATTCTGTTTCACTCCTTTGGCTATGTAAATGCTAATCACCCACGAAAGCTCAGTTGAATCAAAAGAGAAGCAGAGAGAGAGATTAGAACGCAAGAGAGAGAGAGAGAGAGAGAGCGAGAGAGAGAGACAGATGCATGCAGGGAAGTGTAGTGCCGACCCCACACTCACCGTCATGAAGTAGAACTCACAGTCGGCGCTGCACACCGTCTCAAACTCAAAGACGATGCGACCGAACTCCACCCCGGCGCTGCTGCTGGGGAGCGAGGCTGGGAGTCTGGGGGGGGGGGGGGGGAGGAGACCATTTTATATACACATGTAACACCACACATCTCTCCTCTCAGGCCTGGTCAGAACGTTAGCCCCGGCTTCACACAACCCCACAGCGATGAATGAAATAAAATTTAAAAAAAACAGGAAAGGAGGAGAGGCAGG
>JAXIVH010000020.1:2742920-2750420 GCA_036785325.1 Urophycis tenuis | reverse complement strand
CTATCCTCTGTCTGTAATGACTTGTTAGTCATGGGAACCGGACTCGACAATCCAGTTTTCACACCTTCCAGCTTCAAATATTTGACAGGTTAGATGAGTGGGAAATTTACATTTAGGGCATTTACAAAATGACCTGGAGATGTTATTGCTGTCCCCACATTCTGGAGCAGGGTCGACGAGAGTTGACCAGCAGTTCCTGAAGTTGCTACTAGGGAGCATCTGTAAAACAAATCCGGAACTGTAGCAGTCTAAATATATAAATCGGTGCACGGCAGCAAGTGATCTAGGGTGAACGCCTACTGAAGCTGTCCTGAAGACATCTCAGATCGTTTGTCAACCAGCAGACCCAATTAACACCCCGATAGGTAAAAACCAGCCTAAATCCCCCCGGTTTTACCTCGAGATGTTAGTCTGTAACCAGCCCGACTCCGCCCTGATCTGAACCATATGCCTTGATTTCCACATTCATATGATGGTTCAGTATTTTAACCTAACGTAATGTATTTTATACGTTTTTACTCTCAATTCAAATGTGTTGCTGAAACGTTCCCCAAAAAGGTGGTGACGTTGCAAATACACGGCACCAACATACGTCATCTGGATGGCGGGGTCCGACCGGCCGGAGCCGACCCGACCAGAACCTTTTCACCGAGCTGCCACTGTGAGACGCTGAGTTGTGTCTCCTGAGGTGACACTTGAGGTGATAATTGTCTCGTGGCTGCAAATAGTTAGTGAGTAAGAACAACCACAGAGACAAGTGACAACACTCCGGCCTTCCACGCCTGATGAGTAATGAAGACATGGCGAGGCCGCGGGTTGCGGTTCAGAAACAGACTCCCTACAAATCATCTGTCCACACCGCTTCTTAATGGGGGGCAGGATGGCAACACTCTCCTGTGTGTACCCACCCACCTGCTGTCACTCAGACTCAACCCATTCAAACTATCAAACCCCATTAAGACTTAGTCGTAAAATACATTCAAGGAGCCAGTCCGGAGCGGTCTGGAGCGGTACAGACTGTGGGGTAGGCTCTTACTTTTCCCCCGCA
Organism: Urophycis tenuis; assembly: GCA_036785325.1. NCBI lineage: Eukaryota > Metazoa > Chordata > Actinopteri > Gadiformes > Phycidae > Urophycis > Urophycis tenuis. The sequence goes on along the minus strand of JAXIVH010000020.1, from coordinate 2,749,372 downwards.
AATTCAATTTCTTTAGGCATTACAGAGACAAAAAAGGGACAAATGGAGAAGAAAAAAAAGACACAGCGGGAACACAACCTCTGTGTCCTTGTTCCTCCGACGGCCGCGAGTCAAGCCACTTTCATTTGGCCGCACACCAAAGTACTCCATAAACAGAGTCCATTAGACCTCCATCCTCACCGAGCGAGGGGAGCGCTGTGTAACACACACACACACACAGACACACACACATACACACACACACACATACACACATACCGTATGCGTAGCCCACTCCCCGCGGTTAGTTAGCTTCAGCCACTTCTTATCGCCACTCTGATCCGTCTCCTGACACTGGTCGTTCTGGATCTGCGCAAAGGACCACACAGGGTGTTAGCATCGCGCTGGCATCACGCTGGCATTGTGCTAGCATTTTGCTAGCATCACGCTAGCATTGACTTAGCATTGCGCTAGCATTGAGTTATCATCGCGCTAGAATCGTGCTAGCATTGAGTTAGCATCGCGCTAGAATCCTGCTAGCATTGTGCTAGCATCATACTAGCATCGCGCTAGCATTTAGAGGCGACTGAATGCACAATAAACTCACAAAGAACTCAAACAGCAGGTTGTTGTCGGGGTACTGGTACTCGAAGGTGACGGAGCCCTGCTTCTTCAGGTGCACGGCGTAGATGAGCGACACGGTGCACTCGTCTCTGTTGGACTCCATGTAGCTGCCCTGGGGGACCCAGGCAGAACTGGGGTGGGGGGGGGGGCACACACACACACACACACACACACACACACACACACACACACACACACACACACACACACACACACACACACACACACACACACACACACACACACACACACACACACACACACACACACACACACACACACACACAGGCACACGCACACGCGCACACAGGCAGACACGCACACGCGCACACACACACACAGGCAGACACACACACACACACACGCACACCCACACACAGGCGGACACACACAGGCAGACACACACACAGGCAGACACACACACAGGCGCACGCACACGCGCACACAGGCAGACACGCACACGCGCACACACACACACACAGGCAGACACACAGACACACGCAGACACACACACACAGGCAGACAGTGTAGGCACACAGGCAGACAGTGACATCAGTTAAGTTTAGCAAGAAAGCGCCTCTCTCGTTTTCATCTTGGAATGAGCTTCAGAACACGATGCTGGGAGTCACTCAAAGGAACCATCCAGGCGTTCTTCTTCTGCCACTTCAACGGGACGACAGAGAACTCTCGTGGTCTCCCGTGGTGTCGCTGGTTACTCCTCGATCGTCTGACCTCAGCTGCCGTCTGTCACCAGGTCTCTGGCGTCCTCTCGACACGAAGCCCCCCGCGCCCCGCCCGGCCCCCCCCCCCCCCCCCCCGGGTTCAACAGGAAGCGTGGGACGGTCTCCCCGCCACGTGACCCACCTGTTACAGGTGTGCGCGTCGTCTCCGCCGCCGCCGCCGTCCCGCGAGGTGGCGGCCAGGCTGCTGAACCCGGCCGGCAGGGCCTCCCACTGGTCGAAGCGGATGCCGCTGCCCAGGGAGTAGCTCCCCGCGGCGCACTGGGTGCACTCCTGGGCCGACATCTCCAGGAACTCCCCCGCCTTGCAGGAGAACGCTGGGGCGAGGAGAGAGGAGAGAGGAGGGAGGAGAAATACATTACGGAGGTCATGTATTCTGGGTTTGCACTCCCTCCTCCTCCTCCGCTGAAACAGTCATATGATCCGTTCGCAGTAGAAGACACTGAAAGAATGAGAGTCTTGTCCTCTACGTCAGTCAGTTCAGGTCTAAAAACGGTGTGTGTGTGTGTGTGTGTGTGTGCGTGCGTGCGCGTGTGCGTGCGTGCGTGCATACGTGCACGCCCTCACAGTGACATCAAGCACACGCTCAGACGAACATATTCCATCATATTGTCATCATATTGGACTCAGGTACATGAACGTGACATGAGAACGTGTTCCCCCCCCCCCCCCCCCCCCCATGAGCTCATTCTCAGAGACGGCGGCGCGAGATGCGGTCACACGCGCGCACGCCGCAAACACGCCGTCGCTGTGCTGGCGTCGCCTGCACCTGCCTGCACTGTGCACAGGTGTGCACAGGTGTGCACAGGTAGCACAGCACACAGGTGCTCTGTGATGAAAAGCACCCGCGGGTGTGTCTGCAGGAGGACTCGCGGGGGGAAAGTGCATCGTCATGGTTACAATAAAGTCTGATGGGTTTGGAGACTTCCCACCGCTGGTGAAGGAACAGGTTCTGGTAGAGTGGCCCGGTATGGACGGACTCACGCCGTGAGGTTTTACACTGACGAGGAGGAAGTGAACACAAAATGGCTGGAAGGTGAAAACAAAAGCTACACTGTCACCAGTGATAATGATCTCTGGCTTTTGAAGAAAGTCTGGTTCCACGGGGACCAAGTGGGAGATATTTTAAGCTTATCCTCTTCGGTATGTGTTGGGGGTGGGAATGGTTACTGCCACACGGCTGTACCTACAGTACATCCTCGTTGTCTCAAGACACAGATTAAAAAAACAACCAAAACGGGGACAGCCAACTCATTAAATATTGTGTTAGCATTTAGCAACGGTAAGTAAACATTGACTTACACAAGCACTGAAAAGCCGTGCGCAAGCACATTAAAACGACAAATCAAGATTCGAGATGTTCTATTTGCCCAAACGCAACATCCTGCGGTGGAGTTATTTGTTGAAGCTTCACATCATAATTGCGTCCATGATTCCCCAGTCTACTGCCAGGTGCACTGTGTTGACACACGTGTCCAGGGAGGACTCGCTGTGCTCTCCATCAGACTGCTAGGTGGATACAACGCAGGAGGCCCTGATAAAGACCTGAGGAAAGCCAGGGGGCCGTGGTGGTGCAGTGACAGTGTTGTGCTGTGAGGTCATCGGCGCCGTGAGGCTCTGCTCCGTGATAGGCTGGAGGAGCTCCAAACCCCGGCTAATCAGGTCGTGGTAGTAGACGGGCATTTCGTTGATAAGAAGGTGAGACGAAACCCATGGCGAGTGTATGCACAGCGCGCGCACACGCACACACACTTACTGCATTCTGTGCCCTTCACTGGCTCAGGCAGTCCATCGCAGGCCCCGGAATGGTGAGGGATGGCCACTCTCCATCGTGACCCTGTGCTGTCACACTCCGTGTACTCATAGTAGTAGTCGGCCTGCAACACACACACACACACACACACACACACACACACACACACACACACACACACACACACACACACACACACACACACACACACACACACACACACACACACACACACACACACACACACACACACACACACACACACACACACACAGTATGAATGACCAAGTCGGTTAGCGCGTGACAACCATAAAGGGCAGCAGCGGTAGGCGCGAGGTGGCAGTAGGGCTCCGCCCACTTCCCCGGGCCCCGGGTCTCTGGGCAGCAGGGGGTCCCACCTCACAGTCACCCAGTGAAGGGACCCCCCACTGTGAGGGACCTTTGGAGCTTCCATCGTTTTCATTCGTCGAGTGATCTCATGAACATTTTTCGCCGCGATGAGTCGTTTGGTCCATAAAAAAGGTCAGAAATAACGGCAAAACCTCCGTCACAAGTTACAGGAGTGAAAGGCGACGTCTTCGATGTGCTTGCTTCAGCTGACAAGCAGAGAGAGAAAACCTAAGGAGTGAATATCCTGAAGATCCATGAACCATCGACTAGAATTTCTGAAGCATTGTGCGGCAAATGTTTGGCATGACTTCAACGAATATCAAAATTAGACTTGATTCATTTCGATTTTTATATATTAACACCTGCAGACTCATGACACACACACACACACACACACACACACACACACACACACACACACACACACACACACACACACACACACACACACCCAAAACCCTTACACAACCAAAACCCTTATCTCTGCCGTCAGAGACCCTCTTTACCGCCGGGTCGGTACACATAACATTCCATCTCCATGGCGATAGTGAAAGTGGCCCTCGTTTGGTTTAACAGGTGCAAGTGTTTTCCACGGGATTCGTCTGACGAATCGCATTCACGACTAACGTTCAGACCGTTGACAATAAAAACAGGATAACACAACAACGCTTACACAAACAGTGCCCTGGTGACTTGTAAACCGCTGTGGACCACAGGGAATACAAAAGAACCGCGGCGGCTGGATAGCTCCAGAGGTTCGCTTCTAAATATCAACCTGACTGCGCGTGTTTGTGGAGCGGACCATGCATGTCTCGGCCACATGGAGAGTTCACCATGAGAAAGCACTGTGGTACATTTGGAGTGGCGAGGTTATCGCACGAGTGTATTTTGCAATCTGCGGTCCTGCCCTCTTTGTCCACAGCTCTGGTCTATGTCTCCAGTAGCCCTCCATGAAGCTGATCTAACCAACATGAATCACTCCTCTACAGACTCTCTGGGACTTCATGTTCGAAAGACGAGTTGATTGGGTTCTCATTCTCAGTCATATCTCATTTTTACATTTTACATAATTCTATTGTTTTTATTATCAGGCATTGGGCCTTTTATTTATGCCACTTTTGAGCACATAAACACTGTGTAGCTTGTGATGGTACAACTGCATTAGGAATCATAATTTCCACCCCGCTTTGTTATGCTGAAACCTGCTAGGCAAATTGACTCATTACAAATCGGTGGTGTCACAGGTTAAGGTTGAGAAGAATCACATTCATTCGTCACATTCGTGTGTGTGTGTGTGTGTGTGTGTGTGTGTGTGTGTGTGTGTGTGTGTGTGTGTGTGTGTGTGTGTGTGTGTGTGTGTGTGTAAGGGAGATTGAGGGAGAGTGAGGGAGAGTGAGTGCGCTGGCAGATTGGACGGGTTTGGCTGAGACGGGCATGGGGAAGGAAAGGCGAGATCGTGCAGGAAACTGATAACACAGACCCGTCTGCTCAACAGTAACCATCCAGGCAATAACAGGGGGTTCAAACTTTGTCTCTTACGGTACTCTACCATGTTGCGGTACCCTCGATATTAATGTTGGAATTAAAATCGCAGTTTGTGGGGATTGGCACGACAAACGGGAATGTTCATCTCAAGTCCAGTACATTTAAATGGGACAACATTTGACAACAAGGGGTCTCCATCCCGGAAGCGTCATCATAATCGCATTTGATATGGTCGCTAGAATTACAGCTCAACGGCTGCATACGGCTTTCCCGTGGTTAACAATTACTAAAATGACTATTCCACAAATGCACACGTTTTAAGACTACGAATCATAATGTGCATCTCTCACCTCAGTACACGGACGCTGTGCTTCCGCGCCCTCGGTGCGTCGGAGGAGCTGGCATAAGATGAGAGCGCAACGGGCAACAAACCAAAGCGAGGACTGCATTGTAGATCATCGGCGGAAAACAAAAAGCCTGCCCGTAGCCTGTGCGCACCGTGGTGAAAGCCGTTTAGCACAGACGCGTTTACGTGTAGCAATTGCTATCGGATACATCAATGAGCGTCGGTCGAGGTGGTGTTTGTAAAGCACGATGCGGACGATAAGGCGCTTCACCTGAGATTACCGGCCGTGCGCTCCATAGGGTGCGCTCCGGTCCACCGGCTCTGACGCGCCTGTGACGTTGGCCAGCAGCCAATGTGTTTTTTGTCTGTCTGACTACCATTTAGTTTACCATTTAGTAAATCAAATGGGCACAGTCATATAAAATGATAAAAAGCGTTTTAATCTGTTTTAGTGTAGGCCAATCATGCGCTGCCTTTGAGTGATTATTTGTTATTATTTCGCACCTCGGAAGTCAATCACAATTTTAAAACGCGTAAACTCTCGTAGTGTCAATTGTGACATTTTAATTGGTTATAGCTCGAAGATTATCGGTGATCTGCACTTCCTAGAAGAAAATAATATTGTTTTATTCTAGCGACTATAGGGACTATTTGCCTGAAATCTCCTTGTAGTTGTAAGAATTAGCATTAGCCACAAGATGGCAGCCACGTTCCGCCTGAAATACATCCGTTCAGCCCATATAAATACTTGTGGTTCAACCCATAGTGTATGGTTCAGGCCAGCGTTTTGTATTGTCAAACATTATACTTCTAATGTACAATCCTCATATCCTCATCCTACGCTGACCTGGGCAGTTATTTTGAACGATACATGATATCCAATCCAATCCAATCCAATCCATTTTATTTATAAAGCACAGTTTAAATAAACACAACGGTTTCCAAAGTGCTGTACAGTACAATAAAATACAGTAAAGCATAATAAATACATAAATAGGAAAACCACAGAGATAAAGGAATTAAAAAAAATAAAATAATAATAAATCCCATGAAGATGACACTACATGAACAAAAGTTACTATAACAGTGTGTATTTTATGAAGAAAAATAAAAAATAAATAAAGGATGTAGTGGT
>JAXIVH010000020.1:2735420-2737920 GCA_036785325.1 Urophycis tenuis | reverse complement strand
TTTGCATGTGTATCAGTGTGTACAGTGTAATTATCAGGGTTTATCTCTGATCCTTCTGGGCAGCGGATGTGTTTATTGCGCACTGGTTTATCTGGTGTTATCTTAAACGGAACCTACTGTCACCCGGAATGCAGAGCTGTGCGCAGAACAAAACATCATGTACTGCAGCACAACACCTACGTAGCGCTACGTACACCACATGCAAACACTCTGTGGAGTTTCCTAACTCTCCCCCGCACTGAAATACACACACACCAAAACAAACACACACATGCACACACACACACACACACATAAACACACACACACACACACACACACACACACACACACACACACACACACACACACACACACACACACACACACACAAACACACACACACACACACACACACACAACACACAACACACACACACACACACACACACACACACACACACACACACACACACACACACACGTACACACAATCACATCTGAAGTGGCAACTCTTCAAAGGCACGTCAACCCAAACACACATGCATAAAACGCAGATCACATGAAAAGCGTCAAGGCACAAACACACATGGTGTGACCAAACACATATATAGCATTTTAGTGTTCATCTCAACTATATTGCTTCGGGCCACTCACACACACACACACACACAATAAACAGACACAACACAAAACAGACGCAACACAAGTGGCGTGCCTTTCACGGAACGTCATTGCGTGACCCTTCACACTGAGCCCGCATCGTCCTTGGGTTGAACCCGAACCGGCCCAGTGGCTGCTGGACCGCTGACCACGCAAGGTGGCTCACAACGTGTGTTCTTCAACATTTCTGTTGTGTTTCTATTCTCAGATGACCTCCACGTCACTGACCACCGTGTGTTCTCGTTCCCAGGCGTCCTATCAGGAGTCAGAGTGTCAGGAAACAGCGGCCGGTCGCTGGGCCTTTCAGGAAACAGAAGATGGAAGGTTATCAGGTACGCAGCGCCGCTGTCGTCTGGTTTCCCCTCGGTTGATCTCCCCCCATCTGGCCGGTGTCCGGGAACGATCTGGCAGTGGCAGAGGGAAGCCCTGTGCTGTCCTGTCCTGGCATCAGCCAGTGGAAAAATGTCTTGCTTGCTTTGTTTTTGTTTTTTGTGTGGAGAGTTGGAGTGCAGGACAGAGATGAAGGGGATTCTGACCGTGGAATGCAGCATTCGGCCATTTTCACCCTGAGCGTCCGCAAAAAAATAGGAATACAGAGCAAATGGGAAGTGTGTGCGTGTGTGTGTGTGTGTTTGTGTGTGTACGTGTGGAGACAATAAGTGCGTGTTTGCCACATGATCACAACCTTGCCGTCTTGTCTGGTGCAGGCTGAGTGCTGGCGGTTACCGTGGTGATGGGTCTAGGGGCAAAGAATTGGGAGGGGTGGAGAGTTCTAAATGGGTAAATTGGGGAGTGTCCACTTCATGTACAGTGAGTGTGTGTGTGTGTGTGTGTGTGTGTGTGTGTGTGTGTGTGTGTGTGTGTCTGTGTGTGTGCGGTCATGCGTGAGTGCGCACTCAGGCGTGACTGCGGGCATGTGTGTGTGTGTGTGTGTGTGTGTGCGTGTGTGTGTGTGTGTGTGTGTGTGCGTGTGTGTGTGTGTGTGTGTGTGTGTGTGTGCGTGCGTGTGTGTGTGTGTGTGTGTGTGCAGTGTTAAAAAGCTTTGGCATTGATAAACCAAGGCTGGCTCGTCTGCATTCCATCCTTTTGTTCCCGGTCCCTCTGTGATGACATCACAGGGCGGAAGCACATTCCTCCCCAGGAGTTATTGGTCTGCTGTGACATCGGAACAATATTGTGTTTGTTTCACGTTCACACCGGTCTGAATGTACAGGATCACAAAGAGGACATCATTGTGTTTTCCATTTGATGAGAGCTGATGCTCCACTTACATGATCAAGTCTTTTGAATGGTTTGGAAGGCTTTTAAACCACTTTATTTAACTTTATTTTACTAGGTCTAGAATTATTTTCAACAACTTTCTGCTACATTGTCAAGTCTCTGAAACGGTGTAGAACTATCTAAACCAGCTGCGTTCACATCATCTTGCTTTGAAAAGATTTAGAAGGCTATGACTTTTTTTGTATGGCATTATCTCTCTCTCTCTCCAGCTATGTCTATATTTTTTTATTTCTATACTTTTCTTTCTCTTGCACATCTTTTGCTCTCTCTCTCTCTCTCACACACACACACACACACACACACAGACACACACACACACACACACACACACACACACACACACACACACACACACACACACACACACACACACACACAGGAACACACACCCAGATTCTACATAGAGAGCAGCATCAATTGAAGAGTGTGTGACTGTGATCCTCCATGTCTCTGACCACTGAAGTCCGACCTCTGTGCTCATTGTCCCACAACTCTCATAACATCTTTCAAAACCACCACACATTCTTCATCTCCCTGCCCGTGGACCAACGCACGGTCAGGAAAATACACTCTCCCT
>JAXIVH010000020.1:2698481-2725981 GCA_036785325.1 Urophycis tenuis | reverse complement strand
CCTTTATATGCAAATAAGTGTGCGTCAGCTATCTCCACACCAAAGTTAAATAAATAAATACATACATAAATAATACATTAGTTACTGTGCTATTTCTTTGTGTGTTCTATTTTTTTTAATAGTGTATGCCTAGATTTATGTATATTTTATATTTGTATATTCATATTTCACTGTGATTACTTATATACTGTTTTTCTTTTCCCTCTGGGATTATTATTATTAAAGTATTTCTGTCTGTCTGTTCTTTGCACTTCTGGTTAGAATACCTACATTCCCTTGTCTCTGTACTCTGCACAATGACAATAAAGTTGAATCTAATCTAACTTAAAACAGGATGAAGAAGATGAACTAGAGGTTGCCTTGGCGCTGTCTCTACTCGACCTGAAGACCCCGAAGACGCCCGCTGGCCCCCCACAGTCCAGACCCCCCGTGCTGCAGGGGGCGGCATACCAAAGCCGGGCCGGGGGTTCAATTCCTACCAAGTCTCACACCACCACGGTCCCAGGACTCAGCTATGCACGTTCAGCAGCAGCGGGACTAAGACTAAACGGACCCGCCCAAAGCCTCCCAAAGACGGGCTCCGGGGAGCCGTCCAGCTCCCTGCTCCCCTGCACCTCCGGAGGCCTCAGCCTGCCGCCCACAGCCACCCCGAGCCACGCCCCCAACCCCCGCGAGGATGACGCCGCCCACCACGCCCGCGACCCATTGGACGCGGAGGGATCCCGCCCCGACCAATCGCAGGTGCCCAAGCGCTCCAAACACCGGCGGCAGCGGCGCAAGGGGTGTGGCCAGGGCGCGGTGGTGGGGTTACCTGGCTCGCCCTCGGCCCCGCCCCCCGTCCTGCTGTGGCTCCGCCGCGACCTGAGGCTCCATGACAACCCGGCGCTGGTGGGCTCGCTGGAGGAGGGCGCGCCGGTCATCCCCGTCTTCATATGGAACCCTGCCGAGGAGGAGGGGCCAGGGGTTACTATGACAACGGGCGGGGCATGTAAGTCTCAATTGAGTCAAATTGTAATACGCGTTCAATGATAAATATGTATTTGGTAATGAATAGGCACAACTGTGATCAGTAAGTTCTCGAAGCCTAACTGTCTGTTTGGGTCCACTGGGTGGCAGTAGCTCAGTGGATAGAGCGTGCGGACAGAGCAGGTCATCCACTAACCATAGGGTTGGCGGTTCAATCCCCTCCAGCCCCCTCCTCCAATTGTCCGCATGTCCAAGTGTCCTTGAGCAAGACACTGAACCCCAACTTGCTCCCCGGGTGCTGAACATGGCAGCCCACTGCTCCTATGTACCACAGGATGGGTCAAATGCAGAGCACAAATTTCATTCCCATATCTAAAAATGACTGAGAATGACCAATAAAGACCCAAAGGTCCTCTCTCTCTGTGGTTGAGCATGAGTCGAGTCTCACGCTGTCCAGTAACCGGATGTGTCCTCTCTGACCCCACAGGTAAATATTGGCTCCACCAGGCGCTGGCCTGCCTGCAGGTGTCCCTGGAGCGCCTGGGCAGTCACCTGGTGTTCCTGAAGGCCGACGGCTCTTCTCTGCAGACCCTGCTGGGCCTGGCCGAGGCCACGGGGGCCCGGACGGTGCTGGCCACCGCCCTCTACGAGCCCTGGCTGCGGGAGAGAGACCAGCAGGCGGTGGCCGGGCTGCGGCAGGCCAACGTGACGTGTCGGATGGTCCACTCCTACTGCCTCCGAGACCCGCAGTCTGTCAGCACCCAGGGCGTCGGGCTAAGAGGTTAGCCCTTACCGTTAGCCCTTACCGTGAGCAACCCATTGTAGTAGGCTGTAGTGCTAAACCCGGGCATGTAAGCTAAGCTTCAATGGCGATCAGGGTCCCAAATGAACTCCTACCCATCAGTCAATGGTGGATAGATGTGAGCATTTATTAAGTAATATAAACTTATGGTTACATGGGGTGGCAGTAGCTCAGTGGATAGAGCGGGTGGACAGAGCGGGTCGTCCACTAACCGAAGGGTTGGTGGTTCGATCCCCTTGACCCTGTCCTCAAACTGTCCGCACGTCGAAGTGTCCTTGAGAAAGACACTGAAACCAACTTGCTCCCCGGGCGCTGAAAATAGCAGCCCCACTGCTCCTATGTACCATAGGATGGGTCAAATGAACACAGCAGCCTACTGCTGCTATTTAGCATAGGATGGGTCAAATGCAGAGAACACATTTCATTTCCATATCTAAAAAAATAATACTGAGAGAGAATGAAGCCAATCAAGACTGAAAGGTCCTCTCTCCCTCTCATATGAAAACAACAGCTTGGCCAGTAGATACCCTGGCAGGTAAAAAGTACATTCCGGACACTGATGGTGATGCCCAACAGCCTCAGCTAGCGTCACCTCAGGGGTCTTCCTCAGTGTCGCTGCGAGCCGCGCCACTACCAAGGTCCAGCCTGGCGTCACAGCGTTGCCCCCCTCCGTGTGTGTTCTGCTCAGGTATCGGCTCGGTGTCGCACTTCATCAGCTGCTGCCAGCAGAACCCGGGCGGGGGCCTGGGCGCTCCCCTGGACCCCCCCGTCTCCATGCCGACCCCGTCCTGCTGGCCGCCGGGCGCCGGCCTGGACGCGCTGGGCCTGGCGCGCATGCCCCGCAGGAAGGACGGCACGGCGGTACGTAGCCAAGGCGACACGGTCGCCGACGGTGACCAGCTACTTGGGCTTCAACACTTAAAGGGGTAGTTTGGAATTTTGGACATAGGGCCTCATTTCCAAGTCAGCCAGTGTGAGCGCAAGTCAACGGTTTTGGCTAGCCTGCTAATAAAAACAGTCTTACCCACTCCACAAGGCAAATAAATAATAATGCCAGACTGTCGATGTAAATGTCTGTGTTGATAGAATTATGTTAGAAATAAAACCATTATTGCATTTTGAGGGACTTATGTCACAGCAGCAGCGTTACACTTCCTGGTACTAGGCTACGGCAGCGGCGGACTGATATTAACTAATTAATTTGAGGTGTGCTGTGGAGTAGGTAAGATTGTAAGATTGTTTTTATTAGCAGGGTAGCAGAAACCGTTGACTTGCCCTAGCCTAGCACCAGCGAACTCTGCAACTAGGAGAAATGAATGAAATTTATTGAAAATTTCTCCACTGATAAATAACACACTGGCTAACTTGGAGGTCCTATGTCCAAAATTCCGAAATACCCCTTCAACGCGTGTGGCTTGTGGTCATGACGTGCAGGTCGACTGGGCGGCCAACATCCGCGCCTCCTGGGATTTCAGCGAGCGAGGGGCCCACGCGCGCCTGGACGCCTTTCTCCAAGATGGTGAGATGTTTGTTTGTTTTCTTAAATACCACGGTTACGTTCCCGTGGTGAAGTTTACATGCAAAAGGTGCGTTGAACACTGCGTGCCATGGTAGGTCTAGGTTCTGGGGACACAGTATGGTTGCATGAGGATGAAGGCCTGACATGTGATGATGCTGATGATGATGGTGGAATTCATTCTTACCCTTACCAGGACACTGCCATAAGTTATGCCATCTGGTTATGGACTCTTTCATGGCGGGTCAAATTAGATATGTCTTGGCTTATCTAGGGGTCATAACTGGGCCTCCCACTGGGGACTAATCCTGGTTACTTGATTGGGCTTCAGTGTTTACATGGAAACCTGTTGACACTTGGCTTTCCCGGATGCATTCCAACGCACTGGCAATGAGCAAGCCTGGTTACGGGGGGGGTAAGAGGGAATTGACAACTAAACCAGCTGACAAACGCAAACGGCACACTGTGATTGGCTGGACCTGCTCCAAAAGGGAGAGCATGGGGATGCCATGTATCCAAAATGGCCGCCCACTAAGTCCAGCAAAAACGATTGAGAATGAAATAAGCCCACAACAACAGAATATACAAAAAGAGTTTGAGAGACGACTGTAGATGTTAGCCTCAACTTTAGAGCTGAGAACCACTGCAGTCAGACCCCATTTATAAAAGCGGGACAGCTCAGCTGTACCCGTTAACTCAACAAGGTGACGCAAAACAGGGAACATATCAAATAAGAAGATGGAAGGGAAAGGTCAACTCGGACCGTCATACACACAAATGTTTCTTTGTCAGTTGACCTACATTTCCCCCCCTCTAAAAGAGCCGTCTCCCCAGGTGTGTACAGGTACGAGAAAGAATCCGGCCGGGCAGATTCCCCCAACACCAGCTGTCTGTCTCCCTACCTCCACTGGGGGCAGATCAGCCCACGCTGGTTATTATGGGATGCCAAGAGTGCCCGCTGCAGACCCCCCAAGTTCCAGCGCAAACTGTCCTGGAGGGATCTGGCGTACTGGCAGCTCACTCTGTTCCCAGACCTTCCCTGGGAGTCCCTGCGACCGGCTTACAAGGTAGGGGCTGGCAGTCTGACACACAGTGGATACGACTCAAGGTCATCATCCTCTTGTGGATGTGTTGTACAGAAAGTCAATCATTACCAAGATACTACATGAAAATCCAAACAGCAGATGATGTATCATCTTCTGCTGATAAATTATACAAAAAAATCTGAGTACATTTTTGGAAATGGATTTGGTTTAGTTTTAACCTTGTAAAAATGACGGGAGTACATAGGTGCGTACAAATTGTTGTAGTTGTAACCATTTGTATTGTATTGCTTATTTGTATCCTTTTATTGTTTGATTTGCACTGTCCTTTCGTGCTGCCCCTGCATGCCCCAACTCGGGGCGTTTGTAAAACGATATCCTATTACAGTGCTGTTCTCAGGTTGACCACCAGGGTGTGCTGTCTCCCCCCCACAGTGCTGTTCTCAGGTTGACCACCAGGGTGTGCTGTCTCCCCCCCCCACAGGCTCTCCGGTGGAGCGGCGACGCGGGCCACCTGAAGGCCTGGCAGCGCGGCCGGACGGGCTACCCCCTGGTGGACGCGGCCATGAGGCAGCTGTGGCTGACCGGCTGGATGAACAACTACATGAGGCACGTGGTGGCGTCCTTCCTCATCGCTTACCTGCACCTGCCCTGGCAGGAGGGCTACCGCTGGTTCCAGGTGGGGCCTCCCTCCCTCCCTCCCTCCCTCCCTCTCTCTCCCTCCCAGACGCAGATCAGTTCATTTGGTTGCTGTGGGCTATGTTCCGACTGGGACTCCTGTTCCCTTATTCACTATGCGCCATACAGTGAACACTACATATGGAAACTTTGGACACTTAATGATGCACTGGAAATCCCGTGCCGTGTATTAGTCAAATGTACAAGCCCACGGGTTAAAGGTCACTCAGCTCATTTGCATCATACCCATACGTGCCGAGCCGTCGCAGAATCAACAATGAAAAACGCTATGCATCATGGGATATAGTGCAACTTTTGTAATGTCGCATTATGCGTTACACCACAAAATGGTGGACGTCCTAAGTGGTGCACTATGCAGGGAACAGGCGGGCCAAAGTGAATGAGGGGACCTTCTCAGTGTTTACTCAGTTGAGGGCTGAGCATGAGGGACTACAGAGTAACGCAGCTCTGTGAAACCCACTGAGACCGTCACCGTGAGGGAGGGCCGATGCACCAATAACGCTGAGCTGACCTGTGTGTGTGTGCAGGACACTCTGGTGGACGCCGACGTGGCCATCGACGCCATGATGTGGCAGAACGGGGGCATGTGCGGCCTGGACCACTGGAACTTTGTCATGCACCCCGTGGACGCGGCCTTGACCTGCGACCCCGCGGGCAGCTTTGTCAGGAAATGGTGTCCCGAACTCGCGCCGCTGCCCGACGACATGATCCACCAGCCGTGGCGATGCCCCGCCTCCATGCTGCGGCGCGCAGGTGGGCCGCCCCTCCCGACCGCTGAGGCCAACCTAGAACTAGAACTAGGATGGGCTGGAGTGACTATTGGGCTTTCTTAGCGTTTCTGGACGTTTTGCGTGAATCTGTCCCTCACCGCTCTGCTTGTCGTTTGTCCTCCCCCCCCCCCCCCCCCGGATGCAGGCGTGACCTTGGGACACACCTACCCCGAGCGCATCGCCACAGACCTGGAGGAGCGCCGGAGCCAATCCCTGCGGGACGTGGCGGCGGCGCGGAACGCGCTCTCCAACTACGTGGACCGGCGCTCCGGCTGCGACCTGGTCCCCCTGCCGGCCCGCCTGGTCTCGGAGGCCCTGGGCCCGGCGGCGGCGGGCGGCGGCGGCGTCGGGGGCGGGGCCGTGGTGGGCGCCGGCGGGGAGCGGTTCCTCATGCCCGTCATCACCCGCATGGAGTTCAAGCACCAGTGGGAGGATCCCGACGCGGACGCCGGGTCCAACCCCTACGACGCCGTGCTCAAGGGCTACGTCAGCCGGCGGCGCGACGAGACCATCGCCTTCCTCAACCGCACGGACTTCTCGGCCAGCGTGATGCAGGAGGGCGCGCAGCGGCGGGAGCGGCTGGACGGCGACATGCGGCTGCTGGAGGGACTCCCCCGCGCTCCCTCCCAGCGGGGGAGGGCCCGGCGAACTCCCCCGGCCAAAGACAGGTTCTCCACAGCACCCGGGGGCGCGGTGAACTCTCTGAGATGACTCAGGAGAGATGGGGGGGGGGGGCTACTGGAGTGACTAGGGTGTTCGACTCCCAGCTGAAAAGGTACTGGGTTTGATCCCCACCACCTACCTGCAGGCATCCTTGAGCAGGATAGCTTCTCGTTAATGTAGGACTTAACAGGTCACTTTGAAAAGCGTCTGCCAAATGAGTAAGGGTTAAAGTAAGACATCCTCGAGACAGTTGATGGATGATGGAAACTAAGTAAGGGAGTTGACTTGCCATTGTGCCTGAGCTACATCCTTCTCCAGTCCCTTACTTCAAAATAGCCTGTGCTTTAAATTTTTTGTCATCCAAATAAGAGTGACTTTATTGAAAACATTTTCTGAGAATTGGCGCAGCACAAATATTCCACGGACAAAAGATTCAATGTGTATTTATTCACCTTTTCACTCATTTATCCGAAAAAGGGTGGATAGTTTTTTTTTTTAAGTGCAGATGATTGTAACCCATAACAGATTGAATTGTGCTCCCATTCGCTGCAGTGAACACAGACGTCAACGTGCACACAGACCTCACATTGTGATCCAGGGTATGTGGCAAACAACTTCATACCAGTGATAGTGACCATGGATAAATCAAAATCTGAAATGTGTTTTTATTATTCAACCTTCTACCTAACATTTTTGTTAGCAACAAGGTCTCCATTACACAGTTTATAGATCAGTGCTAAATCATCACAAAAATGATCAACAGGTTCCACCCCTACAAGGGTCATCCAGTCTTCGACTTACTCGAAATGCTTTAGTAACCAACAGAGAATTACACTCCAGTCTCTTCGGGGTTGAGGAGGGGGGATTGAGACCACAGGGCCAGAAAAACTACCAGATCTTTCCTGTTTGCACAATAGTTTTGTCAGGAGAGCCGATGTAAGAATCAGTCCGCAACACTGGGTTTGAGAGGATTTAACTTTTTATCCGTTCCGCTGCAGAGCAGCAGACGGCTCGGTGTCTACGCGTGTCTCCTCACGATGACGGTGACGGGGGGGGGGGGGAACGGTGTGGTTGTGTGGGCGGGGCCGCGGCGAGCGAGATCAGTCCTCGATGGAGCGGATGTACCTCTCGTAGGCCTTCTCATCCATCAGAGCGTCCAGCTCCGCGGGCTCGTCGATGGACATCTTCATGAGCCAACCTGCGGGAATCAGAGAGGGTTGCATTGCCGGCTGAGCTTTTATATGTACGATTGGTGTGGCTGTGGTGTATGGTGCAGAAATACAAGATATGAAAAAAATATATATTTCTTTGTTTTACATACATTCTTGGGAAAGATGGGGCACACACAGCGTGTGTAACTGAGCCAGTTCATTTTTTTTTTTTTTTTTAATAAAAACTGATTTTTTTTTTTTCAATGTGCTCCTGCTATCTACTGTCAGAATGAATGCTCCTGCTCTATACAGCAGGGTCAAGCTATATTCAAACTCAAAGCCATATTCAGTCTATAACACATGACAACAGGTTTGACTGTTCCCTGTGTTTTCTATGAAAGTGAAATAGCCTTCTCTTACCATCTGTGTAGCAGGATTTGTTGACCAGACCGGGCTTATCAGCCAGCAGTTGGTTTATCTCTACAACTTCTCCGGTGAGGGGAGAGTACAGCTCACTGGCTGCCTTCACACTTTCAAGGGCACCGAACTCATCTGAGGAACGAGACGAGAGTTAGATCACGTTGTGTATGCTACAACAGTCATAATAATAAAGCAATGTTGGCTTTCGACACAAGCGTGTTAAAGGAATGGCGCCGCTCATTATTTTAACATTTTACATGATAGCACAAATTTGCAAAATGTCCCATGTTTTCGGCGGATCATAAACATGGCATGCCAGTAAAACTTATGACATTAGCTCACAACCGGTCGGTCTCTATTATTGACGTGTTCCCACCTTGTTGGGCCAGCTTGGTGCCCACCTCGGGCAGTCCACAGTAAACTACATCTCCCAGAGCCTCCTGCGAACGGAACAACACACTGTCACCATCTCCTGGGTGGGCACCGCACGCGTGGACCGGGGCTGCATTTGCAGGGGTGCGTTCAAGAACAATACCTGTGCAAAGTTACTGATTCCGACGGTTCCGACACCATTCTCTTCTACTCTGATCCACTCGTGCTTGTCTGTGAATTTCAGCGCTGAAGGACAACATAACGTCAGTTTACATGAAACACAACTCGGTTATGATTTCAATGCATGTTGTTACGTAAAATGCACATTTGACTTTTAGGGATACCGCTCCCACGAAACATGCAAGCAACTATTAGTAACTATAATAACTATTAGTCCCGCAGCGGTGACTCCGGTGACATTTCCCTTAGCTAGTTCTGCTACACGCGTTGCTGTTTCGCAATGACGTCTGGGGCAAATACCTGCAGACAGCCGGCTAGATGTGGCGAGAGCACGTTGGAAATACGATAAAGATGTAAGCAGTCGTGGACTGTGTTGACCCGAAGGTGCGATCGAAGGCAACACGGAGGAAAAGTTGGAAGACAGGCAGCGGAAGAGCCCACGCGCAGCCATTTTTTTGTCGCGGTGTGATGACGAGGAAGTCAACAACAACGCGTCGCTTACAACCCGTCACGGATCTCTGCAGGGGGCGCTTGTTTTGTTGCAGGGATATGTTGCGATGGGCGGATATCATTTGGTTTTATGTTTTCTGCAAGCTTTCTGTAGGCCGCTCTCTGTATGCCCGCCTTGCGCCATTGACCATTTGGCTATCATCAAATGACCACATCTAAACCAGATAAGAACCCGGTCTGAAATTAACACAAAATATATTTTACGATATTTGATAATTTAACATACAAAAGGCTACAAAAGTATTTGCTTAAGACTTAAAGTAAAGTCTATTTCGTGTTGTGTAACCTTATTTATTTTGAAGTAGGCCTATGTCGCCACCGCGTGGTAGATCTCTGCGAGTCTGATTCACAACAAACAGAACAAAGCATCGCTCGCTTCCGAATCAGATGTTTCCATTTCAGTCATTGCTCACAGGGTTTCTCTGTTTCCCAGCTCCCACTGTATCTGCTTTATAAATGTTCGAGCTATCCACCCGATAATTCCAGAGATGTTCTGACATTTAAGTAAATATAATTTTACTTTACACACGACTCTTTGGTTAATATTGAATTTATCCTTAATGGAGTCCTATCATATCAAATAATTTATTCCTTAAAGCACACGAAGAATAACCATGCAGCGCTTCTGGTAATTCTCATTCTCCAACCAACTAATCGAAATCATTTATTTAGTAACATTTTTATTCATAGAAAAACAACAGAATACATGAATAAGGGAACAACCTCACACCTGGGATTTTTTATATTGCTCAAAATTGCATCAGCGAAGGAAATGGCATGTTTCTGAAATGTTGGAAGAAAAAAACTAAAATAAATTCAGTTATGTGTTTTACACAAAACATTGGATTCGTCTTGTTCGGGATTCACAACAACCAAGCCGCGGAACAAACGAAGGTCTCCGAGTGAAAACGAGTCTGCTCCGCTCACCCGGGCTAAAAGCTACAAACATAAATAACACGTCATTTTGGCTTTTATAATACAAAGCGGCAAGAGTCTGTCCAGTGTCCATTTTGTCCTCATTTGCTTCTTAAAATGAAAAATAAAACGATACAAATAAAACAACAATGTTTTAAACGACAACAACACCAACATCAACAACAACAGAGTGTTCAGAAGAAAGGATAGGCAAGAACTGGGAGAAAAAAAAGGGGGGACCCTGTGTGTGTAAATGGTTGAACACTCCCCCCACCCCGGTTCTCAGCCCCCCTCCCTTCCTTGTGATCGGTCCACAGCGGATTCGTGGTAATGGTTTGCCGAGTGGCTTGTAACAGGTCACTCGTCTCTGTAATGTCAATTTCCTGCCAGTAGGTGGTGGTGTTGAGTGCTGGATGGGTTGAGAGACGCGGAATAGGTCGGTAGCGGTGGTACTGGTGGTACACGGCTGGCAGCCAGAGGGTCATTTCAGAAAGTCTGTAAAGTTCTCTCTCTCTATGTTTCTCTGTCTCTCCCTCTCTCTCTCTTAACTGCTCGGAGGAAGCAAACCAGGAAGTTGTTTCACAGGCAAGATCATGTGCAACAGACAACACACACACACACACACACACACACGCACACGCACACGCACACACACACACACACACACACACACACACACACACTAGGTGGTTCGCTCCTCTCCATCCGTCTCCTGCTTGGTTCTCCTCAGGTTGCTCTTCATCTTCACAAACTCGGGGGTGTTCTCCTGCTCTTCCTCGTTCTTCTGCTGATCAAGATCCAGCTACAAACGAGCAGACAGGGGATCAGCCCAGTGGAACAGCACTGTGTGTGTGTGCATTACTGTCTGTGTGTGTGTGTGCGTGTATGATTGTGTGTGTGTGCATGACTGTGTGGGTGTGTGTATGCAGGACTGTGTGTGTGTGCGTGTGTACGTGTGCATGTGTGTGTGTGCGCGTGTGTGCGTGTGCGTGTGCGTGTGCGTGCGTGTGTGTGTGTGTGCGTGTGTGTACCTGTTCCAGCTTCTGTTGCCTCTTCATCAGCTCTACCTCCAGGTCGCTCTTCTTCTTGTGTGCCTCCTGCTCCTCTTTCTGGGCCTTGAGGACCTGCTCCCTCTTCCTCTTCTCCAGGACCTTCTGGAGCTCTGGTTTGTTCTGTGGTGCCAGACCCCTGTTGAGATGCCATCAAACGTGAACATGTTTCCTCCAAACCAATACTTCATGGCACCATTATAGCACATCTATCTCCTAATAATATAAAATTATACCCACAAATATTGTTGTTTTATTGTTTTATGTTAATAGTACACAATTAACATAAGGAAAATTTGAATGAAACCTGAGAACATTTGTACAGAACTGTACTTTCAAGACATTTTTACTGTGAATGTTTTCCTTTTGGATCACAGGAAACCAAAGAGCCCATAAGACACGTAGACCCCACTTAAGAGAGTAGAAGAGAGCAAGATTTTTTAAAGTAAACTACCCCCTCTCCTCTACATTAGCAAAACTCAATTTGATAATAACTTCGATCGAGATACAAAAACACACAAGAATAAATGTATCCGTACAGAATATCACGTTTACATTTAAGACTGAAAACATTGACAGATTTGCACAGCAACAGGAAGGAGGGAGAGACTTAATCCCGCTGTCGATATTTGGGGGATTTCGACAAAACGGTGCCTCCCGCGTTCTGACTGCTCTCCAGAACCGGCCGCTCCTCGCTGGCCTGTCAGCGAGCGGTCAGACCCGCCGGCCGGCGCCACTCCCCCTCCCCGCCTCCCGACAGACCGTGATGCCTCCCCGCCAACCGGGGCGGCGAGTAGCGGCTCTGCTACTGTAGCGTCCAGACGGTTACATAACGGAGCAGGCGGTGAGTGTTGGTGTCGCGGTGCATGAGGGGGCCGCCGCCGCGTGTTCTGGAGATGTGGGCCGGAGGGGGACCGCTAAACGGGCCGGAGGGGGACCGCTAAATGGGCCGGAGGGGCCCGCTAACTGGGCCGGAGGGGGACCACTAAACGGGCCGGAGGACCGCTAAACGGGCCGCGGCGACCATGCACTCATAATGTTATGAGTGCATGGCGTTACGAAAGCATTCTGAATGTCAGCTCAGGGGGTGGGGGAGGAGATCAAAGGTCGACCACAGGAGCACAATACAGCCCGGCTGGAGACTCTCGCCTGTTCGTTCTCTCTCTCTCTCTCTCTCTCTCTCTCTCTCTCTCTCTCTCTCTCTCTCTCTCTCTCTCTCTCTCTCTCTCTCTCTCTCTCTCTCTCTCTCTCTCTCTCTCTCTCTCTCTCTCTCTCTCTCTCTCTCTCTCTCTCTCTCTCTCTCTCTCTCTCTCTCTCTCTCTCTCTCTCTCTCTCTCTCTCTCTCTCTCTCTCTCTCTCTCTCTCTCTCTCTCTCTCTCTCTCTCTCCACTGACACGATTGCGTAATCACACATGCACACACATACAGTATGTGCACGAACACCCACCCACCCACCCTTGAGCGACGAGTTACCTAACAGCCCCTGCCTACATGATATGCATTCGTGCTGATCCATAATCGCAGCCTCATGCCTCCATGCTTCTGTCGTAATGGGTTGCGTAACACACCCTCCCCGGTGTGTGTCCCACGCCCGCGCCCTGAACACGTTTCAGCGTGCATGCTCGCTGTGTAGGATGTGTGTGTGTGTGTGTGTGTGTGTGTGTGTGTGTGTGTGTGTGTGTGTGTGTGTGTGTGTGTGTGTGTGTGTGTGTGCAGGATGGCTCATCACGCAGCATGGGTAGCAGGGAGAGATTGAGCTGGAGAGGGAAGGAAGGAGGGAGGGAGGGAGGGAGGGAGGGATAGAGAGATGGAGAGAGAGCGTGCAAGAGAGGGAGAGACACTCGTGTTGTTATCTTGATTACATAACACTTTTTTTCCCTTCTCTTCCTTCCATCCCTCCCTCCCTCCCTCCCTCCCCCCCCTCCTCCCCCCTCAGCCCTTTGTTGGCCAGCTCACTCTCATCACGGTGACTAATGCGCCTGGAAGAGGCATGTGCTCACTGCCACACTGAGCCCAGTCCAAACCCAAGGCAAACAGCAGACTCAACCCACACTGAGCACACATGTCCTGCAGCGTGTGCATGCATTTGTGCCCATCCTGTGCATTGTGTGTCCTCCCCCCCCCCCCCCCCCAACACACTGTCGTCATACTGGGACACAACATTCACATCTCGTCGACGATGTGATTAAGCTGTCTGACAGACTGATGGACGGACGGATGGATTTACCCATGCACCTCAGTTTGACCCGCTTAAAAATGGAAGAAAAAAAAAAGCCATCACGCCTGTGATCTAACAGCTGT
The DNA here is from genome assembly GCA_036785325.1 of Urophycis tenuis. Classification (NCBI taxonomy): domain Eukaryota; kingdom Metazoa; phylum Chordata; class Actinopteri; order Gadiformes; family Phycidae; genus Urophycis; species Urophycis tenuis. The sequence goes on along the minus strand of JAXIVH010000020.1, from coordinate 2,712,624 downwards.
TTACAGCGCGCGTGTGCGTGTGCTTGCACATGCGCGAGCGTGCGTTTCTATTTATAGGTCGGATCCCAGTGCATCAGACACTGGGATCCGACCTATCAGACACTCATGCATACATTGTGCGCACACACACACACACACACACACACGTGCGTGTGTGCACACTTGATGTTGCTGTGTTAACGTGATGGGGCAGAAGGGATCCAGCAGGTACGCTGTGCACATGGAAACATCTCATCACAGTTCTTCTGGCGTCCTCCTGACACTCAGCAACGCTGTTGGGCTCCACCTCGAGACGAAGCCCTCCGACAGCCTTTAAAGACATCGTGCAACCGCATGGGCTTTGGTTCCCCTGAAGCAGACCGCTCCGTTTATAAAATACTCCACAAAATACTGACCACGCCGTTACGGCTTCCTGGAAGCGCTGCCACGCAACTGGGAACGATCCCAACTGGGAACGATCAATAAATACACATCCCGATGCCTTAAGCAGGAACCGGGTCAATATCCTGAAATACGTCACGGCCCGTCCCGTATGAACAGTGACTCAGATGGACGTAGCATGAGGTCAATCCCAAGAATGTGTGTGATCAGCTGTCGGGTATTCACCTAGGGCCCACAGGGGCCATAACCATTGATGTAGTTATCTGCCGCAGAGTTTCTACAAAGGGGTCATAAAAAGACGCCAGCGATATCAGTGGTTCACTCATTATTTCCAAGGGTGTGCTGGCACCAAGAGAGACAGACAGACAGACAGACAGACAGACAGACAGACAGACAGACAGACAGACAGACAGACAGACAGACAGACAGACAGACAGAGTACAGCAAGCCAGATGAAGAGTGTGAGTGTCATTTAGTGAGTTAGGCATTATCTACCTCTGGCCGTCTAGACCACACTGCACGACTGTTGTGGAATTAAGAAGCACTTTGGATTGCCACACTGCCACACTGCCACTAATTAAAAAACAGCAACCATGTTTTTCTGTTTCCTATTTATGTTTTTGAATCATGGTTTTGCTGCAATTTTTTTTGCAGCCACATGGATTGTGTGCTTTGAGAGTTCTCAGCCTCCCATGTAAGTCGCTTTGGACAAAAGTGGAGTCCAACATAAGTATGAGTGAGTGAGTGAGTGAGTCAGTGAGTGAGTGACTGAGTCAGTGAGTGAGTGACTGAGTCAGTGAGTGAGTGAGTGACTGACTGACTCTGACTGTCAGTGACTGTGTGACAAAGAAAGCGAGGGTGACAGAGATAAGAGTGAGAAGGAGTTGTGTTTCAGTCTGAAAAAGGAGAGGCAGACTGCACCGAACGCCTGAGACAAGACAGGCGGACGTCAGAGACGGACAGACGGAGGCTTCATGCGGGTCCCGCCCCCTCCCCCCCTGACCTCTTCTGGTTCATGAGCAGCTCGCGGTGCAGGTCCTGGTGGTTGCGGGACGTCTTCACGGGGTTGATGAGCTTCTTGGGTCTGATGAGCTCATCACAGTCGGCATCCAGGTAGTCGGGCTCAGCCATGGCACCCCTCCTCCCCGCGGACACAGATAACCCGGGGTCACGCCGATCTGCACACGCACACGCACACACACACAGCCGGGACACACACACACACACACACACACACACACACACACAATTGAGTCAGCTTTTACAGTCTCTAGCAGGTTGAATGAAGGATACAATGCAATACATAGCGATCAGTCTGATGACAAGCGCTCGGTCCGACCTCAACAACGTAACGGCTTATCGGTTAAAAAGTCACGCATATTGCACACAGGCTCACAAGCACACGCACACTTTGAAGAAGTCTTACTGAAAGCAGAATGTTTCTTGTTTTTTCACAAATGGATAAAATGTTCGATTCGATTATTCGCTTTAAATTGAACTTTAAACTTTTAAATACAAACCTATTAAACCTAAAACAAAAGGTCCGATTTTTCTTTCTTACCAGACTTAATTATTAACGAAATAGCCTATAATTAAGATAAACAAAGATGGTATGCAGAATACCCACCCCCTTAAGAGTTAATGAGAGTACCGTAGTTAAATAATCTTCGACAGCTTTTAATAATTCAGCCGCAGTCGTTGAAAATCAATGAACACAACATCGCATTTTAGGGTATGCCAATTCAAAGTAACAAACATACTCAGCAACAAACATACTTCTATTGACATTGCCGGTTAACTCACCCTGCAGATGCGGGAAAACGGGGTACCTCAACATAGTCGCCATCTCTTGTTACTCTAAGCAATTGTATTGTTGATATATATATGTGTGAGAAGAAGATGATGCGATCAGAGCGGTGTCCTGCCCTACACAAAAGTCACCGACTGAAGTTGAGCGTGCGGTATTGACGATAAATAGGTGTACGGAATGTATCATACGCCCCCAAATTCTCCATCTCCACGCCCCCCCCCCCCCCCCCCCCCCCCCCTGAGCATTCGCTAAGGTTCCTGCTCCTGATTGTGGATGAGAAATGCACCTTATATGGACACAATGCGTTTACTAACCTCTTATCACTAATTAAAGTGATAAAAAGATTAACATTAATTGCTTCAATGGGGTCATGGAATGTTACATGTCATTTCTAATATATATATATATATTAGAACTGGGTGAATTCCTATTCAATGCCCACTATTTACAAAAATAGAATGTGTTTTATCTTTATATATCGTCCTTTTCTATTTGAGGAGGATACATAAACACATGTCAACACAATGAAGAAAAACATCGCTACGCAGTGTGCTTCCTAGATCAAAACGGGGACAATAACAATTGCAGTTCAGTCCCGACGCCACTAGAGGTCGACATTATTGTATTCAAAAGCCGAAGTGCTAAGTTACATAACAAAGACCCCCAGGTACAGTATTGCAATATTGTCAACAATGACACGTGTCCAGAAAATTTAATTCTGACGAGCAAAATATGAAAAACACAAACGAATACAACACTAAAATAATCTATTGATTTAAATATACTGATGTAGGCCTATACGAAAGTTATGAAACGGCATTATGCAACATATTTGATCGGTCACTCTTGTGGATATCTGAGATTGTTGATTGGTGGACAGTCTTGTAACTATGAGGACGGAGGCAACGAGCGGCCATGCTGTTTGCTATCCGCACTTCAAACAGAGGCTTACATTTTAAAGGGGCGGGTAGAGGATGTTTAAAGACGCGCGGTGTTGTGAAACTGTCAATTAGTCTCACATCTGTGGGGACTTCCTGAAAAGCCAGAGGGAAGAGGAAGTGACATCGCGTGTTCAAAGGGACGCTCAACCTCAAATTGGCGCCTTCACTAAATGCGACCATTTCATAGGCTGGTTGACGTCTTTTCAATTAAAGATTCCACCGTTACCAACGCGGAACATGAAAAAAAACAATAAAATACTGCGACCCAATTTTTCCAAATAATCTACATAAAGTTCTGTCTCCATGGGAACAGACTTAGACAATTAGGAATGCCCTGTCTAGATGTTATACTCATTATTCAAGAAGAGAATCCCTGGAAAGAGTGGAAAAAGAGAGGACTAAAAAATGGGGCAAGAGAGAGAGAGAGAGAGAGAGAGAGAGAGAGAGAGAGAGAGAGAGACAGAGACAGAGACAGAGACAGAGAGAGAGAGAGAGAGATTGTAATAAAGAACAGTGGCCCTCTCTCTGTCTCTCTCATGACCTGTGTGTGACTGTGATCTCACATCCTGTGGGATGTGACACTTTCTAAGGAGCTTGTTGTGAAGGTCAGATGTCCCATCAGTCATCAACGGAAAAAAAACAAACTCCAGGAAAAAGTGTTTAAAAGTAGCGTTTGCAGGAAACACAGCATCCATTCCAATCAGAGAGGAAACTTCAAACTTTCTCACAAAAAAAGCAGCTGTTATTAATGTGGGAGCGAGACTCTTTAACCAACAGCTTGTGTCAAGACAAAATGAGCCTGTAGAGGAGAGATGAACACTCCCACTGCCCATGCTTATTACATTATAATACTTGTATGTCTTCTGTCTTCCAGCACTGCTCCTAGCATTTCAAACCCATCTTCAATGTAGTCCACAAATAGATACACTCACACTTTTATGCATATATGCAAAAAAGTATATATACAGTATATGTGTACCTTATGACTGTAGTGGTTTTGTTGTGCTTTATTTAAAACCCATTTTACAAATGATTCTGTACTTGACTGAGATAACACTGTACGTTTGAAAGGGGCGGTGGTCTTCCTCACAGACGGAGCAGAACATTTCCTCCACGAGGTCGCGTCTGAACCAGAACATGGACCATTGTTCCGGGTTTACCGCGATAGACTGCGGTACCAGAACTAAGGAAGAGAATGAGGAAATAAGGAGGTAGTGTATGATCAGATGGTAGTCGTCACGGTAACAGAGGATGAGGACTAAGGGCTAAGTTCTAAGAGGAGGTGTAGGAGAGCATCTTGAAGAAAACACTGAACACTGTGGTAGCAACACGTCTTCATCGCCCGGTTGTTTCGCTACGGAGGAGAATCCGGGTAGGGCAGAATGCTCAGTGAGCATCCATTTCTGTAAAAATGTTTAGAAATCCCCAGAGGTTTGGTCAGTGGCGAGATGTCTGATCGCCTGGGATCACGAGACGACATTTTGACACAGTGCTGACTGCATGTTGAGAACTGGGGGGAAATGGCCCGGTTCTGAATGAAGCTCACAGTGAAAGACCACCATGGACTGGAGAGGGACGTCCTTAAGGCCGGAGTGGAAACACTTCTTTTAAATAGGTTGCGGTGATAATCATGAAATGAAAATGTGGACTTGGAATGAGGACTCTCAGAAGTATTCCCATGAGAAGATATGCCCTTGAAATTCTAAAAATATGAAGTTTGCAACGTCGGGGCGAAAGGAAAACTTTACTTTTAACCATACATTATGTATATAAAATGTATACCATATATTTAAATGTAATGACCCTCAGTTAGACTGAACAGTATTTTGAATTCATAAGTATATTGTGAATGTGATATCCATCAACATAGTGTGAAATCCCTTGCTTATCATGATAACAAAGTCATTCAAATCGGCCAGCGCTACTTCTGAATGCGATTTGGTTAGTAGAGTCCATAGAGAGTGATCCATCACTCTCCCCCACTGTCTCCCTCACTCTCCCCCACTGTCTCCCTCACTCTCCCCCACTGTCTCCCTCACTCTCCCTCACTCTCCCCCACTGTCTCCCTCACTCTCCCTCACTCTCCCCCACTGTCTCCCTCACTCTCCCTCACTCTGAGGCCTTCCTGACTTGGTGACGCGCGCCGTCCTTCGCCAAGCTTATTCTCTCACCCACAGATGGGAGGGGAGGGTCGCACCCTGGGGGAAATGGCATCATCAATACCCCTGAAGCCTCCCCCACACCCTACATTCTCTCTCCCCCCCCCCCCCCCTACTCCCTCCCTGCTGGTCTCTCTCTAGGACACTCTGTTCTGCGTTTGTAATGTGAAAATGTAACTGATGACGAGGATGCGCACGGTGGCGACGGGGTCGTTCATTCATAACAAACACAGCTACGGTCTAATTCAGAACACACAGACTGAGGTGAGGCTGTAAGTGACAGCTGCTGTGAAAGGGGGGGGGGGGGGGGCAGGGGGGCGGAGGGGCGGAGAGCAAGAAGGCGGGCCTTCCGGTAACAATGAGCTCATTCGGCCCCGTATATCACAGCATTTCAACATTCGCCTCGATAGAAACACATCAATCATTCAGGTCACGCACACACACACACACTCCACACACACACACACACACACACACACACACACACACACACACACACACACACACACACACACACACACACACACACACACACACACACACACACACACACACACACACACACCTTGCCCACTATACCCACAAGGTTTGCATGGTGTCCCATTTGCCCCAGTTGGCGATAGAATGTGCATTAGCAGATGACTTAGGAAGCCCCCGGCTATACGAACACGCCGTACGCATAAACCAGAGAGACTCCTCCATGATCTGTACGCCGCCTTCACCGGCCGCTACGAAACCTCCGCAGCCAACATGGCGTCCACTTCCTTGTGTATCGCGGAGTTTGTGGTAAATCACCAGCGTGTTATGAGAGTGTAAAGCAAGGACAGTGTGGGAATGGCTCTGTGAGAATGAGCTTGTTTTGATGTGTGATGGGGGGGTGGTGGTGGTGGGCTGCTATGCTCTCCATTTCCTGGTTGAGTCGGGGGGGGGGGGGGGGGGGGGGGGCTCCTTCTCCTCCACCCTGAGAATCCCCTCGACATAAGAGGACATGGTGGGGGTGTGGGAAGTCAAGAGCTGCAAGGCTCCAATAGACTACAGTGGGAATATTTATGAGACACACAGACACACACACACACACACTCACACACACACACGGAGCATTTGAGACCCACAGTACATGACATAGTTCGTTCTATGTGCCTGAGAGACACCCACTCCATCAGGCTTTGGGTATGCAGTGTCTGCAAGGAAGCAGACAGGGGATTCTCCCAATGTTAACAACCACAGCAGTGTGTGTGTGTTTGTGTTTGCGTGCGTCGCTACAAAGAGAGATTTCAAGTGAACGCCATTTTTTTAGGGCGCTAAATAGGGCAGTCACGGTCAGAGCGTACAGTTCCTCAAAACAGAAATAAAAGTCCTTATTTAGCCAAACCGGCAGAAACAGGCAGGATGAGACAAAACGACAAAGTGAAAGCCTGCTAGAGCATAACCCACTCACCACACTCACTAGTCATGAATGAACATCACGGAGCAGATAACAGACGAGATATTCGGCCCCGGCCAGGACCTGCTCCGACCCCAACCTCGTTATCACCTCTGGCGGGCCGAGTGCCAACGTTGTCGTAAACATGACAGAGATCCCACTCAGAGGCAATACTTTGAACTCCTGACGCACAAGGCAGCTACGCCACGTACACCATCTACACCACCCACACCACGCGAGAGAGAGTGCGAGAGACGGACGACAGAAGACAGGAGCCACAACCGTGGGAGTCGCAGTGGCTCGAACCCCAGCCCGCTGGCAGGTGGAGAGCCACACCAGGACACACACACACACACACACACAGGCGAGGCCTGTCAGGCTGAAGCCCGGTGAGCTCACGCCGCTCTGTAGAAACACAAGCAAGGTTGGCGTGTCTGTCGTGCGTCGCGAAGCTCACTTGGATTCCCCTCCGCAAAAAAACACAAACACACACAGTACTCGCCAATTGTGTTATTGTGTGAATAAAGACAATTCCCCTCCCCCATCGACTAAAAGGACTGATTGTAACGTCAACGTGACACACAATACACACACAGACACACACACACACACAGACTGCTGCCATGACATGGCTGTTGATCAGGGTGTTGGATAGCAGGAGTCACTAACTGTAAAACACTTGTTGCTGTTGACACAGGGCCCCAGGGGGGCCAGAGATCACAGGATGAGTGGGAGGGGCCTGTCCCCGTCTCACACAGCGCTCGAGTCACGCCACGGGAATGCGATGAGGCTGCGCTTATCACACTGCAGGCCAATGGCACACACAGCCCCGCACTATAGCTGCCCAGACGTGTGCATTGTTGCATTCACACACAATCTATAGGGTGGTTTGAGTGACAACAGCGTGTGTGTGTGTGTGTGCGCGCATGTGTGCGCAATTGCTCTTCACCTGTCTTTTAAAAGTTCAAAGTTCAGCAACTTATCTGCCACCTGCTATACATGTAGAGGGGCTGGTGAGCTGTGTGTGTGTGTGTGTGAGAGAGAGAGAAGAAACATGCTGTAGGCCTACTGTTATGTCATGATTTGTTATGATTTACCCTCTCTACCACTGTCAGCTACAGATACGTGTACACATTCGTGTACACACGCTTTAACATCTAACGCAGGACTGATGGCTATAAAACTATATATATATAGTTGTATATACTATACAACAGGCACGAAAGAAAGCAAGAAAGCAAAAAGAGAAGATATGCACACGGAATGACGATCTTTCCACCTGACGACATCGTCTACATGGCGGAGAGACGCTAGTAACAAAGGCAGGAGAGGCTTTGGTCTTGGTAAATTGCGCGAAGTCGTAAAACCAAGTCTTTGTTTTGGCTCTTAAGTGTCTGCGCCGCTTCCACATTTTCTGCTTTGTGAGCTTCCTAACAACACTGCTGCCTTCCCCGCAAAGCCCCGAGGACCGCCACGCCCCTTCCACGCTCTCACTGGCTAAACGCCGACAGCAAGCGCTCTCCCCATTGGTCGGAAGGCATATCGGGGTGGATTAGGGTGGGTCTTCTTTGTGTATATGCTGCTGCCCCAAAATCCCAACAACTGTTACTGCTGGCAACCAGCGCAGCTGCTGTTACAGACAGCACACGCACACACAACACATAGAAAAAAACACAGGCTAAAAGGTCTTAACTGTTTTTGTAAATCATTCCGAAACTCCAAAGCGGGATTATTCATGCACATGCACACACGGGCTTTTCTAAGAATACTCGTAAGGGGGCCGGTGGTAAATGATAGGGTTCCATAACCGTATGAATGTGTTTTTGGGTAGTCATTATAACTACGTATTATGGAACTCCAGCCGACCTCAGAAAAGGGAAAGGAGGGATGTGGCTCGTGCGTGCGCGCGTGCGTGTCGCCACTCCATAGAGACTATATCGTATATCTTGATTCAGACTCACAGCTTAATCCGATTCATACGGATCAGAGCCACCCCCCCCCCCCCATATCTGTACCTCAAGCTAACAAGCCATGCAAAGAGGGAGATGTGTATGTGTGTGTGTGTGTGTGTGTGTGTGTGTGTGTGTGTGTGTGAGTCCCTGACTACTCCGGCTGCCAGCCCAGTAATGGTACTTTATTGTGATTGAAGTTCTTGAATAATAGCAAGAAAATCGATATGGGGCTGTTCAGAGAGAAGTATAGTGCGGTGTTGGAACAACCTCACTCTTTGGTTCTTCATACATTTAGCAGAAAACATTTGCCTACATTTAAATCGCAGGTTCAACATGAACACAACTATACGTAAATAGCCCTGTGACTTGAGTCAATGTTACAGCTTTAGTTTGCTGGTGATGTTTTTTTGACACACAGGAGTCTGAGACCTCGCTGTTGTTTTCCCAGCCATCATCTGGGTGGATAGCAATACAGTGAGCTGTTATCAAAACAGGTTTGTCACCATCGACTGCCATCATGCGCTCCGGATTGTGCATGTTCATACAGAACTACTTGTTAACACGCAGCGGGGAGAAGGAGCCGGGCTCTGTGCAGGGCGGGGACAGACGTGAACATGTGCAGACAAACACTTCAAACGCCTGTAGTCCACACACGGCTCTGGCTTAGTGTGGGGTATTCAGGGTATTGTGCTGAGTAAGAACCAGGGTTTAAACGAGAGAGCGAGAGAGCCCCACACAGAGACACAGAGAGAGAGAGAGAGACAGAGAGAAAGAGAGAGGATAGCCCGACTCACTGACACACAGACGAACACGCAGAGCAACAGCAGAACTTCTAGTCCAAAAAGTTGTTGCGTCTACAAACTGAAATACAACTGCGTTTGTGATACATTACGGGGTCAGATCATACACCAGAAAATATATCGAGAATATCAAGAAACAAGCAAGTCAACACCTTGGAATGCTCCAAGCTGAGGTTCTGCACATGTTGAATCTGAAACTGGGAAAACAGGGCTGATTGTGCAACCATGGAAACGGCACAATCACATGTCCTCATCACATGTCCTTTTATAGTGACAGAATGTGTCCTTTCAGTGAAATGGAGACATTAAAGGTGGAAGTAACATGGGGGGGGAGGTGGAGTTCAAAGATCAGAAAACAGATGTAAATCGTTTAGCTGCTCCAAATGAGTAACACATGTGTGTAGGGCCTAGCCCCTCTCCACACACCCCCCCACCCACCCACACACACACACACACACACACACACACACACACACACACACACACACACACACACACACACACAGACACACACACAGCGCTGGAGTGTAAAGCTAAAGTTTGAGGGGCACAAACACACACACACACACACACACACACACACACACACACACACACACACACACACACACACACACACACACACACACACACACACCTTGTTTGATGTTAAACTGAATAAGCTGTTAACTCGTCCATGTTATATGAATAGGCCAACTTGAACGCAAATCTGACCATCAGCCGAGTTCAACATGTACTTGACTTAATTAACAACCCCCCCCATAAAAACCATAGTACTATATAGAATCAACAGCCGGATTTGTTTGAACTTGCTCGGCAGAACGTTTGACAGCGGATGTCTGCTCTGAGTGAAGCAAGTCGTTGAGAAGATTGCGACAAGGCTTCCTATTGATGAAACGGAAACGAACACGTTAGGCGCCACGATAACCTATACACTAACCTACAAATAACACATTCACCCTCTTCATAAAGTTGTCACATATCCACACACACACACACACACACACACACACACACACACACACACACACACACACACATTATTATTATTATATATGTTACACAATGGGCGATGATCATGTTTTTTAATGACTAATGCATGGGCTATTTATCGGCCATGCAGCCTCAATAACATGTCTGTGTTATTACACACATGTTGTGTCATTCACGAGTCGTAAATGTAACAATAGTTTTGAAATGATTCATGGGACAAAAAAAATACAATAAATAATAGTAAACGATCCTCCAACAATAGTGAGGATTTCGGTTACGATGCTTTATGATGTGAGGTAAACAATGCGTGGCATGTACATTCTGTGTGCAATAATCTCAGCCCACTGTCCGTTGGCGAGGATCGCACTCGAGAACAAAAGGAAACAATGAAGCAAGACTTTATTTTTTTGCTATCTCATTGGTTTGCGTCTTTGTCCGCTCCCTGTCCTGTCGGACCCCGAGCCCCCTGCCCTGCCTCTCAGGTTTTGACACAATGTACCCCACGCGGCCCCGATGCGCTAAACGCGGTTACAGTAAAGCGCGCTGCTTTGTTAGTGCGATCCTGAAACAATCACGCGAAAACACAGCGGACCAGACAGACGCACACACCTACCGCAAAGTCGACCCCGACGAGACTTCCACAACTCAAGTTCTTGACTGTTGAAAATGACAAAGTGGTGTAGGACACATCAGCGCATCTCTCGATCACTTCTTTAGGGGTTAAGGTGTGTCTTCGACTTTGCTTTTCTGGCTCTTGGAAACAGTTCAATAGCCAAAGCACACTCTCAGGACCCCTAGAATGTAAATTAATGCTAAGTGGGCGGGCTTATGTGACGTCGCCGAACAAGCCCATCCCCGTCTTCATATCTGCCATCACTAGACGGGGAGACCCCTCGCGCTTAGGGGTGGGGTTTGCATGGAGCGCTAAGACTGGGCAGGTTTTTCCTGTAAACAATTCCAGCCATGCAAAATGACTTATACAACCCCCACGTTTCATTGGAAGAACATTATTATTCAATATATATCAGTTTATTTGTCAGTTTACCCGACTGTCAAATCTTTCTATCACTCTCTTCTCTCGCGCTCTCTTTACACACACGAACACGCACGCATGCGCGCACGCACACACGCACACACACACACACACACACACACACACACACACACACACACACACACACACACACACACACACATTGAAAACAAAAAACAACACTGAAGCAATCATGTACAGGATGTTTTAAAAAAACTATGATCTTTGTAAGAGATCTATATCTTGTCTTAGAATGTAGCCTGTGTGCAGTGCAGCTGTTTGTAATAGAGGACTGAACACACAGCATCCACCATGCTAAAGATCTAATCTGCTTACTAATGGAATGTCTTTGGATCCGCTGATCTGCCAACCCCTATGTTAAAGAAGCTCTGGGGGAAAAAGACCTATCTAGTAGTGATGGCTTACACCACGCCTGGAAGTAGTGATGGTTTACACCACGCCTGGTCTCTAGTAAGTGATGGTTTACACCACGCTGGTCTCTAGTAGTGATGGTTTACACCACGCTTGGTCTCTAGTAGTGATGTACCAGGTTTACACCACACCTGGTCTCTAGTAGTGATGGTTTACACCACGCCTGGTCTCTAGTAGTGATGGTTTACACCACGCCTGGTCTCTAGTAGTGATGGTTTACACCACGCCTGGTCTCTAGTAGTGATGGTTTACACCATGCCTGGTCTCTAGTAGTGATGGTTTACACCACGCCTGGTCTCTAGTAGTGATGTACTAATCTCAAGTAATTTGTGGTCTCTAGTAGTGGTATACTAGGCTTGCACCATGGAGGACCTCAGTTTAAGGCCACCGAGGAGGACTGTGGCAGCTGCCTAGCTGGGGTGTACACTGCTACACTGGCGCCTGGGGCCTCTCCAAACCACTTAGGACCCAGGGTGAGGAAGTTAAAAGCCAGTTTATGACAGAGTTTGAAGCCAATTGGAACATGCAGATGGTGATCCATGCGGCCGCGTAGGCGATATGAGGCGATGGTGTGTGTGTGTGTGTGTGTGGCGATGGCTGGGTTAACCTGTGCGCACCGATTGTCAATGTACAAACAGGTGTGCAGCCTCGCCCCGGCCCTAGAGTCCAGTCGGTCTGAGTTGGGCCAGGTGAGGCTGCTTAAACCGTCCATCCACCAAACACACTCCACCCTGGGCTTATGTGCTCTAGCAGTGACATACGAAGGCTTATGCCATGCCTGGTATAAGCCTCCTACTTCAGGAGATATTAGGAGATCTGATTATTGGACACATGTTCGTTATCCCCCTCCAGCCCCCCCCCCCCCCCCCCCCCCCCCCCCCCCCCGCCCCCCCCATCCCCAACAGGACCACTGGGTTCCCTGCACACAGGTTGACACAGCTGGATTACAGGAAGTGATACAGATGTCGCGATCCAGGCCAGAGGTTGTTCCCCGAAGTCATGCAACGCAGGAGGGGCTGCTGAGGGCTGGGTCAAGGCAGTGGACACATTCCTGTGTAGTTTCTCATGACTCGGGGCGGTGGGGGGGTGGGGGGGGGGGGGGGGGGGGGGTGTCAGGGTGAGTCAATGTGTTGGACTGAACAATAGGATGAGTCATCTGTAGGGAGGACCCTTCCTCCAGAGACCACCGCAGTCATCATCACTGCGTGCAGGAAACAGATGCCGTGCTTGGCTGTGTGTGTGTGTGTGTGTGTGTGTGTGTGTGTGTGTGTGTGTGTGTTTGAGTCAGTGTATTTTAATTGATTTCCAAATTTGTCTCTTTCCTTTTCCTCTTTCACTCTCACTCTCACTCTCACTCTCACTCTCGCTCTCTCTTTCTCTCTCTCTATATATGTAAGTGTGCGAGAGGGAAAAACACCTAACTGTGACTAAAATATCGCCTTAACGTTCTGATATTAAACAACTTTTGGACTTTCCAGTCTGTATCTCATGTTGTGTCTTGGAGAGAACCGCTGACCGTTACCAGAAGAGACGTCTTCCATTTCCAAAAGGATGTGAATGTGTGGATGTGAACGCGCCCCACTAGAGAGCTGACACATCCGTTGACGGTTTCCTGCTGCAGTGAACCAAGTGTCTCGCAGTGAAATGAGGGGACTGAAGCTGAACGTCTGGCTGTACACTCCAGCTGCACCGCTACAACCCGCCCACACACACACTTTCTATTGAAACCCCCAAAATGGCCGCTTATTAATACAATGTTAAATCCATATCATGTTTGATATTTCAGTTACAATTTGATGATCTCTTAAGATTTCTTATATCTCTCCTAGTACATCACTACTAGAGACCAGGCGTGGTGTAAGCCTGGTACATCGCTACTAGAGACCATGGTGTAAGCCTGGTACATCACTACTAGTGAGTTCTTATACACAATGCTTGATTTCCATCCATGTAAACCATTTGGACACACGGTTCTTACCATGAAGTGTAAAAAAAATGGGGTTATCGCTAGCAAGAATGACTGCAGGAAAGCAGCAATGTCCTGTGCCAGAAACTCCTAACCAGCCCAACCCACACCTCCACAATCCGTTATCACTGCTAAAGTGGTCTATGTGCTGGAACCTGCATGAACCAGCCATGAATGACCAGGGCAGACCCCATGATGCCACTGTTCCTGTACCACCATGAGTGACCCATACCGCCTGGTGATTGGTTGATGT
>JAXIVH010000020.1:2668881-2698281 GCA_036785325.1 Urophycis tenuis | reverse complement strand
TGGCGCCTAACGTGTTCGTTTCCGTTTCATCAATAGGAAGCCTATGTCGCAATCTTCTCAACGACTTGCTTCACTCAGAGCAGACATCCGCTGTCAAACGTTCTGCCGAGCAAGTTCAAACAAATCCGGCTGTTGATTCTATATAGTACTATGGTTTTTATGGGGGGGGGGGTTGTTAATTAAGTCAAGTACGATGTTGAACTCGGCTGATGGTCAGATTTGCGTTCAAGTTGGGCCTATTCATATAACATGGACGAGTTAACAGCTTATTCAGTTTAACATCAAACAAGGTGTGTGTGTGTGTGTGTGTGTGTGTGTGTGTGTGTGTGTGTGTGGTGTGTGTGTGTGTGTGTGTGTGTGTGTGTGTGTTTGTGCCCCTCAAACTTTAGCTTTACACTCCAGCGCTGTGTGTGTGTCTGTGTGTTTGTGTGTGTGTGTGTTGTGTGTGTGTGTGTGTGTGTGTGTGTGGGTGGGGGGGTGTGTGGAGAGGGGCTAGGCCCTACACACATGTGTTACTCATTTGGAGCAGCTAAACGATTTACATCTGTTTTTCTGATCTTTGAACTCCACCTCCCCCCCCCATGTTACTTCCACCTTTAATGTCTCCATTTCACTGAAAGGACACATTCTGTCACTATAAAAGGACATGTGATGAGGACATGTGATTGTGCCGTTTCCATGGTTGCACAATCAGCTCTGTTTTCCCAGTTTCACATTCAACATGTGCAGACCTCAGCTTGGAGCATTCCAAGGTGTTGACTTGCTTGTTTCTTGATATTCTCGATATATTTTCTGGTGTATGATCTGACCCCGTAATGTATCACAAACGCAGTTGTATTTCAGTTTGTAGACGCAACAACTTTTCTGGACTAGAAGTTCTGCTGTTGCTCTGCGTGTTCGTCTGTGTGTCAGTGAGTCGGGCTATGCCTCTCTCTTTCTCTCTGTCTCTCTCTCTCTCTCTTGTGTCTCTGTGTGGGGCTCTCTCGCTCTCTCTCGTTTAAACCCTGGTTCTTACTCAGCACAATACCCTGAATACCCCACACTAAGCCAGAGCCGTGTGTGGGACTACAGGCGTTTGAAGTGTTTGTCTGCACATGTTCACGTCTGTCCTCCGCCCTGCACAGAGCCCCGGCTCCTTCTCCCCGCTGCGTGTTAACAAGTAGTTCTGTATGAACATGCACAATCCGGAGCGCATGATGGCAGTCGATGGTGACAAACCTGTTTTGATAACAGCTCACTGTATTGCTATCCACCCAGATGATGGCTGGGGAAAACAACAGCGAGGTCTCAGACTCCTGTGTGTCAAAAAAAACATCACCAGCAAACTAAAGCTGTAACATTGACTCAAGTCGCAGGGCTATTTACATATAGTTGTGTTCATGTTGAACCTGCGATTTAAATGTAGGCAATGTTTTCTGCTAAATGTATGAAGAACCAAAGAGTGAGGTTGTTCCAACACCGCACTATACTTCTCTCTGAACAGCCCCATATCGATTTTTCTTGCTATTATTCAAGAACTTCAATCACAATAAAGTACCATTACTGGGCTGGCAGCAGCCGGAGTAGTCAGGGACTCACACACACACACACACACACACACACACAACACACACACACACACACACACACACACACACACACACACACACACACATCTCCCTCTTTGCATGGCTTGTTAGCTTGAGGTACAGATATGGGGGGGGTGGCTCTGATCCGTATGAATCGGATTAAGCTGTGAGTCTGAATCAAGATATACGATATAGTCTCTATGGAGTGGCGACACGCACGCGCGCACGCACGAGCCACATCCCTCCTCTCCCTTTTCTGAGGTCGGCTGGAGTTCCATAATACGTAGTTATAATGACTACCCAAAAACACATTCATACGGTTATGGAACCCTATCATTTACCACCGGCCCCCTTACGAGTATTCTTAGAAAAGCCCGTGTGTGCATGTGCATGAATAATCCCGCTTTGGAGTTTCGGAATGATTTACAAAAAACAGTCAAGACCTTTTAGCCTGTGTTTTTTTCTATGTGTTGTGTGTGCGTGTGCTGTCTGTAACAGCAGCTGCGCTGGTTGCCAGCAGTAACAGTTGTTGGGTATTTTGGGGGCAGCAGCATATACACAAAGAAGACCCACCCTAATCCACCCCGATATGCCTTCCGACAATGGGGAGAGCGCTTGCTGTCGGCGTTTAGCCAGTGAGAGCGTGGA
Organism: Urophycis tenuis; assembly: GCA_036785325.1. Taxonomy (NCBI): domain Eukaryota; kingdom Metazoa; phylum Chordata; class Actinopteri; order Gadiformes; family Phycidae; genus Urophycis; species Urophycis tenuis. The sequence continues at coordinate 2,696,065 of JAXIVH010000020.1, read as the reverse complement.
AGGGGCGTGGCGGTCCTCGGGGCTTTGCGGGGGAAGGCAGCAGTGTTGTTAGGAAGCTCACAAAGCAGAAAATGTGGAAGCGGCGCAGACACTTAAGAGCCAAAACAAAGGACTTGGTTTTACGACTTCGCGCAATTTACCAAGACCAAAGCCTCTCCTGCCTTTGTTACTAGCGTCTCTCCGCCATGTAGACGATGTCGTCAGGTGGAAAGATCGTCATTCCGTGTGCATATCTTCTCTTTTTGCTTTCTTGCTTTCTTCCGTGCCTGTTGTATAGCCATCAGTCTGCGTTAGATGTTAAAGCGTGTGTACACGAATGTGTACACGTATCTGTAGCTGACAGTGGTAGAGAGAGGGTAAATCATAACAAATCATGACATAACAGTAGGCCTACAGCATGTTTCTTCTCTCTCTCTCACACACACACACACACACACACACACAGCTCAGCCCCTCTACATGTATAGCAGGTGGCAGATAAGTTGCTGAACTTTGAACTTTTAAAAGACAGGTGAAGAGCAATTGCGCACACATGCGCGCACACACACACACACACACACGCTGTTGTCACTCAAACCACCCTATAGATTGTGTGTGAATGCAACAATGCAACGTCTCTGGGCAGCTATAGTGCGGGGCTGTGTGTGGCCATTGGCCTGCAGTGTGATAAGCGCAGCGTCATCGCATTCCCGTGGCGTGACTCGAGCGCCTGTGTGAGACGGGGACAGGCCCCCTCCCACTCATCCTGTGATCTCTGGCCCCCCTGGGGCCCTGTGTCAACAGCAACAAGTGTTTTACAGTTAGTGACTCCTGCTATCCAACACCCTGATCAACAGCCATGTCATGGGCAGCAGTCTGTGTGTGTGTGTGTCTGTGTGTGTATTGTGTGTCACGTTGACGTTACAATCAGTCCCTTTTAGTCGATGGGGGAGGGGGATTGTCTTTATTCACACAATAACACAGATTGGCGAGTACTGTGTGTGTTTGTGTTTTTTTGCGGAGGGGGAATCCAAGTGAGCTTCGCGACGCACAACAGACACGCCAACCTTGCTTGTGTTTCTACAGAGCAACGTTAGCTCACAGGGCTTCAGCCGGACAGGCCTCGCCTGTGTGTGTGTCCTGGTGTGGGCTCTCCACCTGCCAGCGGGCTGGGGGTTCGAGCCACTGCCACTCTCACGGTTGTGGCTCCTGTCGTCCGTCTCTCGCACTTCTCGTTCCTGTTCCCACGGTGCGGAGGTGTGCGTGGTGTGGGTGGTGTAGGTGGTGTACGTGGCGTAGCTGCTGCCTCGTGCGTCAGGAGTTCAAAGTATTGCCTCTGAGTGGGATCTCTGTCATGTTTACGACAACGTTGGCACTCGGCCTGCCAGAGGTGATAACGAGGTTGGGGTCGGAGCAGGTCCTGGCCGGGGACCGAACATCTCGTCTGTTATCTGCTCCGTGATGTTCATTCATGACTAGTGAGTGTGGTGAGTGGGTTATGCTCTAGCAGGCTTTCACTTTGTCGTTTTTGTCTCATCCTGCCTGCCTCTGCCTGGTTTGGCTAAATAAGGACTTTTATTTCTGTTTTGAGGAACTGTACGCTCTGACCGTGACTGCCCCTATTTAGCGCCCTTAAAAAAATGGCGTTCACTTGAAATCTCTCTTTGTAGCGACGCACGCAAACACAAAACACACACACACTGCTGTGGTTGTTAACATTGGGAGAATCCCCTGTCTGCTTCCTTGCAGACACTGCATACCCAAAGCCTGATGGAGTGGGTGTCTCTCAGGCACATAGAACGAACTATGTCATGTACTGTGGGTCTCAAATGCTCCGTGTGTGTGTGTGAGTGTGGTGTGTGTGTGTGTCTGTGTGTCTCATAAATATTCCCACTGTAGTCTATTGGAGCCCTTGCAGCTCTTGACTTCCCACACCCCCACCATGTCCTCTTATGTCGAGGGGATTCTCAGGGTGGAGGAGAAGGAGCCCCTCCCCCCCCCCCCCCCCCCGACTCAACCAGGAAATAGAGAGCATAGCAGCCCACCACCACCACCCCCCCCATCACACATCAAAACAAGCTCATTCTCACAGAGCCATTCCCACACTGTCCTTGCTTTACACTCTCATAACACGCTGGTGATTTACCACAAACTCCGCGATACACAAGGAAGTGGACGCCATGTTGGCTGCGGAGGGTTTCGTAGACGGCCGGTGAAGGCGGCGTACAGATCATGGAGGAGTCTCTCTCTGGTTTATGCGATGTGGCGTGTTCGTATAGCCGGGGGCTTCCTAAGTCATCTGCTAATGCACATTCTATCGCCAACTGGGGCAAATGGGACACACATGCAAACCTTGTGGGTATAGTGGGCAAGGTGTGTGTGTGTGTGTGTGTGTGTGTGTGTGTGTGTGTGTGTGTGTGTGTGTGTGTGTGTGTGTGTGTGTGTGTGTGTGTGTGTGTGTGTGTGTGTGTGTGTGTGTGTGTGTGTGTGTGTGTGTGTGTGTGTGTGTGTGTGTGTGTGTGTGTGTGTGTGGTGTGTGTGTGTGCGTGACCCTGAATGATTGATGTGTTTCTATCGAGGGCGAATGTTGAAATGCTGTGATATACGGGGCCGAATGAGCTCATTGTTACCGGAAGGCCCGCCTTCTTGCTCTCCGCCCCTCCGCCCCCCCTGCCCCCCCCCCACCCCCCCCCCCCCCCCCCTTTTCACAGCAGCTGTCACTTACAGCCTCACCTCAGTCTGTGTGTTCTGAATTAGACCGTAGCTGTGTTTGTTATGAATGAACGACCCCGTCGCCACCGTTGCTCATCCTCGTCATCAGTTACATTTTCACATTACAAACGCAGAACAGAGTGTCCTAGAGAGAGGACCAGCAGGGGGGGGGGGGGGGGGGGGGAGAGAGAATGTAGGGTGTGGGGGAGGCTTCAGGGGGTATTGATGATGCCAATTTCCCCCAGGGTGCGACCCTCCCCTCCCATCTGTGGGTGAGAGAATAAGCTTGGCGAAGGACGGCGGCGCGTCACCAAGTCAGGAAGGCCTCAGAGTGAGGGAGAGTGAGGGAGAGTGAGGGAGACAGTGGGGGAGAGTGAGGGAGAGTGAGGGAGACAGTGGGGGGAGAGTGAGGGAGGGTGAGGGAGGGTGAGGGAGACAGTGGGGGAGAGTGATGATCACTCTCTATGGACTCTACTAACCAAATCGCATTCAGAAGTAGCGCTGGCCGATTTGAATGACTTTGTTATCATGAATAAGCAAGGGATTTCACACTATGTTGATGGATATCACATTCACAATATACTTATGAATTCAAAATACTGTTCAGTCTAACTGAGGGTCATTACATTTAAATATATGGTATACATTTTATATACATAATGTATGGTTTAAAAGTAAAGTTTTCCTTTCGCCCTCGACGTTGCAAACTTCATATTTTTAGAATTTCAAGGGCATATCTTCTCATGGGAATACTTCTGAGAGTCCCTCATTCCAAGTCCACATTTTCATTTCATGATTATCACCGCAACCTATTTAAAAGAAGTGTTTCCATTCCGGCCTTAAGGACGTCCCTCTCCAGTCCATGGTGGGTCTTTCACTGTGAGCTTCATTCAGAACCGGGCCATTTCCCCCCAGTTCTCGACATGCAGTCAGCACTGGTGTCAAAATGTCGTCTCGTGATCCCAGGCGATCAGACATCTCGCCACTGACCCAAACCTCTGGGGATTTCTAAACATTTTTACAGAAATGGATGCTTGCTGAGCATTCTGCCCCTACCCGGATTCTCCTCCGTAGCGAAACAACCGGGGCGATGAAGACGTGTTGCTACCCACAGTGTTCAGTGTTTTCTTCAAGATGCTCTCCTACACCTCCTCTTAGAACTTAGCCCTTAGTCCTCATCCACTGTTACCGTGACGACTACCATCTGATTATACACTACCCTCCTTATTTCCCTCATTCTCTTCCTTAGTTCTTGGTACCGCAGTCTATCGCGGTAAACCCGGAACAATGGTCCATGTTCTGGTTCAGACGCGACCTCGTGGAGGAAATGTTCTGCTCCGTCTGTGAGGAAGACCACCACCCCCTTTCACACGTACAGTGTTATCTCAGTCAAGTAAAGAATCATTTGTAAAATGGGTTTTAAATAAAGCACAACAAAAACCACTACAGTCATAAGGTACACATATACTGTATATATACTTTTTTGCATATATGCATAAAAGTGTGAGTGTATCTATTTGTGGACTACATTGAAGATGGGTTTGAAATGCTAGGAGCAGTGCTGGAAGACAGAAGACATACAAGTATTATAATGTAATAAGCATGGGCAGGAGTGTTCATCTACAGGCTCATTTTGTCTTGACACAAGCTGTTGGTTAAAGAGTCTCGCTCCCACATTAATAACAGCTGCTTTTTTTTGAAGAAAGTTTGAAGTTTCCCTCTCTGATTGGAATGGATGCTGTGTTTCCTGCAAACGCTACTTTTAAACACTTTTTCCCTGGAGTTTGTTTTTTTTTCCGTTGATGGACTGATGGGACATCTGACCTTCACAACAAGCTCCTTAGAAAGTGTCACATCCCACAGGATGTGAGATCACAGTCACACACAGGTCATGAGAGAGACAGAGAGAGGGCCACTGTTCTTTATTACAATCTCTCTCTCTCTCTCTCTCTCTCTCTCTCTCTCTCTCTCTCTCTCTCTCTCTCTCTCTCTCTCTTGCCCCACTTTTTAGTCCTCTCTTTTTCCAATCTTTCCAGGGATTCTCTTCTTGAATAATGAGTATAACATCTAGACAGGCATTCCTAATTGTCTAAGTCTGTTCCCAAGGAGACAGAACTTTATGTAGATTATTTGGAAAAAAATTTGGGTTGCAGTATTTTTATTGGGTTTTTTTTTCATGTTCCGCCGTTGGTAACGGTGGAATCTTTAATTGAAAAGACGTCAACCAGCCTATGAAATGGTCGCATTTAGTGAAGGCGCCAATTTGAGGTTGAGCGTCCCTTTGAACACGCGATGTCACTTCCTCTTCCCTCTGGCTTTTCAGGAAGTCCCCACAGATGTGAGACTAATTGACAGTTTCACAACACCGCGCGTCTTTAAACATCCTCTACCCGCCCCTTTAAAATGTAAGCCTCTGTTTGAAGTGCGGATAGCAAACAGCATGGCCGCTCGTTGCCTCCGTCCTCATAGTTACAAGACTGTCCACCAATCAACACTCTCAGATATCCACAAGAGTGACCGATCAAATATGTTGCATAATGCCGTTTCATAACTTTCGTATAGGCCTACATCAGTATATTTAAATCAATAGATTATTTTAGTGTTGTATTCGTTTGTGTTTTTCATATTTTGCTCGTCAGAATTAAATTTTCTGGACACGTGTCATTGTTGACAATATTGCAATACTGTACCTGGGGGTCTTTGTTATGTAACTTAGCACTTCGGCTTTTGAATACAATAATGTCGACCTCTAGTGGCGTCGGGACTGAACTGCAATTGTTATTGTCCCCGTTTTGATCTAGGAAGCACACTGCGTAGCGATGTTTTTCTTCATTGTGTTGACATGTTTTTATGTATCCTCCTCAAATAGAAAAGGACGATATATAAAGATAAAACACATTCTATTTTTGTAAATAGTGGGCATTGAATAGGAATTCACCCAGTTCTAATATATATATATATATATATTAGAAATGACATGTAACATTCCATGACCCCATTGAAGCAATTAATGTTAATCTTTTTATCACTTTAATTAGTGATAAGAGGTTAGTAAACGCATTGTGTCCATATAAGGTGCATTTCTCATCCACAATCAGGAGCAGGAACCTTAGCGAATGCTCAGGGGGGGGGGGGGGGGGGGGGGGCGTGGAGATGGAGACTTTGGGGGCGTATGATACATTCCGTAGGCTGCTCACCTATTTATCGTCAATACCGCACGCTCAACTTCAGTCGGTGACTTTTGTGTAGGGCAGGACACCGCTCTGATCGCATCATCTTCTTCTCACACATATATATATCAACAATACAATTGCTTAGAGTAACAAGAGATGGCGACTATGTTGAGGTACCCCGTTTTCCCGCATCTGCAGGGTGAGTTAACCGGCAATGTCAATAGAAGTATGTTTGTTGCTGAGTATGTTTGTTACTTTGAATTGGCATACCCTAAAATGCGATGTTGTGTTCATTGATTTTCAACGACTGCGGCTGAATTATTAAAAGCTCTCGAAGATTATTTAACTACGGTACTCTCATTAACTCTTAAGGGGGTGGGTATTCTGCATACTATTTTTGTTTATCTTAATTATAGGCTATTTCGTTAATAATTAAGTCTGGTAAGAAAGAAAAATCGGACCTTTTGTGTTAGGTGTAATAGGTTTGTATTTAAAAGTTTAAAGTTCAATTTAAAGTGGATAATCGAATCGAACATTTTATCCATTTGTGAAAAAACAAGAAACATGCTGCTTTCAGTAAGACTTCTTCAAAGTGTGCGTGTGCTTGTGAGCCTGTGTGCAATATGCGCGACTTTTTAACCGATAAGCCGTTACGTTGTTGAGGTCGGACCGAGCGCTTGTCATCAGACTGATCGCTATCTATTGCATTGTATCCTTCATTCAACCTGCTAGAGACTGTAAAAGCTGACTCAATTATGTGTGTGTGTGTGTGTGTGTGTGTGTGTGTGTGTGTGTGTGTGTGTGTGTGTGTGTGTGTGTGTGTGTGTGTGTGTGTGTGTGTGTGTGTGTGTGTGTGTGTGTGTCCTCCCGGCTGTGTGTGTGTGCGTGTGCGTGTGCAGATCGGCGTGACCCCGGGTTATCTGTGTCCGCGGGGAGGAGGGGTGCCATGGCTGAGCCCGACTACCTGGATGCCGACTGTGATGAGCTCATCAGACCCAAGAAGCTCATCAACCCCGTGAAGACGTCCCGCAACCACCAGGACCTGCACCGCGAGCTGCTCATGAACCAGAAGAGGTCAGGGGGGGAGGGGGCGGGACCCGCATGAAGCCTCCGTCTGTCCGTCTCTGACGTCCGCCTGTCTTGTCTCAGGCGTTTGGTGCAGTCTGCCTCTCCTTTTTCAGACTGAAACACAACTCCTTCTCACTCTTATCTCTGTCACCCTCGCTTTCTTTGTCACACAGTCACTGACAGTCAGAGTCAGTCAGTCACTCACTCACTCACTGACTCAGTCACTCACTGACTCACTCCCTCACTCACTCATACTTATGTTGGACTCCACTTTTGTCCAAAGCGACTTACATGGGAGGCTGAGAACTCTCAAAGCACACAATCCATGTGGCTGCAAAAAAAATGCAGCAAAACCATGATTCAAAAACATAAATAGGAAACAGAAAAACATGGTTGCTGTTTTTTAATTAGTGGCAGTGTGGCAGTGTGGCAATCCAAAGTGCTTCTTAATTCCACAACAGTCGTGCAGTGTGGTCTAGACGGCCAGAGGTAGATAATGCCTAACTCACTAAATGACACTCACACTCTTCATCTGGCTTGCTGTACTCTGTCTGTCTGTCTGTCTGTCTGTCTGTCTCTCTCTCTCTCTCTCTCTCTATTGGAAATAATGAGTGAACCACTGATATCGCTGGCGTCTTTTTATGACCCCTTTGTAGAAACTCTGCGGCAGATAACTACATCAATGGTTATGGCCCCTGTGGGCCCTAGGTGAATACCCGACAGCTGATCACACACATTCTTGGGATTGACCTCATGCTACGTCCATCTGAGTCACTGTTCATACGGGACGGGCCGTGACGTATTTCAGGATATTGACCCGGTTCCTGCTTAAGGCATCGGGATGTGTATTTATTGATCGTTCCCAGTTGGGATCGTTCCCAGTTGCGTGGCAGCGCTTCCAGGAAGCCGTAACGGCGTGGTCAGTATTTTGTAGAGTATTTTATAAACGGAGCGGTCTGCTTCAGGGGAACCAAAGCCCGTGCGGTTGCACGATGTCTTTAAAGGCTGTCGGAGGGCTTCGTCTCGAGGTGGAGCAGCATTGCTGAGTGTCAGGAGGACGCCAGAAGAACTGTGATGAGATGTTTCCATGTGCACAGCGTACCTGCTGGATCCCTTCTGCCCCATCACGTTAACACAGCAACATCAAGTGTGTACACGCACATGTGTGTGTGTGTGTGTGTGTGTGTGTGTGTGTGTGCGTGCACAATGTATGCATGAGTGTCTGATAGGTCGGATCCCAGTGTCTGATGCACTGGGATCCGACCTATAAATAGAAACGCACGCTCGCGCATGTGCAAGCACACGCACACGCGCGCTGTAAACAGCTGTTAGATCACAGGCGTGATGGCTTTTTTTTTTTTTTTCATTTTTAAGCGGGTCAAACTGAGGTGCATGGGTAAATCCATCCGTCCGTCCATCAGTCTGTCAGACAGCTTAATCACATCGTCGACGAGATGTGAATGTTGTGTCCCAGTATGACGACAGTGTGTTGGGGGTGGGGGGAGGACACACAATGCACAGGATGGGCACAAATGCATGCACACGCTGCAGGACATGTGTGCTCAGTGTGGGTTGAGTCTGCTGTTTGCCTTGGGTTTGGACTGGGCTCAGTGTGGCAGTGAGCACATGCCTCTTCCAGGCGCATTAGTCACCGTGATGAGAGTGAGCTGGCCAACAAAGGGCTGAGGGGGGAGGAGGGGGGGAGGGAGGGAGGGAGGGAGGGATGGAAGGAAGAGAAGGGAAAAAAGTGTTATGTAATCAAGATAACAACACGAGTGTCTCTCCCTCTCTTGCACGCTCTCTCTCCATCTCTCTATCCCTCCCTCCCTCCTTCCTTCCCTCTCCAGCTCAATCTCTCCCTGCTACCCATGCTGCGTGATGAGCCATCCTACACACACACACACACACACACAACCTACACAGCGAGCATGCACGCTGAAACGTGTTCAGGGCGCGGGCGTGGGACACACACCGGGGAGGGTGTGTTACGCAACCGATTACGACAGAAGCATGGAGGCATGAGGCTGCGATTATGGATCAGCACGAATGCATATCATGTAGGCAGGGGCTGTTAGGTAACTCGTCGCTCAAGGGTGGGTGGGTGGGTGTTCGTGCACATACTGTATGTGTGTGCATGTGTGATTACGCACAGGCGAGAGTCTCCAGCCGGGCTGTATTGTGCTCCTGTGGTCGACCTTTGACCTCCTCCCCCACCCCCTGAGCTGACATTCAGAATGCTTTCGTAACGCCATGCACTCATAACATTATGAGTGCATGGTCGCCGCGGCCCGTTTAGCGGTCCTCCGGCCCGTTTAGTGGTCCCCCTCCGGCCCAGTTAGCGGGCCCCTCCGGCCCATTTAGCGGTCCCCCTCCGGCCCGTTTAGCGGTCCCCCTCTGGCCCAGTTAGCGGTCCCCCTCCGGCCCACATCTCCAGAACACGCGGCAGCGGCCCCCTCATGCACCGCGACACCAACACTCACCGCCTGCTCCGTTATGTAACCGTCTGGACGCTACAGTAGCAGAGCCGCTACTCGCCGCCCCGGTTGGCGGGGAGGCATCACGGTCTGTCGGGAGGCGGGGAGGGGGAGTGGCACCGGCCGGCGGGTCTGACCGCTCGCTGACAGGCCAGCGAGGAGCGGCCGGTTCTGGAGAGCAGTCAGAACGCGGGAGGCACCGTTTTGTCGAAATCCCCCAAATATCGACAGCGGGATCTGTCAATGTCGATCTGTCAATCTGTCAATGTTTTCAGTCTTAAATGTAAACGTGATATTCTGTACGGATACATTTATTCTTGTGCGTGTTTTTGTATCTCGATCGAAGTTATTATCAAATTGAGTTTTGCTAATGTAGGGGAGAGGGGGTAGTTTACTTTAAAAATCTTGCTCTCTTCTACTCTCTTAAGTGGGGTCTACGTGTCTTATGGGCTCTTTGGTTTCCTGTGATCCAAAAGGAAAACATTCACAGTAAAAATGTCTTGAAAGTAAAGATAAGATAAGATAAGATAAGATATTCCTTTATTAATCTCCCTTAGGAGAAATTCACAGTGACCAGCAGTACAGGCGATAGATTAGTGCAATAAGAGCCTGAAAGTCAATAAACAATAAACAATAAATTAAATTAAATGCAAGCTCTTAAGTCAGGTCGGTGAGGAGTGAGAACCTGTATGCATACATAGTAAACGTCCTTGTTAGCTGTTCATAGTGCAAAATAGATGTGCAAATATGCGGAAAGTGCAAGGTGCAAGATGTGCAAAATTTTACAGGTATTCCAGGTACAACATGTGAATAGACCTAGAATAACAACGGCTAGGAGACAGTCCAAGGTGTGTGGTGTGGTGTATGTGAAGTGTGGTGTTCAGTCCGTTGTTCAGTCCATTTGTCTGGTGGTGTTGGAGCTTCCTAGAGCCTGATGGTTGGTGGGATGAAGGAGCCCCCAAGCACTTTGAGGCACTTGGCGAAGTGAGCGTGTGTACAGTTCTGTACGAATGTTCTCAGGTTTCATTCAAATTTTCCTTGTGTTAATTGTGTACTATTAACATAAAACAATAAAACAACAATATTTGTGGGTATAATTTTATATTATTAGGAGATAGATGTGCTATAATGGTGCCATTAAGTATTTGGTTTGGAGGAAACATGTTCACGTTTGATGGCATCTCAACAGGGGTCTGGCACCACAGAACAAACCAGAGCTCCAGAAGGTCCTGGAGAAGAGGAAGAGGGAGCAGGTCCTCAAGGCCCAGAAAGAGGAGCAGGAGGCGCACAAGAAGAAGAGCGACCTGGAGGTAGAGCTGATGAAGAGGCAACAGAAGCTGGAACAGGTACACACACGCACACACACACACGCACGCACACACACACACGCGCACACACACACATGCACACGTACACACGCACACACACACAGTCCTGCATACACACACCCACACAGTCATGCACACACACACAATCATACACGCACACACACACACAGACAGTAATGCACACACACACAGTGCTGTTCCACTGGGCTGATCCCCTGTCTGCTCATTTGTAGCTGGATCTTGATCAGCAGAAGAACGAGGAAGAGCAGGAGAACACCCCCGAGTTTGTGAAGATGAAGAGCAACCTGAGGAGAACCAAGCAGGAGACGGATGGAGAGGAGCGAACCACCTAGTGTGTGTGTGTGTGTGTGTGTGTGTGTGTGTGTGTGTGCGTGTGTGCGTGTGTGTGTTGTCTGTTGCACATGATCTTGCCTGTGAAACAACTTCCTGGTTTGCTTCCTCCGAGCAGTTAAGAGAGAGAGAGGGAGAGACAGAGAAACATAGAGAGAGAGAACTTTACAGACTTTCTGAAATGACCCTCTGGCTGCCAGCCGTGTACCACCAGTACCACCGCTACCGACCTATTCCGCGTCTCTCAACCCATCCAGCACTCAACACCACCACCTACTGGCAGGAAATTGACATTACAGAGACGAGTGACCTGTTACAAGCCACTCGGCAAACCATTACCACGAATCCGCTGTGGACCGATCACAAGGAAGGGAGGGGGGCTGAGAACCGGGGTGGGGGGAGTGTTCAACCATTTACACACACAGGGTCCCCCCTTTTTTTCTCCCAGTTGTTGCCTATCCTTTCTTCTGAACACTCTGTTGTTGTTGATGTTGGTGTTGTTGTCGTTTAAAACATTGTTGTTTTATTTGTATCGTTTTATTTTTCATTTTAAGAAGCAAATGAGGACAAAATGGACACTGGACAGACTCTTGCCGCTTTGTATTATAAAAGCCAAAATGACGTGTTATTTATGTTTGTAGCTTTTAGCCCGGGTGAGCGGAGCAGACTCGTTTTCACTCGGAGACCTTCGTTTGTTCCGCGGCTTGGTTGTTGTGAATCCCGAACAAGACGAATCCAATGTTTTGTGTAAAACACATAACTGAATTTTATTTTAGTTTTTTTCTTCCAACATTTCAGAAACATGCCATTTCCTTCGCTGATGCAATTTTGAGCAATATAAAAAATCCCAGGTGTGAGGTTGTTCCCTTATTCATGTATTCTGTTGTTTTTCTATGAATAAAAATGTTACTAAATAAATGATTTCGATTAGTTGGTTGGAGACTGAGAATTACCAGAAGCGCTGCATGGTTATTCTTCGTGTGCTTTAAGGAATAAATTATTTGATATGATAGACTCCATTAAGGATAAATTCAATATTAACCAAAGAGTCGTGTGTAAAGTAAAATTATATTTACTTAAATGTCAGAACATCTCTGGAATTATCGGGTGGATAGCTCGAACATTTATAAAGCAGATACAGTGGGAGCTGGGAAACAGAGAAACCCTGTGAGCAATGACTGAAATGGAAACATCTGATTCGGAAGCGAGCGATGCTTTGTTCCGTTTGTTGTGAATCAGACTCGCAGAGATCTACCACGCGGTGGCGACATAGGCCTACTTCAAAATAAATAAGGTTACACAACACGAAATAGACTTTACTTTAAGTCTTAAGCAAATACTTTTGTAGCCTTTTGTATGTTAAATTATCAAATATCGTAAAATATATTTTGTGTTAATTTCAGACCGGGTTCTTATCTGGTTTAGATGTGGTCATTTGATGATAGCCAAATGGTCAATGGCGCAAGGCGGGCATACAGAGAGCGGCCTACAGAAAGCTTGCAGAAAACATAAAACCAAATGATATCCGCCCATCGCAACATATCCCTGCAACAAAACAAGCGCCCCCTGCAGAGATCCGTGACGGGTTGTAAGCGACGCGTTGTTGTTGACTTCCTCGTCATCACACCGCGACAAAAAATGGCTGCGCGTGGGCTCTTCCGCTGCCTGTCTTCCAACTTTTCCTCCGTGTTGCCTTCGATCGCACCTTCGGGTCAACACAGTCCACGACTGCTTACATCTTTATCGTATTTCCAACGTGCTCTCGCCACATCCAGCCGGCTGTCTGCAGGTATTTGCCCCGGACGTCATTGCGAAACAGCAACGCGTGTAGCAGAACTAGCTAAGGGAAATGTCACCGGAGTCACCGCTGCGGGACTAATAGTTATTATAGTTACTAATAGTTGCTTGCATGTTTCGTGAGAGCGATATCCCTAAAAGTCAAATGTGCATTTTACGTAACAACATGCATTGAAATCATAACCGAGTTGTGTTTCATGTAAACTGACGTTATGTTGTCCTTCAGCGCTGAAATTCACAGACAAGCACGAATGGATCAGAGTAGAAGAGAATGGTGTCGGAACCGTCGGAATCAGTAACTTTGCACAGGTACTGTTCTTGAACGCACCCCTGCAAATGCAGCCCCGGTCCACGCGTGCGGTGCCCACCCAGGAGATGGTGACAGTGTGTTGTTCCGTTCGCAGGAGGCTCTGGGAGATGTAGTTTACTGCGGACTGCCCGAGGTGGGCACCAAGCTGGCCCAACAAGGTGGGAACACGTCAATAATAGAGACCGACCGGTTGTGAGCTAATGTCATAAGTTTTACTGGCATGACATGTTTATGATCCGCCGAAAACATGGGACATTTTGCAAATTTGTGCTATCATGTAAAATGTTAAAATAATGAGCGGCGCCATTCCTTAAACACGCCTGTGTCGAAAGCCAACATTGCTTTATTATTATGACTGTTGTAGCATACACAACGTGATCTAACTCTCGTCTCGTTCCTCAGATGAGTTCGGTGCCCTTGAAAGTGTGAAGGCAGCCAGTGAGCTGTACTCTCCCCTCACCGGAGAAGTTGTAGAGATAAACCAACTGCTGGCTGATAAGCCCGGTCTGGTCAACAAATCCTGCTACACAGATGGTAAGACAAGGCTATTTCACTTTCATAGAAAACACAGGGAACAGTCAAACTTGTTGTCATGTGTTATAGACTGAATATGGCTTTGAGTTTGAATATAGCTTGACCCTGCTGTATAGAGCAGGAGCATTCATTCTGACAGTAGATAGCAGGAGCACATTGAAAAAAAAAAATCAGTTTTTATTTTTAAAAAAAAATAAAAAAAATGAACAGGCTCAGTTACACACGATGTGTGTGCCCCCATCTTTCCCAAGAATGTATGTAAAACAAAGAAATATTTTTTTTTTCATATATTGTATTTCTGCACCATACACCACAGCCACACCAATCGCACATATAAAAGCTCAGCCGGCAATGCAACCCTCTCTGATTCCCGCAGGTTGGCTCATGAAGATGTCCATCGACGAGCCCGCGGAGCTGGACGCTCTGATGGACGAGAAGGCCTACGAGAGGTACATCCGCTCCATTGAGGACTGATCTCGCTCGCCGCGGCCCCGCCCACACAACCACACCGTTCCCCCCCCGTCACCGTCACCGTCATCGTGAGGAGACACGCGTAGACACCGAGCCGTCTGCTGCTCTGCAGCGGAACGGATAAAAAGTTAAATCCTCTCAAACCCAGTGTTGCGGACTGATTCTTACATCGGCTCTCCTGACAAAACTATTGTGCAAACAGGAAAGATCTGGTAGTTTTTCTGGCCCTGTGGTCTCAATCCCCCCCTCCTCAACCCCGAAGAGACTGGAGTGTAATTCTCTGTTGGTTACTAAAGCATTTCAAGTAAGTCGAAGACTGGATGACCCTTGTAGGGGTGGAACCTGTTGATCATTTTTGTGATGATTTAGCACTGATCTATAAACTGTGTAATGGAGACCTTGTTGCTAACAAAAATGTTAGGTAGAAGGTTGAATAATAAAAACACATTTCAGATTTTGATTTATCCATGGTCACTATCACTGGTATGAAGTTGTTTGCCACATACCCTGGATCACAATGTGAGGTCTGTGTGCACGTTGACGTCTGTGTTCACTGCAGCGACTGGGAGCACAATTCAATCTGTTATGGGTTACAATCATCTGCACTTAAAAAAAAAAACTATCCACCCTTTTTCGGATGAATGAGTGAAAAGGTGAATAAATACACATTGAATCTTTTGTCCGTGGAATATTTGTGCTGCGCCAATTCTCAGAAAATGTTTTCAATAAAGTCACTCTTATTTGGATGACAAAAAATTTAAAGCACAGGCTATTTTGAAGTAAGGTTGGACTGGAGAAGGATGTAGCTCAGGCACAATGGCAAGTCAACTCCCTTACTTAGTTTCCATCATCCATCAACTGTCTCGAGGATGTCTTACTTTAACCCTTAGTCATTTGGCAGACGCTTTTCAAAGTGACCCGTGACATGTCATTAAGGAGAAGCTATCCTGCTCAAGGATGCCTGCAGGTAGGTGGTGGGGATCAAACCCAGTACCTTTTCAGCTGCGAGTCGAACACCCTAGTCACTCCAGTAGCCCCCCCCCCCCCCCCCCCCCATCTCTCCTGAGTCATCTCAGAGAGTTCACCGCGCCCCCGGGTGCTGTGGAGAACCTGTCTTTGGCCGGGGGAGTTCGCCGGGCCCTCCCCCACTGGGAGGGAGCGCGGGGGAGTCCCTCCAGCAGCCGCATGTCGCCGTCCAGCCGCTCCCGCCGCTGCGCGCCCTCCTGCATCACGCTGGCCGAGAAGTCCGTGCGGTTGAGGAAGGCGATGGTCTCGTCGCGCCGCCGGCTGACGTAGCCCTTGAGCACGGCGTCGTAGGGGTTGGACCCGGCGTCCGCGTCGGGATCCTCCCACTGGTGCTTGAACTCCATGCGGGTGATGACGGGCATGAGGAACCGCCCCCCGCCGGCGCCCACCACGGCCCCGCCCCCGCCGCCGCCCGCCGCCGCCGGGCCCAGGGCCTCCGAGACCAGGCGGGCCGGCAGGGGGACCAGGTCGCAGCCGGAGCGCCGGTCCACGTAGTCGGAGAGCGCGTTCCGCGCCGCCGCCACATCCCGCAGGGATTGGCTCCGGCGCTCCTCCAGGTCTGTGGCGATGCGCTCGGGGTAGGTGTGTCCCAAGGTCACGCCTGCATCCGGGGGGGGGGGGGGGGGGGGAGAGACAAACGACAAGCAGAGCGGTGAGGGACAGATTCACGCAAAACGTCCAGAAACGCTAAGAAAGCCCAATAGTCACTCCAGCCCGTTCTAGTTCGGCCTCAGCGGTCGGGAGGGGCGGCCCACCTGCGCGCCGCAGCATGGAGGCGGGGCATCGCCACGGCTGGTGGATCATGTCGTCGGGCAGCGGCGCGAGTTCGGGACACCATTTCCTGACAAAGCTGCCCGCGGGGTCGCAGGTCAAGGCCGCGTCCACGGGGTGCATGACAAAGTTCCAGTGGTCCAGGCCGCACATGCCCCCGTTCTGCCACATCATGGCGTCGATGGCCACGTCGGCGTCCACCAGAGTGTCCTGCACACACACACAGGTCAGCTCAGTGTTATTGGTGCATCAGCCCTCCCTCACGGTGACGGTCTCAGAGGGTTTCACAGAGCTGCGTTACTCTGTAGTCCCTCATGCTGAGCCCTCAACTGAGTAAACACTGAGAAGGTCCCCTCATTCACTTTGGCCCGCCTGTTCCCTGCATAGTGCACCACTTAGGACGTCCACCATTTTGTGGTGTAACGCATAATGCGACATTACAAAAGTTGCACTATATCCCATGATGCATAGCGTTTTTTCATTGTTGATTCAGCGACGGCTCGGCGCGTATGGGTATGATGCAAATGAGCTGAGTGACCTTTAACCCGTGGGCTTGTACGTTTGACTAATACACGGCACGGGATTTCCAGTGCATCATTAAGTGTCCAAAGTTTCCATATGTAGTGTTCACTGTATGGCGCATAGTGAATAAGGGAACAGGAGTCCCAGTCGGAACATAGCCCACAGCAGGGGTGCTCATTACGTCGATCGCGATCGACCAGTCGATCGCCAAGCTACTACTGGTCGATCGCATGACATAAAAAATAAAAATAAAAACTATTTATTTTTTTCTATAGGCTAGAATCCATCCCATCGCTTGATTGACATACAGGTAAGCCTGTCGGGAGGCAATCACAGTGAACCGCATATGCGCAATAGACAGTGATCAACGCATTACGCATCAACGCACCGATTGTGTTGTGTTGCCGATCATCAAACACGTTCAATACTAAACTAAATATTTAGCCTGCATCTATGGTCTATGAATGTGGGTGATTCATATTGTATCTAAACAAAAGCTTCTCCTTCAGTCCACGAAATCCCTGTAGCCGCAGCAGCTTCTCCAGTCCCGGAGAAGTGCCGCGTCAGAGCGCAGTGCCGTTACGCACGGCCATTCACTGTGTTTTACCTTCGTTAAATCACCAGAAAACTATATCAAGCTAACCATTCTTGTGCACGGGCGGACATTGTACATAGGGGCTGTTGTGGGGCACTCCTGTGAGGTGGAGGGTTATGTTAAGGTTGGCCCGATAAGCAGCTGCCTGGCCCGTTGTAGTTGGTCTGCCACGGTTAAAAGGGGAGCGAATTTCTTCGTCAGAAGAAGAGGCAGGGTATTGGGAGGATTTTAGCACGCATTCGCCAGTGTGTTTATCATGTCCTCATTGTTTAAAATTGCTGCAACGAGATGGCGAGCGGCCTGACTCATTGTCACTCAGTTTTAGCTGCAGCATCCATAAGTTACACAAGACGGCCGCAAGTACTGCCGTGAAGTCTGACGTCAGTCAAGTTTCATTCAATATATTCAAAGTAGGAGCTACTTTTAAAATGACCAAGTCACAAAGATCTACCCACTACAAAAAAAAACATTATATATATATATATATATCATGTTTTTTTTTTTGTAGTGGGTAGATCTTTGTGACTTGGTTATTTTAAAAGTAGCTCGCGAGCTGAAAAAGTGTGGGCACCCCTGGCCCACAGCAACCAAATGGCCGGATGAACTGATCTGTGTCTGGGAGGGAGAGAGAGGGAGGGAGGGAGGGAGGCCCCACCTGGAACCAGCGGTAGCCCTCCTGCCAGGGCAGGTGCAGGTAAGCGATGAGGAAGGACGCCACCACGTGCCTCATGTAGTTGTTCATCCAGCCGGTCAGCCACAGCTGCCTCATGGCCGCGTCCACCAGGGGGTAGCCCGTCCGGCCGCGCTGCCAGGCCTTCAGGTGGCCCGAGTCGCCGCTCCACCGGAGAGCCTGTGGGGGGGGAGACAGCACACCCTGGTGGTCAACCTGAGAACAGCACTGTAATAGGATATCGCTTTACAAACGTCACGCATTGGGACATGCAGGGGCAGCACGAAAGGACAGTGCAAATCAAACAATAAAAGGATACAAATAAGCAATACAATACAAATGGTTACAACTACAACAATTTGTACGCACCTATGTACTCCAGTCATTTGTACAAGGTTGAAAGTAAACCAAATCCATTTCGAAAAATGTACTCGGATGTTTTTGTATAGTTTATCAGCAGAAGATGATACATCATCTGCTGTTTGGATTTTCCTGTAGTGTCTTGTTAATGATTGACTTTCTGTACAACACATCCACAAGAGGAGGATGACCTTGAGTCGTATCCACTGTGTCTCATACCGCCGGCCCCTACCTTGTAAGCCGGTCGCAGGGACTCCCAGGGCAGGTCTGGGAACAGAGTGAGCTGCCAGTACGCCAGATCCCTCCAGGACAGTTTGCGCTGGAACTTGGGGGGTCTGCAGCGGGCACTCTTGGCATCCCATAATAACCAGCGTGGGCTGATCTGCCCCCAGTGGAGGTAGGGAGACAGACAGCTGGTGTTGGGGGAATCTGCCCGGCCAGACTCTTTGTCGTACCTGTACACACCTGGGGAGACGGCTCTTTTAGAGGGGGGGAAATGTAGGTCAACTGACAAAGAAACATTAGTGTGTATGACGGTCCGAGTTGACCTTTCCCTTCCATCTTCTTATTTGATATGTTCCCTGTTTTGCGTCACCTTGTTGAGTTAACGGGTACAGCTGAGCTGTCCCGCTTTTATAAATGGGGTCTGACTGCAGTGGTTCTCAGCTCTAAAGTTGAGGCTAACATCTACAGTCGTCTCTCAAACTCTTTTTGTATATTCTGTTGTTGTGGGCTTATTTCATTCTCAATCGTTTTTTGCTGGACTTAGTGGGCGGCCATTTTGGATACATGGCATCCCCATGCTCTCCCTTTTGGAGCAGGTCCAGCCAATCACAGTGTGCCGTTTGCGTTTGTCAGCTGGTTTAGTTGTCAATTCCCTCTAAGCCCCCCCGTAACCAGGCTTGCTCATTGCCAGTGTGTTGGAATGCATCCGGGAAAGCCGAGTGTCAACAGGTTTCCATGTAAACACGGAAGCCCAATCAAGTAACCAGGATTAGTCCCCAGTGGGAGGCCCAGTTATGACCCCTAGGTAAGCCAAGACATATCTAATTTGACCTGCCATGAAAGAGTCCATAACCAGACTTAAGTACTGCAGTTTCCTGGGAAGGGTGAGAATGAATTCCACCATCATCATCAGCATCATCACATGTCAGGCCTTCATCCTCATGCAACCATACTGTGTCCCCAGAATCCAGACCTACCATGGCACGCAGTGTTCAACGCACCTTTAAACTTAACCACGGGAACGTAACCGTGGTATTTAAGAAAACAAACAAACATCTCACCATCTTGGAGAAAGGCGTCCAGGCGCGCGTGGGCCCCTCGCTCGCTGAAATCCCAGGAGGCTCGGATGTTGGCCGCCCAGTCGACCTGCACATGACCACAAGCCACACGCGTTAAAGGGGTATTTCGGAATTTTGGACATAGGACCTCCAAGTTAGCCAGTGTGTTATTTATCAGTGGAGACGTTTTCAATAAATTTCATTCATTTCTTCTAGTTGCAGAGTTCGCTGGTGCTAGGCTAGGGCAAGTCAACGGTTTCTGCTACCCTGCTAATAAAAAACACTCTTACAATCTTACCTACTCCACAGTACACCTCAAATTAATTAGTTAATATCAGTCCGCCGCTGCTGTAGCCTGCTACCAGGAAGTATAACCCTGCTGCTGTTGCACAAGTCCCTCAAAATGCAATGCCATGCAAGGTTGGTTTTATTTCTAACATTATTCTATTAACACAGACATTTACATCGACAGTCTGGCATTATTATTCCTTTGCCTTGTGGAGTGGGTAAGACTGTTTTTATTAGCAGGCTAGCCAAAACCGTTGACTAGCGCTCACACTGGCTGACTTGGAAATGAGGTCCTCCTTCCAAACTACCCTCTTAAGTGTTGACGCCCAAGCAGCCGGTCACCGTCGGCGACCGCGTCGCCGTGGCTACGTACCGCTGTGCCGTCCTTCCTGCGGGGCATGCGCGCCAGGCCCAGCGCGTCCAGGCCGGCGCCCGGCGGCCAGCGGGACGGGGTCGGCATGGAGACGGGGGGGTCCAGGGGCACGCCCAGGCCCCCGCCCGGGTTCTGCTGGCAGCAGCTGATGAAGTGCGACACCGAGCCGATACCTGAGCAGAACAACACACACGGAGGGGGGGGGGGGGGAACGCTGTGACACCAGGCTGGACCTTGGTAGTGGCGCGGCTCACAGCGACACTGAGGAAGACCCCTGAGGTGACGCTAGCTGAGGCTGTTGGGCATCACCATCAGTGTCCGGAATGTACTTTTTACCTGCCAGGGTATCTACTGGCCAAGCTGTTGTTTTCATATGAGAGAGAGAGAGGACCTTTCAGTCTTGATTGGCTTCATTCTCTCTCAGTATTATTTTTTTAGATATGGAAATGAAATGTGTTCTCTGCATTTGACCCATCCTATGCTAAATAGCAGCAGTAGGCTGCTGTGTTCATTTGACCCATCCTATGGTACATAGGAGCAGTGGGGCTGCTTTTTTCAGTGCCCAGGGAGCAAGTTGGTTTCAGTGTCTTGCTCAAGGACACTTCGACGTGTGGACAGTTTGAGGACAGGGTTGAGGGGATCAAACCACCGACCCTATGGTTAGTGGACGAACCCCTCTGTCCTCCAGCTCTATCCACTGAGCTACTGCCGCCCCATGTAACCATAAGTTTATATTACTTAATAAATGCTCACATCTATCCACCATTGACTGATGGGCAGGAGTTCATTTGGGACCCTGATCGCCATTGAAGCTTAGCTTACATGCCCGGGTTTAGCACTACAGCCTACCACAATGGGTTGCTCACGGTAAGGGCTAACGGTAAGGGCTAACCTCTTAGCCCGACGCCCTGGGTGCTGACAGACTGCGGGTCTCGGAGGCAGTAGGAGTGGACCATCCGACAGGTCACGTTGGCCTGCCGCAGCCCGGCCACCGCCTGCTGGTCTCTCTCCCGCAGCCAGGGCTCGTAGAGGGCGGTGGCCAGCACCGTCCGGGCCCCCGTGGCCTCGGCCAGGCCCAGCAGGGTCTGCAGAGAAGAGCCGTCGGCCTTCAGGAACACCAGGTGACTGCCCAGGCGCTCCAGGGACACCTGCAGGCAGGCCAGCGCCTGGTGGAGCCAATATTTACCTGTGGGGTCAGAGAGGACACATCCGGTTACTGGACAGCGTGAGACTCGACTCATGCTCAACCACAGAGAGAGAGGACCTTTGGGTCTTTATTGGTCATTCTCAGTCATTTTTAGATATGGGAATGAAATTTGTGCTCTGCATTTGACCCATCCTGTGGTACATAGGAGCAGTGGGCTGCCATGTTCAGCACCCGGGGAGCAAGTTGGGGTTCAGTGTCTTGCTCAAGGACACTTGGACATGCGGACAATTGGAGGAGGGGGCTCGAGGGGATTGAACCGCCAACCCTATGGTTAGTGGATGACCTGCTCTGTCCGCACGCTCTATCCACTGAGCTACTGCCACCCAGTGGACCCAAACAGACAGTTAGGCTTCGAGAACTTACTGATCACAGTTGTGCCTATTCATTACCAAATACATATTTATCATTGAACGCGTATTACAATTTGACTCAATTGAGACTTACATGCCCCGCCCGTTGTCATGGTAACCCCTGGCCCCTCCTCCTCGGCAGGGTTCCATATGAAGACGGGGATGACCGGCGCGCCCTCCTCCAGCGAGCCCACCAGCGCCGGGTTGTCGTGGAGCCTCAGGTCGCGGCGGAGCCACAGCAGGACGGGGGGCGGGGCCGAGGGCGAGCCAGGTAAGCCCACCACCGCGCCCTGGCCACACCCCTTGCGCCGCTGCCGCCGGTGTTTGGAGCGCTTGGGCACCTGCGATTGGTCGGGGCGGGATCCCTCCGCGTCCAATGGGTCGCGGGCGTGGTGGGCGGCGTCATCCTCGCGGGGGTTGGGGGCGTGGCTCGGGGTGGCTGTGGGCGGCAGGCTGAGGCCTCTGGAGGTGCAGGGGAGCAGGGAGCTGGACGGCTCCCCGGAGCCCGTCTTTGGGAGGCTTTGGGCGGGTCCGTTTAGTCTTAGTCCCGCTGCTGCTGAACGTGCATAGCTGAGTCCTGGGACCGTGGTGGTGTGAGACTTGGTAGGAATTGAACCCCCGGCCCGGCTTTGGTATGCCGCCCCCTGCAGCGCGGGGGGTCTGGACTGTGGGGGGCCAGCGGGCGTCTCCGGGGTCTTCAGGTGGAGTAGAGACAGCGCCAAGGCAACCTCTAGTTCATCTTCTTCATCCTGTTTTAAGTTAGATTAGATTCAACTTTATTGTCATTGTGCAGAGTACAGAGACAAGGGAATGTAGGCATTCTAACCAGAAGTGCAAAGAACAGACAGACAGAAATACTTTAATAATAATAATCCCAGAGGGAAAAGAAAAACAGTATATAAGTAATCACAGTGAAATATGAATATACAAATATAAAATATACATAAATCTAGGCATACACTATTAAAAAAAATAGAACACACAAAGAAATAGCACAGTAACTAATGTATTATTTATGTATGTATTTATTTATTTAACTTTGGTGTGGAGATAGCTGACGCACACTTATTTGCATATAAAGGTCTAACGACGACAGTGAACCGAACGCGTCAGCAGCACCAACTGGGAAATGAGCCATTTAAAATGCAACTTGTAACCTGTCGGCTCTGAGTCTGTGACCTGACATGCAAACACGCACACGCTTACTTTTGAGAAGTACTCCACATAGATCGAGAGGAGCGTGGATTGTAGAGACGGGTCCACGGCGGCCAGAGGTTGAACTAGGGATGGAAAGATCGAGCGAGTGTCGCTGTGTCCCATGACAGATACACAAATACCGAAGAAGCCTTGCGGATCCTCTCTACCTAACATCAGTTGTTCTAACGTGGTCCTCAGAAAGGTGTTGGTCTCGGCTGCACCGGCCATTGTCCGTCTATCGTTGACGGTCGCGTCTAGGAAGAAGTTTTCGTCTTGTAATGAATGAACTGTTGTTGAACAGTGTCACGGTCCGACTGGAGCTTACTCGAGTCAGAAATAGTTGCTGATTAGTTACCCAACAGCTGTTCCGGGGGTTACACAAACCACGAGTAAATGTTTTGTAAGCAGCTAAATAAGATGTTGTAATACCTCCTCGTCGCCACTAGGTGGAGCACAAGTCACATGAAGATGGGAGGAAGAGACTTAGGAGACACAGCTACAGTGATTTTTATTTTAATGTATTCCTCGTCATGATGATAGGAATTATGCAGTTTTGCATGTTAAGCCCGTTTTCAGAAATTATAATAATATTTTTTAACAGTGCTCCACTAATGAATCATCATAGGATTTAAATGTAATTTACTTTTTGGGGAGGATTTGCATAAAACTTGGGACAAATAATGGAATGTGACGGCGTCTCCAATCCTAAGCACAGTTCTACTCCATGTCGAGTAGATAGTAATCATCCTAGCATCCCGCACTGGGAAAAAAAAATCTATTCTAATAATTTTACCTCAGCGGGGAATTAGAAAATACACTTGACGGTAATCTTTATAATGCTGTCTGAAAAGTAAGTGTTGTATATAAGTCATGATGTGACGATAGCTGTGGTACGCGGGCAGAATGGAGGATGGAGAGAGAGGGAGGTAGAGCGAGTGAGAGAGAGAGAGGGAATCAATAGTGTTTAGACAGAGAAGTGGAGTCTAAGTGTGTGATCAATAGAGAGCAGAGAGGAGAGATTAGCTGCTTTTCTCTCTCAAACTAACGCTGACAAATTGGTGAATTGGTGTATCGGCCCTTGGGCTAAATGGATTGACCTGCTGTTTCCATGTTCCACCGTGTACTGTCAATAAAGATCGGTGTTCAACGTGCCTCTCAATGAAGGCTGTGAGTGAGGCAGAGCCGCGCGCGGGGCGGGAGCGGGAAACGGGGGGAAAATGGAGGAAGTGCACGCGGCCCGTGTTGCAGCGGCGTCGCGTGCCAGCGCGCGCTGCAGGCAGCTCAGGTGGTCAGCGCGTGCTCTTGTTTGTCCCTAAAGTAAACACCGCCGCGCGACGTCTCGTTAACGCGCACGCGCGCCGGCACGGCAGCCTCGTGCGCGCGGCGTTATGAAGAAAAAGGGAGAGAAAAAAAACATAATAACATCTCGAGCAAAATTAATGGAAAGACAGATTAAAAACTAAGTGGGAAGAAACGGGCCGCAGCTATAGCTATTTGCAACTCATAAATCATTCTGACACGCCCACGCGCATATAGACACGGCATATGCGCACACACTTGCCTGGACACACACACTCACACACATACACACACACACACACTCGCATAAACACACACATCTGCAAACACACATACGCACACGCACACGTACTGTAATTAACCACAGGCTATTTACTGGCTCCTGCTGTAAATTAGACATGCAGACAGAGTTATTACATTAGGGGGATCTGCCATGCAGAATACCAACAGGAGAGGTGGGGGGGGGGGGGGGGGGGGAGTGTGTGCACAACAACCACCTCCTTCTAACACAAACAAAATATAACACACACACACACACATACACACACACACACACACAGGCACACACGCAAGCACACACATGCACCAAAACAGGGGAAAGACACGCGGAAACAAGAAAGAAGATATAGGAGGAATCATAGAGTTACACCGCCAATGAATAGGAAGCTCCTTCCCAGAGACTCTGGGCCCCCAGCTCTTTGTTCCCTGCTGCATTTCATTATCTGTAACGCCAGCCGACACACACACACACACACACACACATACGCACACACACACACACACACACACCCGACACACACACACACACACACACACACACACACACACACCCGACACACACACACACACGCACACACACACGCACACACACACACACACACACACGCACCCACACACACACACACACGCACCTCCCCCCTCCCTAAAGCAGTCTGCCTGTGCTCCTCCTGACTCGCAGCAGCGGAGGAGGAGGAGGAGGAGGAGGAGAGGGGAGGAAATAAAGACATTGTCACTGCCGTTCGCTACTCCCTCATGGCCGCCATGTATGCACGGTCATCCTGGAGCAGGGCTGTAAGTCGCGGTCACCCGCCACCGCCGCCCTGCCCCCGAGCAGAGCTGGACAGGCCGGCCCCGGGCGCGGGCGCGGGGCGGCGGCGGCGGCGACCGGTCAGTCCGACCGGACGCTGAGCACCAGGGCAGCCTGCCCTGGTGCTCAGCATCCGCCCCGGTATTACAGAACGAGTTGAGCTGAATGAGGCAAATATTGAGCTGTTGTCTTCAGCGGCCAGCCGTTTATTAATGCTTTGTTTGACCAGGGCGTGTGTGTGCGTGCGTGTGCGTGTGTGTGCTTGTGCGCGTGCGTGTGCGTGCGTGTGCGTGCGTGCGTGCGTGTGTGTGTGCGTGCCTGCCTGTCCGTCCTCTGGCTTCCCTCTGCCTCTCTCTCGTTCCTCTCTGTTTTCCCACGGTGATCGATAGCTCATTACAATCATTGACTGTGGCTCATCAGCACGTGTTTAGTCCGGAGACAGAGAGACAGAGCGGGGGGGGGGGGAGAGAGACACACACATACACACACACACACACACACACACACACAGCAAACACAGAGAGAGAGA
Organism: Urophycis tenuis; assembly: GCA_036785325.1. Classification (NCBI taxonomy): domain Eukaryota; kingdom Metazoa; phylum Chordata; class Actinopteri; order Gadiformes; family Phycidae; genus Urophycis; species Urophycis tenuis. The sequence continues at coordinate 2,670,311 of JAXIVH010000020.1, read as the reverse complement.
GAGAGAGAGAGAGAGAGAGAGAGAGTGTGTGTGTTCTCGTGTCTATGTGTGCGATTAGATGGTATTGATAGATTAGCCTGAATCGGTCTGAAATCACAGATTCCGATTCAATGTCGCACGCTCTACCCCTGCCCCCCCCCCCGGTTGTTGTTGTATTATGGGGGCTACATCTTACTATGCACCTCACGTGGCGGTCGTGGTTTGTTGCTATGGTGATTGCCAGGGGAGCCAGAGTATTATAGGTGTTTATCCTAGACAGGAGGACGGTGCTCAGCGTCTACCACCACACTGTAGATGGACCGCTCTGTGGATCACCACCAACACACAGACAAAGGGAGAGACACACACTGATGTAGAGACACACACTGATGTAGAGACACACACTGATGTAGACACACACACACACACACACACACATACACACACTGATGTAGACACACACACACACACACACACACACACACACACACATACACACACACACACACACTGATGTAGACACACACACACACACACACACACACACTGATGTAGACACACACACACACACACACATACACAACATACACACTGATGTAGACACACACAGACACACACACTGATGTAGACACACACACACACATACACACTGATGTAGACACACACACACACACACACACACACATACATACACACACTGATGTACACACACACACACACATACACATACACACAGATATAGACACACACACACACACACACCCACAGACACATACACACAGATATAGACACACACACACACTGATGTAGACACACACGCACACACAGACACATACACACAGATATAGACACACACACACACACACTGATGTAGACACACACACACAGATATAGACACACACACACACTGATGTAGACAAACACACACACACATACACATACACACAGATATAGACACACACACACACACACACACTGATGTAGACACACGCACACACAGACACATACACACAGTTATAGACACACACACACACACACACACACACACTGATGTAGACACACACACACACAGACACACACACATACACACAGATATAGACACACACACACATACACACACACATACACACATGAGCACACACAGATATAGACAAATACACACACACACACACACACAGATATAGACACATACACACACCCACACACACACAGATATAGACACACACACACACACATACATAGACACAAGTATACCGACACATACGCACACACCCATATAGACACGCGTACTTAGACCCACACACACACATACACCTCCCATGCACACACACACACTCACACAAAGACAGACGCACACGGAGGTGTGTAGCAATGTGTGTGGCTGGTAGATTATATTTATGGAAGAAAGACCTTGTTCAAACACGCAGTTGTGGGTTTAGTACACCACCACT
>JAXIVH010000020.1:2629361-2664361 GCA_036785325.1 Urophycis tenuis | reverse complement strand
CATGGCTCTAGTTTGGTGTTTTGGTTACAGTCTCCAGTGTGCTTATTGAGAGGCAGAAAACAGTAGCTTAAATATAGGGACTCTTTCCTTCTTTAAAAATAGCAACACATCGTCAAGTAAACAGTAGCGCGTTTTTGTAGTTCATACGGTAAAGTATCATCACGTCTTTGGATTTCTGTCTTAAAGCATTCATTATTGTTTAGCTATTATTGTTATATTTTCATTATTACAGTTAGAATAAAAGACTTGGTTGCAAATGAACAGGAAAAACAGAAGGAAAGAGGAAGAGGAAAGAAGTGGAACAAAAGGCGTAGAAGAAGGACAAAAGGAACCGAAGTGTACAAAAATAACATCAATAACATCCAAAGTTGGTTTTTTTTTTCCCCTCCTCTCTGTTTTGCGCGTCCCTCGGTCGAGGAGCTGTTACACAAACATCCAATGAGTCAACCATACAAAAGCTAAATACTGTACATTTACCCCTCACACTATTAAACACTTTTAAGTCTTAATAAGGTTTGTGGAACAATCTACTACTCAAGAGGTGAAAAGCTCGGATCTTTGAAATACAGAGGTGTGTTCATTAGATATCTTGTAATACTTCAGGGTTTAAAGCATGCCACTTCTGTTGTGAGAACAGAAAACTGTTATAGTAGTATTATGGTCACCTTTGAAACAGAGCCAAGTTGAACTGTAGTCCTGAGCATAGAAAGCTTTACATTGAAACACATAACATTTGTAAGCCATTGGTATATTCAAATAGTAAGGAAAGGCAGTAAGTCACCTTACCCTAACATATCAAAGCTGTCATCATTTTTCTCATAATCATGACACTATTATATCGAAGCAAGACAGTTTTATCTCAATCCATAAGATTTTTATATTAAGAAACTATTACTAAACACACACAATGTAAATTTGAGTTTGGTTAATGTTTTCATATACAGTATAATGGTTGAGTGCTATAAAAATAGTTTGTCCCTTTTAGGACAAACTGGCCTTTGCTTTCTGTGCTATTTGGGTCATTATCCACTAAAGGAACATACACGATGTACAGAGATGTACACGACAGAAGACTCATCAGTGGCTTGTGGCGTTGGCTCACTGCACCCTGTCAGTCTTTTGGTGCGATGTGTAGCAATGCTAGCCGCAGGTTTCACCCACTTATTTGACAGACGTCAGCTCTGCAGGTTTGAAAATGAAAAACCAACATGTTGAAACTAAACCCACAAACATGTAAAATTTTGGTTACGAGCTTTGGAATCTGAGACAGTAAAAGCTCTTTGTGAATACCTCAGTCCATTTCAAGGATATTTTCTTTTTTTGTATTTTTTTTTGTCGTTTTTCTTTCAGTTCATCTTCTGTTAACTTTTTTTTTTTTTCCTTCAAGTTTCTCTTTTGGAGTTCTCATATTTACACTAAAATCTCTTTGACAATTCTTTTTATTCCGGTCAAGTCACGACCAGCTACATGCTACACAGCTAGCAGACGAGAACTGTCTGTTGAAGGGCCCGCGGAGAGTCCGTCATGGAGACTAGAGAGGTAGACAGCAGGTCTAGCTGGGCAGTGAGGTCACACACTTGGAGAATGCTCTTTGGCCTCTGTGGCATCTGGTTGTTTAAATAAATACGGCGTTTGGTTTTGGTTCAGTGTCTGGTGGGACATGGGGGGTGTAGTTCTCGATCTGACAGCGGGGAGGGGGCGGGGCGGGGAACAGGCAGGGAAAAGGACATTCGATGAAAAAGACGAGGAGGAAAAGCTGTGGGTTTGGGATGGAACGCTCTCATACTTTGGGAGTTGAAAGAGCTTCTTTGGGCCATTGTGGCTCAGCCTCTTTGGGGTGTTCAGGGTTCTGGTTTGGCAGCAAAGTGGGACAGGGTATGGGTTTACAGTAAGGTGTGTGGTTGGGAGTGGGGGGTATGCGGTGATGTGGGTAGGGGGGAGGGTTTGGAAAGAACTTTCCAAAGACGTTTGAGGAAGCAAAAATGATCCCTGTGTGCCTCTCTAAGCTCTGTCTCTCTCCCCTGCCCCGGCAGAGAGCTCAGACTGCTCTCTGTCGGCAGAGTCAGAGCTCATACTCCTGGCCCTCTTCTCCTTGGCTCTGGCATTCTGGAACCACACCTGTGGAAAGTCACGCAAAAGGAACACATTATGGTCATTTAAATAGCCCTCAAATGAATATCAAACCTTTTGCCTCACAATTGATGCCCTGCTCAAGGACACCCCCACAATTTACCCAGAGGTAGATGAACCGGCAACCTTTTCCAGTGGCCAGATACGTTGCCTTGCACACACCTGCGCTACTGTCATTTTACAATCTGTTTGTCAGATTTCTACAAAGATATGCATTCGTTTACACCTCCAAAACTAAAGCCATACCTGCACCACCCGATGGGGCAGCCCAAGGTCCTGGCCCAGTGCCTCACACTCCTGCCTGTTGGGGGTTCGGTGACTCCTGTAGAAGTCTCTGAGCTGAAGCACCTGGAAGTGGCTCATCTGGGTCCTCTGGCGCTGCTGCTGCTGATGGTGGTACTGCCTCTGGGAGAGCGTCTCGCCCCAGTCGCCGCTCGGACCCCCGATGCCGTCCGGACCCCCGATGCCGTCCGGACTCAGTGACCCTTGTTCGGCCACGCTAGAGCCCTCGTCGCCCGGGTACTCCTCCTCCTCCTCGTACGCCCCTTCGTCCTCTGGGCTGTTTGGTTCAATGGCTGAACAGTGAGAGGACACCAGTGGCCTCGCGTGTCGATCCTTGGTGCTCATGGCAAAGCCCGGGCTTGGACTGTGGCCACTTGAGGCAGACGGGCCGGCATCATCCAAGAGAGAGGACATGGACATGCCAATCTGACTGGTGGAGCCATTGCTTGCAGACAAGTTGTAGCCCGCTCTCTCGGCTTCAGCCCAGTGTCTGGACCTGATGTGGGCATCCAGGGCACTTTTGACCTTGAAGAGAGCCCTACAGAAGAGGCAGCGCAGGTGATTCAAGCCCAAGCTGAAGCTGGTTCCCGTCGTGGTTGAACGGAACTGTCCTTTTCTCTCTCTGGCACGAGTGTTCTGAAACCAAACCTGCAAAACAGTAAACGTTTTGTTTGGTTAAAAGTTGACTTCATACAAAAATAAACATGTAACATGTTTCCCCGTGTTACCTTGTTTTATTCCGTGATGCCTTTATTTTATTGTATTTAACTTTTTCTTTGATTTTCCTTCCATGTTGGAACGGGCCTCGTCCAAAGCATTTCACTGGACAGTGTGAGTGTAAGTGATGCTGCACACGTGATAATAAACGACTTAAAACTTGAACTTACCTGAACCACGCGTCTCTTGAGGCCGACGTCGCGTGCGATACTTTCCAGGACTCCCCTGGTGGGATTGGAGTCCAGGCTGTACCGTTGGTACAGCACCTCAAGCTGCTCCGGTGTGATGGTGGTCCTCTGCCGCTTGTCCCTCCGCTGATCCTCCTCCACCTCCCTCCCACCTCCCGGGGCCTCACAGCTCACGTCGGTCGAGGCCTTTGAGCTCTGCTTCGCCGAGGACAGGGACGGATGAGGCAGGCCCGAGAGGCTGTTGCTCAGGTGGTCCGAGAGCGTGTTGTTGATGTGCAGGCCATTCATTTGTGGAAGCATGGGATGCGCCGGGTTCGGGTGCATCTGAGACATGGCGCTCGCGAGCAGCTGGCTGGCCATTAGGGTTTGGTTAGGGTGGATCATCATGTAAGGCATGGTTCGGTCTGAGAAGCCCGGGTGAATAAGTTGAACCTGGGACTGAGCAGCCAGCAGGTGCCTGGTCTGGTGCTCCTGCCACAGCTGCGGTGAAGGCAGAGACATGGGGCAAAATGAGCACTGGAACTGGGTTGGGGTTTGGTGCTGAAGTGGGTTCTGTGTGTGGATCTGGGTGGATCGGCCCAGGGTAGTATCAGCCATGCAGGCTCTGTCGGTTTCACACTCGGAGGGAGGGTTGAGAGGGGATGGAGCAGGCCTATCAATGGCTGGAGCAGAGCTGGGGATCGTGTTATCTTGGCTGAACTGAGATGAAGCTTGAATACTGGCTACCATTTTTTCAGAGCATGAACCAGAAGTGTGTTGGGGTTTCTCTGACGATAGCTCTGGCTTAGGCTGGGGTTTAGGTGTGGACATTTCCCGTGTACATGCCTTATTTTGGTTTCGTTTATCGGTTTCTGGGATCTCCATTTGTGTTTCAACTGGGGCCTGCATCTTCTCATCTTGAGCTGCCGCAGGTTCATCCTGCTTTTTACTTGCCGTGTTTGGCTTCCCATTGTGTAGCTCATGCTTACTCTCTGCGCGACGGCTTGGAGAATTTGCATCCACAGGGGAGTCAGCATGGGTGTAATACTCATACGCCAAATCCATCGAGTTCTCATTCTGGCGGTCACCGTGGCCCTCCTCGCCGCAATCCTCATCCGTGTCATTCTTGTATCCCCCGCGGCTTCGCCTCGGAGTGCCTTCCACCTGGGCCCTGCCCTCCGCTCCATCCTCCTCCCCCTTCTCCTGGTTCTTACGAGCGCGCTGCCTGGCATTCTGGAACCACACGACAATGACTCGGTTGGGGAGAGACAGCAGCGCCGACAGCCGGTCGTATTCCTCCTCTCTCGGATAGGGGGTGGCCTCGAACACGCTCTGCAGCGTCTCCAGCTGCTGCTCAGTGAAGCGGGTCCGAGAGGAGCGTCGGCCCCTGTTTGGTTCCCCTCGGTGGGGGTCTGCTCTCTGGGGCTGCGGGGAATGGCTGCTCGGCAGACCGGGGGACACGGAAGCCGCGGCCTCTGTCAGAAACTGCATTTGTGCCGCCTCCTCCTGGGGCTCATCCAGGACAGTCGTCGGGGGGTTGTTGAAGTTATAGGGAGAGTCCTTGTCTCGCTGGCGCTCTTTAAACAGGGTGTTACGGAACCAGTGTTTGATGACTTTGTGGGGCAGCCCGCACTGGGAAGACATCTTGACGACGTCTTCGTCACTGGGGAGGCTGTTAATGTCAAAGTGTTGCCTCAGAACGCCCAGCTGCTCCTCGGAGATACGCGTGCGAGGCCGCTTACCTTGCTGTTGGTCGAGCGAGGTGGATGTTCCTTGCGGTTGCTGCAGTACGGGGCTGTGATGGGAAGGCTGAGCTAGCAACAGATGGCTCATCTGGGATTGCTGGGCTAACAGAGCAGGACTGAGCTCGGGCTGTTGGGATAGCAATGCTGGGCTTAGCTGGGACTGGTATAGTTTTGCCATGTCAGACGTCACACCAGAGTCCAACCAGGGCTGGGACTGGAGAGCCATCGACTGCATCACAACAGAAGGAAGCAAGGGCAAGTCCATGGGGAATGGCATTGGGGGCAGGGGGAGAGAGGAGAGGGGAAATTGGGGCAATTGAAGAGGAAGGTTGGGGAGGCCCATGCCCTGGGATGGTGTTTTGGAGGTGGCAGGAGGAGATGGGCTCGGGAGGGGTCCCTCATGTTTGGGAGAGGCCTGTGGCTGAGGAGATGGAGGAGGAGAATTCACTGGGCTGGTGGGTGGGAAATCTGTGACCGGAGCAAGTATCTTAGCTTTGGGCTCGGACATTGAAGCAGGTCTTTGTTCAACCGGTTCTAGCGCTGGCTCTGGTACAGAATCTGGTTTTGGTGTTGGTGGAGCGACAGCTGAGGTTTCCTCAGACTTTGTCTGTGCGAGTGGGTAGAGTTGGTCATATTGCAGCCTGTACTCTTTTGAAAACTTCTCCAGCACCGCAGTGGGGAACAGCTGCCTGTGTATGTACTCCTGGTGAGTCTTGAGGACCAACGCATCAGAAAACATCTTGCCACAGTCTAGACACCTCTCCTTCTCTTCTTTCGACAATATTTCCTGCTCCTTCTCCCTTTTCTTCTCTAATGAGCCCTCCATCTGATCCCCGTTTAGCGCCTCCCCTTTTGGGGTCTCATCACACCCTTCCACTTTGCCAGCTTTAAATTCTATGTAATCCTTCATCCTCCGGTCTAGATATGCCTGCCTTTCCTCAATGCATTCATGTCCCTCTGGTACCATATGGTTGATCTTTAGCTGATGCCTCTGCCTGCTCTGTATGTATTGCAGGGCCAATTCGTAACCATAACTCTGCAAAAGGGTTCTGAGTGGCTCCCCATTCACCGCCGCGTAGGGCACTCTGGGCGGAGGACAATCAAATCCTAAGCGCTTGTGAGGCGAGCAATCAACCTGATTCATTTCGTCCTTCTGCTTCTCAGCTTTGATGACAGGGATTGCGGCCTCTTTTTTCTCTTCCTTGAGACCCGGTACAATATATTCTTGTTCAGTCTGGGTCACGACCGAGCCACCGCTGCTTGTCTTCACCTTGCCCTCACTTTCCACACTCTCATTTGGCGGGGGCTGGGCTGAGGTTGGACTTTGCCTCTGGGTTGGTTTCTCTTCAACGTGAGGAGGGGACTCTCTTGTAGCCTTTGGATTAAGCTGCTCCATCAGGGCCGTGATGCACGAATCGGTCTGGTTAAGTTCAAGGCTCTTGAGAACTAACTCAGGGTTAAGCTTCATGTCTCCAGAGAGGTAAAAAGGCAGGAGGAGTTGCTGTTGCAATGACAGCAGGTTATCTGGGGCTATAGAGAAGTGCTGCTTCAGCAGACTCTCTGGTCCCAACTGCAGATGTTGCAGCAGCGCTGGGTTAAAGAGCTGAGACTGAAGGAGGGTTGTATGCTGTTGTAACTGGGCCTGGGCCTGGGCTAATTGCTGCTGTTGCATAAGCAGTAGCTGATTCCTGGATGACAGTAACTCGGCTGATCTCTTAGCTAGCTGGCTTTCTGCTTGGTTCTGAAGGGCTAGCTGGGCCTCGGCCGCTGAGCTTATTAAGGAAGAGATGGACGGCGTGACTAGGTCTGCCTTCTTGGTTAATGGGAGGCTCTTGGAAGTACCCTCACTGGTTACAGCAGTCTGAGCTGTAGTGGAAGGGACTGGGGCCGGAGTCGCTGAACCAAACGCTGGGACCTGCAGTGCAGTGTTCTGAGAAGCACGGGCCCTCGTCTGGTGGAGAACAGAACGCAGATGGATGTCCAAAGTGGAGCTCTGGCTGTAGCCGACACCACACAGCCGGCAGCGGTAGGGTCTAGGATCTGGGCCACGGGGGGTCTCAGGGTTTGCTTGGCCTGGGCCAGATTCTTGGAGGGCTCTTCTGGCTCGATGGAGATGAGAGACAGAGTTGAAGTGAACCAGGAGGATGGTCTTCTGGGTGAAGGATTCTGAACATATGGTGCACTTGTAGGGCCTGGATGGGTCTAAATAGCGGTCCATGGTGGGGTTTGAACCCTTTTTCATATAAAAGCTGGGAGTGGGTTCCAACCCACTCTCTGCCTGGTGATGCTTCTCCAAATCCAGAATGGTTTCTTGAGCTGCACTAACCCCCACCTGTGCCTCCTTCCCTGCCATTTTCCTTTCCTCTGTCTTGACATCTTTTTTCTCCGTGATCAGGGCTTCGGCCTCCATGTCATCATCCTCTTCCTCATCCGCTTCCTCGCTCACCTGAGGTGATAATCTAACATCGTGTTCGGCGGACGCCTGCTCCAGTTGGGTTTGGGCCGCGTGCGACAATAGGTGTGCAGTCTGGGGATTCCCGCTGTCCAGCTGTGCGTGGGTGTTCTGCATGTGCCTCTGCAGGGCTTCCTGGCTGCGACAGCGTCTCGCGCACAAGGGGCACTCTGTCGCCGCCCGCATGGCGTGGTACTGCCAGTGCAGCTGCAGCTTCTCATGGGTGGGGAAGGCCAGGCTGCACCTGCTGCAACGGAAGCGGTAACCATGGCGATCAGAGGAGGGAGGCGGGTCGCTGGGCGGGGAGCTGGGAGGGGAGGAGGGAGGGTGATGGCTGGGAGACGGAGGGGACGGTCGGCTGTTGGATGAGTGAGAGGTGGGTTCTTCCAAGGGTGGGGTGAGGAGTGCTGTCACATCTTTGGGTGTGGCTACATGTGCCTCTGTATTCTCCTGGGACTCTTCTGCAAAAAGGCAGACAGTAGTGAGCGTGATTTTCGAGAAATATTGTCTTAGCGAAACTATGACTGTAAGACAAATCAGATAATTTACAGCACCCAACGTATGTATCGTCACTGTATCGTATGATTTATTTTTTTTAATATAATATTAGTGACTACGACAACTAGTTTGATTCCAACCTGTGTTTTTCATAGTTTCCACTGCAGTGGGGGAATCGGAGTTGTCGGCACCATTTGTGTTTATGTTGTTGTTGGAGTTATTCTTTTGGGTTTCCATATGATGATCGTAATCCATCTGGGGTTGAATCTCCAGTTGCTCCACGGACGGTGCAACCTGGAAACAAAAGCAATAGTAATAGTCTGTCAATACAGATCATTTCTCCGCAAATTACAGTTTCCTTCCCCAAAAAAAAAGCAACGCAGGGGGAAAAAAATGAATGCGCCTTTATTTTCCAAATGAAACATCATAAATAAAACATGCTACCTATTATATTTGCAGACAGGAAGACGTACAACGTCTTAAAACTCCCAACATCATAAAACATTTACTTGTGTGAATATGTAAGCGTGTAGTTCTATCTTAACCCTGCGTTTACAGCACACTGCTACGCCCTTCTCTACGTGTTATAAGAACTATACACCAGGAGGAGATGTGTAGCTGGCCTTCAGCTCCGACGACACACTCCTACGTGGCCCCGGGGTTTAATAAAGCTTTACCGAGCTGAATAATGAATTTATATAAAATTGCGTCTCATAAAAAAAAAAAAACATGGCTACCGAGAGCAAATGCTATATCTGAGTGGGCAGCGAGCTAGCCTAAGGAAATGGACAGACAGCTAAAGATGAGATTTACATGACAAGAGTGTTATCTGTCTAACAGCTTTAGAGAAAAAAAGGCACACACGCATGGTTGTACGTACCACGTACACAGACACACACACACACAGACACACAGACACACACACACACGCACGCACAGCAGCGAAAACTGAAGGTCAGGCTTAATCTAGAGAGCATAATTGGAAAGCAAGGTACATAATGGCCATCATCACCTCAGCCTGAATTAATGAACCTCAATTACTATCAGAGAGAGTGAGGTGGGGGGGGGATCATTTGGGTGGGGGGGGGGGGGTGTAGAATATGAAAAAGGGAGGAGAGGGACAAAGTGGGGAGTGGGGGTGAAGGACGGAGGGAGGGAGGGAGAAGGAAAGAAAGAAAGGGACCAGTAACAATAAAAGAGGAACGGTTGTGGACAGAGAGAGAGAGAGAGAGAGAGAGAGAGAGGAGGGGTATAATCAAGAGAGGGAGAGAGAGAGAAATGGAAAGAGGGAGAGACAGAGAGAGGGTATAATCAAGACAGAGAGAGAGAGAGAGAGAGAGAGAGAGAAAAAGGGAGGGACAGGGAGGGAGAGACAGAGCAAGAGAGAGAGAGAGAAAGGGAGGGACAGGGAGGGGAGAGAGAGAGAGAGAGAGAGAGAGAGAGAGAGAGAGAGAAAGGGAGGGACAGAGAGGGAGAGACAGAGAGAGAGGGGGTATAATCAAGACGAAGAGAGAGAGAGAGAGAGAGAGAGAAGCAGGGAATAAGATTGCGGCAATAGGAGGGATAGGAGTACTGGTGGTAGGAGGGGGGAAGGTAGGAGAGGGTGAGGGGGACGGGGGGGGGGGGGGGGGGGGGGCAGAGGGGAGAAAAGGGTGAAAAGCAGCCAGTGAAGTGGAGGCGAGGAGAGGGAGAGACAAAGGCTACTTAGCATACGGGCCAGGGAGATGGCGAATGGTGATGTGGATAGATGACCAGGCTTTGTTAGCCAAAGAGACACAGTAAAAAGCAACCCCCTCCCCCCTGCCCTCCCCCCCCTCCCTCTTTTAGCTTGACTGCACTTCTGGTAATAGACGGCTACTTAAACATGCATTATAGAAACACTGGCTTTCCCCTCATTCGCTCACTCAGTCAAACCATTTTCTCTCTCTCCCTCTCCCTCTCTCTCTCTCTCTCCCCCTTTCTCTCGCTCTCTCCCCCCCCCTCCCATCTATTCTCCCTTACTTGATGACGTCCGTGCACATGCACCAAGCACACGGCTACATCAAAGATGATAGCAGGGAGCTACTTAAGCATGCATTAAAAAATCTCCCTCTACCTCCCTCTACCCTCCCTTTCTCTCTCTCTTGCTCTCTCTCTCTCTCTCTCTGGTGCCTTCTTAATGGAATTGTCTGCCTACATTTCACTCCCCCCCTCCCTCCCTCCCTCACCCCCCCCCACCCTCTACCTCCCATCACCTTGGTTTCTCATTTTCTTCTGCCGTGGAATGAACGAGGGCAGCAAACACAGACAAACAGGGCAGACGTGTGCGTGCGCACATGCAGACATGTATCAACACACACGCACGCACGCACGCACACACACATGCACGCACGCACACGCACGCACACACACACACACTCACCGCGCTGATAAGCTTGTCCACGCAGTCCTGGGCGACGCTGTGCAGGTAGGTGAGGTGGTGCCTCAGTGTGGCGAAGGGCAGTCTCACCTGGCACAGCGGGCACTGGGCAGTCTGACCACCGCATAAACAACAATAAAAGCACGGCACACACACACACACACACAAAAAAATTGCAATTCATAAAAACGAAGGAAACGCGGCTTGCGCGCGCTTCTGTGCATGCAGATTTTTTTATTTTTTTTTTTTTTTATTTTTTTTTAATCTGTATTTGTTTATTTGTGTGTGGTGGTTGTTGTTGTTTTTTTAATGGCTGCGTATGTCCCATTAGTGTGCAGCTTTAATGAAGTGGAGGTGCTTGCGGCGGGCTCACCTGCTGGTTCTCATTTTGCTGGTGAATTTTGGGGCGCTTGGGGGAGGGGGGCCTCTTGGTCTCCTCGCCGCCAGAAGAAGATGGACGCTTTGCCGGGGGCGTGGCGTTCCTGCTCTCCCCGTCGGCGCCGCGGGCGTCTCCTGCAGGATGACAGTATGAATAAGACATGGGGATTCGCTTCTTTTTTTTTTCTTGTTTGAAGTAAAAATTGAAATGTTTAAAATACATTTCAGGCTAGCTTGTTTAATATGCATTAGCTATATAATTGAATATATATATATATACATGTATGAAATCGTGAACACGGTATAAAAAGGGTATACGTGGCTGCAGTTGTATTTGCTGCTTACAATGAAACGCGGAAACCTGCGTGGTTATTTCTTTTTTTTCGTACGCATCAGCGTTATTATATACCTGTCTTCTATATATTATATACCTGTCTTCTATATATTATATACCTGTCTTCTATATATTATATACCTGTCTTCCGAGCATTCTGCTCGACCCCCGAGTTGCGTGTGTCTTTGGTTTGGACCGGAGGGCCTTCGTTTGTCTCGCTGGAGGTTTCCACATCCTCGCTCGTCTCTCCTGGGGTGCAGGGGCGCAGGACAAATAATGAGGCGGTGCATACATAATCTGTGAATTCTTCCGCGGTGTGTTATTGTATTTCATATTACGCTCCGGACGGCGGCCGTCAGGAAGACCAATGTCTCCGGGCCGCGCTGCACTCCTCTCTGTCGCCTCTGTACACTATTGATCAGCTATTGATTCTCCATTAGATTCCCCTCAGAGGTGGAGTGGAGTTAATACAGTCTTAGAACACATCAGTTTAGCCCGATAAGACTTAATCCACACACACAACAGGGACCCAAGTAAGACTTTCTCTCCTTAACAAGTGTCTAATGGAAAGTCTTCATCTGGCACTTCCATAACACAGGACATCAATTCCTTGAGTGTCTTTCCGCATTCAGGATTAGTGAGGACTAACCCCCTTTCCTGGCACACAACGGCCTGGCCCATTGATTAGCAGGTGCTAGTTAGCTACTGTCGAGGGTGATTGGGAGTGTAACAAGGATTTGTATCGACTAATCAATTTGCCCAATCAATATCTGACCAGCAGCCATGATTCATTTTCTCTCCCTTTGTGTCTTAATTCTCTGTCCTGACTCTGCTGTGAGCCGACGCACACACGCACGCACGCACACGCACACACACACACACACACACACACACACCAGGCAGCCCGCTCACCTCTGACACCGTCAGGGCTTTTCCTGATGGTGAAAATTGCAGCCAGTTCCTCCCCTCCCATTGGCTGCAGCTGCAGAAGCCCCTCCCTCTGTTGGTGCGTGGCCGTCTGGCTGTGTTTGAGCAGCTGCACCTTGGAGGAGGAGGAGTGGTTGCACAGGAGGCAGTGGAAGAGCCACGCGCCGCCGTCCACGTCGCCGTCGTACTGCTGCAGGAACTGCAACCCAAAGACGGACCAAGAGTCGCGTGAGAAACGTGAGAGAAACACCACCAGTGAAAAACAGCCTCATATTATTCACACAGTGTGTGTGTGTGTGTGTGTGTCTGTCTGTCTGTGTGCGTGTGCGTGTGTGTCTGTGTGCATGTGTGTGCATGTGTGTGTGTGTAGGTGCACTGACCCGGTACACGCGCACGCTGGCCTCGTGGTGCCCGCTGAGCGAGTGTCCCCGGAGCTTCTCCAGGCTGCTGGTCACGTAGTCGCACAGGTTGCAGCGCAGACGCACCGGGTTGCCCTTGGCGACCAGGGCGGCGCCCTCCTCCGGCGCCCGGTCGCCGCCCTCCCGCAGGTGGGCGGCCAGCTGGTAGCGGGCCCGGTGCCGGTCCGTCTGGCAGTGCAGGGAGAAGTTGGCGCGCAGCGGCGTGGTGTAGGCGCACAGCCTGCAGTGGCAGCCGCCCGCCACCAGGGAGCACCAGTCGGACTGGGGCAGGGAGCGCGGCGCCGCCAGGTGCTGCTCCACGGCCTCCAGGCCGTCCGAGGAGAAGCCGCAGCAGACCAGGCAATGGAAGACGCCCGGCGAGAGGGTCCCGGCGGGGGACAGGGGCGGGGCCAGCGGCGGGGACGGCGACGGCGACGGCGACGGGGTCAGGGTGGCGCCCAGGGTGGCGAGGGACGCGTCCGGAGCGGCCTGGCCGCTGGCGCGCAGGCCTAAGGGAAGCTCCCCGCCTGCGGGGGTCACAAACGCAGCGTTTAGACCGACAATAACAACAGACTGAGTGTGTGTACTACCACAGAAGATGGAATGGCTGGAGGCGCCCCAAGCCGCTCACCTGGGCTCTGCAGGTGCTTGAGGCCGGGCAGGCTCCGGCAGTGCGACAGGTAGAAGCCGCGCTGCAGCCGCAGCATGTTGTGCGTGTGCTTCTCGCTCGTGGTGTGGATGCGCAGGTTGCGGGCGATGCTGGTCTCGTAGTCGCACACGTCGCAGCGCCACCGCTTGCCCAGGGAGTGGGCCTGCTGCTGCGGCGCCGGGGGCGGGGCCAGCTTGGCCGGCTGGCTGGCCAGGGGGGGCGCGTGCAGCGGCAGCGCCAGCTTGTAGACCTGCTCCTCCGGCGAGTGGCTCTGGGGGACCGCCACGCTGCCGCCAACGCCACCGCCAACGCCGCCACCACCGCCGCCGCCGTTGGCGTTGGCGTGCCCGCCGCTCTGCACGTTGTTCAGGTGTTTGTCCGACTGCATGTGGATGCTCAGGTTGCCTTTGGAAGAGGTGGCGTAGTCGCACACCTCGCAGCGGTAGGGCTTGTAGCCGCAGGCGTAGGTCTCGCCGCGGGCCAGGCGGGGGTGGGCCTTGCCCGACGCGCAGTAGGCGCAGGCGCCGCCCGTGGCCCCGCCGCCGCACACGCACTTCCCCCCGGCGCCGCCGCCGGAGCACACGCACTGGCCGCCCGTCTCGGGGTGTTTCTCCCGCATGTGCAGCTGCAGCGTGTGCTGGGACTTGTAGTGCCAGTTGCACTTGGGACACTTGAGGGTCTTGCAGGAGTTGCGCGAGTGCATTATGGTCATGTGACTGGTGAGCGAGCCGGGGGAGAGGTCGTGGTTGAGGCTCCGCAGGACGCCGCGCTCGCCGCCGTCCTCCTCGCCCGCCTCCCTCTCCGCCGGCTCGTCGTTTGGTTCTGGAGCTTTGGCGCCGCCGCCGCCGTCGTGGGCGTCGGCCATGGCAGAGTGGAGGCCCCCCGCCGGCCCCCCGTCCTCGCCGGGCCGCGGCGGTGGGGATGGCGAGCCGGGCTGCTGGGACTTAAAGCTCAGGGGGAGGCCGGACATCCAGCCCCGACCTCCCCCAATGTCTCTCACCTCGGCCTCGCTCGGCGGGGGGCCGCAGGGGGGGGGGGCCGCGGGAGAAGTGCTTTGGAGAGGGGGAGCGAGGAGCGGGAGGAGCGGGGGGAGGAGGAGGGGCGGGGCAGGGCTTTGGAAGGGCTGTAGCTCTGCCGCCGAGTGTGCCGCCGGGGGCCGTAGCAGTGCTGGAAGAAGAGCTATGCTGGCTCATTTGAGGTAATAAAGAACATTTGGATTTGGTTTGGCTTTGGTTTGAGATGGCCTCCTCTGTATTCTCCTCCTCCTCCTCCTCCTCTCCGTCTCTGCGTCGGAGGGCTGCCGGGAGGAGACCCCCTTTAAAAAACACCTCCTCTTCCCCCGCGCTGGCGTGCTCCTCCTCGCTCTCCGCCCCTAGCCCAAACATACAGCCCTCCCTGCGGACCTGCACCTCCTCCTCCTCCTCCTCTACCTCCTCCTCGTCCTCGTGGTCCTGCTGCTGCTGCTCCTCCGTCAGCCCTCCGCCCGCCCCCCACGCACCCCCCTGGCTCTGCTCCGGACCCCCGGACGCCGCCGCCGGCCCCCAGCGGGGCGCGGCGGAGGGCTCTTTGGCGGGGGCGGCGGCGGCGGCTGAGGTATGCGAGGATGACCCCTGCTCGGGGGCGACCTCCGGGGTCAGGAGGGGAGGAGATGGCGGCCCTGGGTGGAGGTCGGCGGCAGCAGCATCCCTCTCCTCTCCTCCCCTTCCGCCCCCTCCGCCCTCACCGCTGTCCATGCCACCGGCTACAGCAGCCACACATCACTCCCACACCTGGCGGGGGAGGGGGGGAGGGAGAGAGGGGGGAGGGAGGGAGGGAAGGGAGGAGGGAGGGGGGGAGGGAGGCAGAGGGGGGAAAAAAAGGGAGGAGAAAACAAAATGTATAAGGTAAATATTATTGCATAACAATGTGTGCCATTGATTTGGGTCCCTGGATAGCATCTGCTCGATACAGCCTTCACAGTGCATAACGCAGCCCGGTTACTCAAGGGTTAGCTTTAGCCCTTAATGAGAAAATCAATAATACCAGCGCTAAACTCGGTGGAGGAATGCGGGGTAAAGGCTGTGTGGGGGGTCTATAATATTCCTTAGGGGTAGGAATTATATAAAGAACTAAATTCTTCTAAACTAAAGGCCTTTGTCTAAATTGGCCCGGCTAGATAAAAGAGGACTGAGGAAGGCTGAAGCCGTGTTATAGGTCTGCTGGAATGGAGTGGCACGACCGTGCAGTGTAGGGATACCGTGCAGTGCAGGGATACTGTGTGTGCAGGGAGACCGTGCAGTGCAGGGATACTGTGCAGTGGGAAATGCAGTGCAGCTCCGTTATAACACTTTATTTTTTCACGCCGTAAAAAACACAAGCTGACCGAGCCTATCTTTTAAATAAATGATTTAAATGAATGACAAACGGTATTACTATCATTATAATACACATCCAACGTAAAAGGGAGAGAAAAAAAACTAGATGCGCTCTGATTGGTTTTCATTTAAATAGGTTCTGTTTGCTGGAGCCACGGTCCAAATTATCAGCCGGGCTGAATAAACTTCTGATTTGGGGGAATCCAATCAGGGCAAAATGCGGGGTAGTCCGGGCTCTGCACATGGTTTTTCCTTGGGCTCCAGCCTGGAGGGCTTGGTCAACAATGGGTTCCCATATTAAATGGGCCTGTCATCGGCGGCGACGTGTCACCTGATTGATGCGTGGCAGATTAGAAGACGACTGCTCCTTATCTCCCTCTCTCTGGCCTACACTCTCATTACTGACCCCCTTTTTTAATCAAGGAAAGACCTTAATGTACAATTTCACCTTCTCCTCACACCCCCACACCCCTACCCCCTCCCCTTTCTGCTCCAATACCCACTCTGCTCTCCCCTCTCTCTCCCCTCTCTCTCTCCTTAACCCACACATACACACATAAACCCCCCCCCCCCCCCCCCCTCTGCTCTGCAGCTGGGAGATATATGGCTCATATCGGGCTCTGATGGTGCTTTAATGTACTGTGTTTATGTCACAGGCCACGGACCCTTGGCCAATACAATGCTGCCCCTTTTTTCCTGTGGCTTAGGCACCAAGCCTCTGTCTGTCTGTCTGTCTGCCTGCCTGTTTGTCTGTCTGCATGCAACGAGAACAAATCAATCTCTAATCTGATAAAGATTTTCATTTACCCTGCAATCAATAACTCGGGTCTATCGGCAACGTAACTATTTATACAAGCATTCTGGCTTTCCTATCGATCACAAGTGCGGGAAACCATCACTTAACATTGTGCATATACATCCCTCCGTGCACATGCAGTGTGATTCTCCTCTTGTTGATTTAGCAACCACAGAGAGGCCAAGGCCTGACGAAGACATAATACAGTCAATACAAATGTAGAAAAACAAAGACAGGCCTAGCTGATTATTACACACAATAGTAACATAGCATAACATAGCCATGTCTCAACCTCACTTAACACTGGATTAGGCTTAGTTAAATCGAATGTAATGATTGTTCAACAAAACAAGCATTGTATTGGCCATGACATACTTAGTGCATACATATTTAGTAACACTGAATGTCCATACAGCCTAGTTGTACATGCATGTGCTCTATGCGTGTTAATACTATCTTGTGATTTTCTCTCACTGTGCGTGCGGGAGTGTGTGTGTGTGTGTGTGTGTGTGTGTGTGTGTGTGTGTGTGTGTGTGTGTTAATAGATAGAAAGGAGGAGCGACAGAAAGAGTGAGATAAAGAAATACGCCTATAAAGAGACAAGTGGAATCTACTACTATCTACTGGAAACGTGACTTTGTGTATCGCAAAAACACAAAAATACAGCTTTATAAACTGAACTGAAACGAAAGCGAGAGGCCTGGCGAACGACACGTACAAACGAGGAAATGGACATCTGTCACAACAAGGTAATAGCATGAAGTTGTCATTTTTTCACCGCGATTTGTAAAAAAAAAAAAAAAAACACACACAAAAACAACGTCAAAATGCAAGGTAACTTGGGCTGCCGTCCCGTTCACTCACTACCTCGAACCCTCGGAGGAGCAGCGTCTGCGGACGCCTGCAAACTACTTTAGCCTTTGTTTACACCCCACCGCAACCGAACGACCCTCCGTCCAGCACCGAGGACCCGATCTGTAGTAACAGGTGAACTCTCCGGCATGCAGAACCAGAACAGCCCGAAGAACCAAGGAACGGGGGGGGGGGGCACCCTGCCTCGGTTCGGGCCGTTCGCGGTGGTCTTCCGTCGTAAACAAATTCACTTACATGTCTGCCGCGGTGCTGGTTAAAGGCTCCGTCAAACCAACGTGTAGTCATCCAGAAAACAATCGCAGAGAAAGCCCACTCATTCCTTTCGAACGGTCCAAAGCGTCTTCCTGGACGGGAGAGGGGGACGAGCGGTGGCGGCCGAGTTAACAACAGTGTAATTAAAGCTCCATGGAGGCTACGGTACACACGGCGTGGGGACGGAGGGCTGCGCCGGCTCCAGAGGTAGAATGAGTTCTGATCAGTGAGGGGAAAAAAACACTTGGCTCCTTTATTCCTGCTAATTAGTTTCCTTCAAAAAATGGCTGAGATTACCCTACTGCGCATGTGCGTAATTGCGCAGACACCGCTAATTAGCCCGTTTCGATCAATAGGATTCCGCGACAGAGAAAGAGGGAGGGGAGTAGACGGACGAGACGGAACGGAGGGAGACGATACGGAAATATTTGAAAGTATGCAAAATAAACTGAAACGGTTATTATTGTTTGCAAACATATGTGTTTTCGGTTAGAACGAGAGTGTAACATTTAAATGACGTTTTTTACGTATTGTCTTTTATCGCACTAAACACTAAATGTATGTGCTTTTATGCAAAAAAAAAATAATCCTAGGGTTTTCTAACTATATTAAAGAAGAAAGTAACAACTAATATGTGTAGGATATGTATCTTATACATATATTTAGACACGGATAATGTTTAAGTGGCACACACTTAAACAGATACAATTTATTTATTTATTTATTTAATATCACACTTAACAGCCTCTCCCTGGTTTATTCTGGAGAGAAGACATAAAACGTTTTTTATTAAACAAAGTATAATACATTCACGTGCCCTTTACTATTTTTATTATCACAGACGACATGTCCGAGAACGGTCCGATTTTATTTTTCTCCACCCGTCCCCTCCTTGCGTCTCAGACTATTGTTATGATAATTCTATTGTGGGTTTCATGCTAGATGTGCAATCTGTCGATCTCTATGCCCATATTTTAGATGCGTAAAACTGCATCTAGTTTTGTAAGATTAAATTCCTGCCCTTGAATTTAGGCTTTGATTGACCAAAGCCTCGGTGACCTTCTTTTGTTTTGCTTCACCTTTGGTTTTGCGTGACACTGGTTCAGATGTTTTTTCTTAAATTTTCCAGTTGGGGTATTTTGCACTCCATAAGACGTAACTGTTTACCCCTTTATCTATTATTTAGCCCTACTATCTATTGACAAAAGTAGAAACAATTATTTCTTTAACCCTTAGACAGCCTGTGGGCCTACATAAAAAATATTTTACGACACAAAAAACTAAAAACTATCTGGTGTAATTGACTGAATTTTAATGCATGTATCTAGATTACAGAATATTCAGTAGCTATATTTTAATTTGTTGATTTAATCCATTGGTAGCCCTTACATATTTTATGTTTACGGATACCGAAAGGACATGATATCTTTATGTTAAACAGTGTATGTTGAAGGGTGTGCTTGTATGCGTGTGTGTGCGTGTGTGTGCGTGTGTGTGTGTGTGTGTGTGTGTGTGTGTCGGCTGGGGGGTGGGACATATATGTATCTTATATGTCATATAGGCTGGTAAAATAAATGATAGTTTTTGCTAGATGATATATCAATGTATTATGGTACTTTTGAAATAAGTGACTAAAAGCATCCACGACAGGAGAAGTCCAAACAATGCTTTTGATTTTATATTAATTAATTATTAATATTATCTTCTTTATATTTTATTATATTATTTGTTTGTATTATATCTATCTATTATTCAAATTGATTGTGGAAATACCCTAAATTAACATACTTGAAAACACACAAACACACACACACACACACACACACACACACACACACACACACACACACACACACTGACCCTGCCTCACCTATATAATACAGTGTCCTTTATCATTTCTGAGCTTAAAATGTGTGAGTGTGTGTGTGTGTGTGTGTGTGTGTGTGTGTGTGTGTGTGTGTGTGTGTGTCTGAGTGTGAGCGTACATCTGTATGTCAGTTCACAGCGACCGTAGGCCTCTGTGGCAGTCTTGTGTCACACACCTGGATTTGAGCAATGCACTACCGTTCCCAATACCGCTTGGTATAACCAATTTTTCCATGATTTCATATAAATTGAATAGAATAGATCATATATCACATTGTATTGCGACACAACGCAACACAATGCAACACAATGCATACAAAACAATGCATACAGTACAAACCAACGTGTCCACATCTAAATGACCGAAGATATACTCTAATAAGGCACAGGAATGTAGGATACACTTACCCCCTTGGCCATGAAAAGGACAATATATGGTGTTTGTAATAATGGCCAAATTAAGGGAGATGTAAATGTTGAGTTATTTCGCTCCTCCTTCCATTACAAGCATTCCTTCTTTTCTACATACACACATATTAACAAACACTGTGTTTACCATACCCTGGGGTCTATGCCATAGGTTATTTTCACAGTAAAATATACAATGGTTAGCCCTTCTACCAATTTACCCTGTCACGTCTAATGGAGCAATTAACCACAGAAGTGCGCCCCGGGCAGGAAATCCAACGCACCCCAACTCCAAACTTGTCTTTATGACATTTATATGACAAAATGTGGGGGTACCGGGGGCCTATGACACCTCAGAGGGTCCTTAATGTCAGCGTGTGGCGTGGCCCCTCCCCTTTACTGCCCTGGGGTACGACACGGGGCAGGTACCATATATCACACACAGGAAGTGCAGGGGCCCCCCTCTAACTGGTAAGAGAGCAACTTCCTGCTCTCTAGCAGGCCCAAGGGGTCGCTTTTTTGCCTCTGAGAAATCATCATATCCATATGCATGTAAAATGTCTCGGTTTTTATTTCGGTCTTCTCTGTCTATCAGGGTCTCTCTCTCTCCTCTGTTTCTCTCTCTCCCACTCTCTCTCACTCTCACTCACATACACAAACACACATGGAAGCACACACACACACACACACACACACACACACACGGAAGCAAACACACACTTGCACACACAAACACACACACACACACACGGAAGCATACACACACTTGCACACACACACACACACACACACACACACACACACACACACACACGTATGCACACACACCCACACACGCACAGACACACACATTGAGGACAACCTCATCCAACTAGCGTTCACTTGACCTCTCTCTTCATCGTCTCGCTTTTTTGTGTCTTCAAGTCCCTCTATGTGAGTCTTTGTTGACATTACCCCTGTCCTTCCCCTGTCCCCAAGGAGCCAGTAACCTCCCCTGCAAGTGCTTCCCCTTGAGCTGTTGTCATAGTAACTTGTGGGCTGGTCGACATGACAACTACACCATGGTCCAGTGATACATGAGACGTGGGGGTGGGGGACTCGTAGCCCCTTTATATCATTTCTTACTATGATATATGTTTATTGTTAAAAAAAAATGATATATGCATGTAATATGAAAAATTATATATTTATTTGAAAATATTCTACATTATATTGGAAATTATACATTATATAAAATATATAGGTCTATTTTGCATAATAAAGAATAATTATAAAGCATAATTTTTGAATTGTTACCTATATTGAATAATTTATTTGATTTTGTATTCCATCATTTTTTCAATTTTTATAATACGATTATTATATTTGAATTATTTTGATTGTTGTTGCTATCTTTCCCATGCATCTATCTGTCTATATATCTCTCAACCATTAATTCAACTACCATTTTATTCCACGGGTCGCATGTTTCGTCATGGTGTGAACTGCTGATGATTGAATGCATAAATAATGCATGTATACATATACATACAATCATTTATTCTCATAATTCCATTTTAATGTATGTATGTGTGTATGCATGTATGTATTTGTGTATGTATTGCATGTATGAACTATATGCATGTATGTGTGTATCAACATCATGGTTTTATGAATGCACACCAATTCAATAAATGGTTCAACCATACAGGACAGACAGTTCAACATAAACAGAACATGCAACGCATTCAGCCTGTCCACAGTCGGACCACACATTCATATCAATATCCAGAATTGAACTTGCCACGCTTACTGTCCATCCATGCAGTGAGTGCTGCAATGGCCGCACAGTGCATTCGGCCCAGCCATTCTACTCTAAGAATCGCTGTAGGTGTATTCGTATTGCACAGAAACAAGACAATGTCTGGGATGCCACAACATGATATACACTGTTCTGTTAGAAAAGGTATAGCAGTGTGTAAGTCAAGCCTCTGTCCTCTGGTCACTGCTGTGTTTTGTTGGTGTGTTTTGTTGGTGTGTGTGTGTGTGTGTGTGTGTGTGTGTGTGTGTGTGTGTGTGTGTGTGTGTGTGTGTGTGTGTGTGTGTGTGTGTGTGTGTGTGTGTGTTTGCGTGTGTGTAGGGAGGGGGGCAATGGTTAATGGCACGTGTGTCATTCAAGTGGGAATGACACAACTAAATGTGTGGTTGGACATGAGCAATTGAAATGTGCATTTGAAATGTGAATTCATAATGTGCAATTGAAATGTGCATCTGCTCTGTGCAGATGCACATTTGGAGATGTGCAGAAAAGGGAGCGTTTATTGTTTTAAAAAAGGCATTTCATTTTATGAATGGTCACACTCATGTCGCGTGAATGTAATGGCGTGTGAAAAACATTTTGCTTGAAAGACTTTTGTGTGTCTTCTTTACAGTATATATTTTTATTTCACCATTACTTTTCCTTTTAGGCAAAAGCATATTGATTTTATTTACAATTCCCTGTCTATAGATAATAAGTATAAGTTGGTTATCTACTGCTGATTGTGTTGTGATCCATCATCATTGTCACATCGTATTTTTGAGAATACATTATGCATTCATTTAGCTTTTTAAATTATTTTCGTTGTTGATGTTTATTAATATTGATAATGTTGTTTCTTATTATTTATTTTTAGTCTTAGAAGTATAATTTGTATAGTATGTATTATAATACTATAAGTAGTAGTAGTAGTAGTAGTAGTAGTAGTAGTAGTAGCATTAGTCATAGTCGTAGAATTTATATTATTATTGTTATTTGTTGTAGTATTAGAAGAAATAGAAAAATATATTGTCCCTACCCCAATAGAACATTCTGCAGGTTGGTTTAGTTTAACCCTACGTAAACAGATAGTTTGTGTGTGTGTGTGTGTGTGTGTGTGTGTGTGTGTGTGCACACGCGCGTGCATGCATGTGTTGTGTGTATGATGAGAGCTTAACTTATCTTTGTTGTATTTTTATGTTTCTATTTTCAATGTTGTAGGCAGATTGATTTGAATATATTTGTGGTTTCTTTCGGAGAGGGGTGGTTTGACTGGCCTGGGCACGGCTAGTCCTCTCGTTGGCTATTATTTGGTTTGGGTTGCTTTGGTCTGTGTGTAACTATAGACCCTTCCCATGTTATAATCTGGTTTGGTTTGGTTTGGTCTGTGTGTAACTATAGACCCTTCACATGTTATAATCTGGTTTGGTTTGGTTTGGTCTGTGTGTAACTATAGACCCTTCACATGTTATAATCTGGTTTGGTTTGGTTTGGTCTGTGTGTAACTATAGACCCTTCCCATGTTATAATCTGGTTTGGTTTGGTTTGGTCTGTGTGTAACTATAGACCCTTCCCATGTTATAATCTGGTTTGGTTTGGTTTGGTCTGTGTGCAACTATGGCCCTTATTGGTTGTTATTTGGTGTGTTGGTTTTGGTTTGGTTTGTGTGCAGCTAGGCGGCTGTTCTTTGGTTAGGTCTGGTTTTGTTTGGTCTGTTAGTGACACTAGGTCCCTTGTTGGTTAGTTTGATATGTAGGGCTACGCTGTTATATCACAAATTTGTCCAATGTCAAAGATTAAAATGAAAAGAAATTGTGTTGTGCTTTTTTTTCTCTTCAAATGAGTCAAGGACATTTTATTGCATCTCTAATGATGTCCCCGACGTCTCACAGGACTATTTATCTTACATTTGAAATTATTCCGTAGGCAACAAACGATACACAAACGATACGATCAATTCAATATCTTTGTAACCTATATTTAAAAAAAAAACGGAAAAACAGAGGGGCGATGGGGTACATGTTTTAGCGGTTGTATTTATTTCATTAAATGTGTAGCGCAAAACCGGCATATTTGAACAATCACGCCACTTGGAGGCCAACCTCTGGAACTGAACGGAACGCCATACATTTCCTTACCACATGATCCTTGTCGTACACCGTACAATCGCGGAAGTCTTCCCCGCACGCGTTTTTTGTTTAGCAAACTCTTGACAAAATCTGTGTATTTGCATATCGTACAGTGCGCATATAATAACCTTCCACCCCTTTTATGTCAATCAGATTAACTCATGGAAGATGAATGGGAAGAAGAGGTGAGACATATGTGTTTTGACGGCAGCAGCATGGTGCACTTGCTCTTTTGTTGCTTAGTTTAAGCGGAAACGGACTATTTTCCTCTTTAATTTCAGGAGCAGTTGGTTGTGGTGGAGCTGTCAGGTGTAATCAGCAATGATTTTCTGTCCAAGTGTCGCGGTGCATGCAATATACTGGTACGTTGTCCTTTTTTGTCAAAACATGCGGTTCGTTGTAGGCCTTGCAGCTACATTGAATGAGGCAAATTTTATTTCGTATTGTGGGCAATTGTTTCATTCGTGTTGCAGGACATTGACGGTGACAAGCCTATGATGCAAGTTGGACCATATGTATTCGTTGGAGAGTATGAAGGTAAAATAAAATACCAATCTGCTTGCACGGTACAGTTTGTTATGTCACCTCTGAACGTATTCTACTAGTGTCTACTACTATGCTATTAGTTAACCCTTTCAGCGCCTGCACATGTCTCTTATACTGCAGTAATAATAACTGATATACAAATATTAACCTATTAAAATATCGAGTAGTTTTGAAATTCATGTGTTATGTCTAACTCATCTTTTTTGGGAATGTCCTTACAGATGCATTAGGTACATGTGTACTATTCGAGGAGGAATCACTCGATGGTATGTTTCATCCTTATTGACTTGTTTCCTTCCTTGACTGCTTACAGACGTGTTTGTTGTGCAAACCTGGTGATTTCTTGGTGTCTCCAGGAGACACCGATGAGAGCACCGCAGACCTCAAGTACAAGGGCCATACTGTCAAAAGACTGAAAATGCAACGCATCTTCCTAAGAGAGAAGAAAGACGAAGAGACCGGTGCAGGTGAGGCAAAGGGTTATGACCTTTTGTTATCACATTGTACTCAAACGATTATTGTATTGCATTGTCACTTATCAAGTCAGTTGGTAATATAATGCTATTAGTTTTAAGTGTTTTTTTCCCCATTGTTCCCATGTGTAATCCAGCCTGAACCAGAATTCCAAGTTTAGAATATAATTACATTTTCTTTCAAACATGTGTCTGTGTTGGCTCTCCAGGACCTGAACAGAAGGATGTTTCTGACAGCGTGGAGGTAGAGGAGTCGTTGGACTGTCACCCTGAGGGGCAGCACGCGGAGTCACCGGGGGAGAGTGCACAGGACTCAACAGCAGAATGACTCCCACGTCCCCCTGTCCATGCTCATGTTGATCATTAATATGAACTCTCTGGGTGTTGGTCTTTTAGTTTCTTATTATTATCTCCACTGCAGCCTGTGTCGTTTGGGTATGAAAGCTGTGTGTGAGAGACGCAGCTACGGAGGGAATGCATTTCAGTCATTTTTATTTGGATTTTAGGAAGTCTTGCCACATTGTGGTGTTTACATTAGGTAATATACAAATAAAAGCATTCATTCATGTGTTCAATTTGTTATTAGTTCAGGGAAACATATGTGCTATTGATTTTCAATTCCTTGATAAAAAAGGAGTATTTATATTGTATCAATACAAATAGCAACATGTATATTTATTATCCTTTTTGACAACCCACGTTAGGTGACATGTTTAGTGTTTAAAAAAATAAATAACTTTTTACTAAAAGCCTGTTGTATTCCTTTATATGATACATATATATGATATTATATGATACCCGCGGTTGTAATGTGACATTGATACTGTGCACCAGAGCTGTGCACTGCAGAAGCGATTTGGATGTTGTTGACATTGTGGACGTGGCGAACCCCGACCAATACAATGAACGATGTTGACGAGCAGTGGACCAATAAACGAGCGACATCGCACGCTCGACCGCGGCGCCCGATTGGCTGGTTGGCGTTTTAGCACCGGAAACTAACGGGTGTGTATCCGGGGAGGGTTCAAATCTAAGCGAAAGTCTCCACGAATAAACCGGTGAGTAAACTTCAATCTGCCGCTTTCTAGTTTTTTATCTCATATATAACTATTCTCCATTACATCGGTATTTGTTAGTTAGACTCATGGGTGGTTGCAGTCTCTTCGCCTTGTATGTTCAGGTGGCCAGATAGATGTGTTTCAGGAAAACAAGTATCAGTTAACGGCGGATCAATAGAACCCATTCTTAAGTTGGCCGCCTAAAGAAGGTTGATGTATTAAAATGATGTTTCAAATGTTTGTGCACATTTATCTATAACGTGCATATTAGACGTCCAACCTGAATGCGTGGCGACAGTGATGTTGTAAAGTCACACTTTTAATATTCTGTCTGGCCGTTATTTGGTTTTATACACTACAAATAAACATTCTAATAAACACTTGCAAATATGTAGAAAATTCAGTAATGTGTAATATAATAAAGCATTGTAACAGGGAATGAGTGAGTAATATCTGAGCGTTTAGGGCATTTAGCGTCTGCTAAATGCCCGAAATGTAAATGTAAATGGAAGGACGAATATATGAAATACTGAACTGGATAAGATTAGTATGGCACTTCCTTCCTATTACCAGTGGGTTTAAAACCCATCTTTCTTAAATACACTCTTATGTACAATGCGCTCATAGGTGTCAATAGAACAGTAGTACAGTGCATTCATCAATCAATTCATCATCAAAGTCAATGAGAAAATGACAACACAGTAACGAATATCCCATTCCACCTTGTCCCGAAGCACACAAGAAGATGGCGTTGCGACCCCTTGTCATGTGCTTTGCCCTCTGTGTGGTGTACGCCACCAGCAAGCCCACGGAGAAGAAGGACCGAGTCCACCACGACGAGCTCCTCAGTAAGCGGGACCACGACGATGCTGAGAACTTTGACTACGACCACGAGGCCTTTCTGGGCCAGGAGGAGGCGAAGACCTATGACCAGCTCACCCCAGAGGAGAGCAAGGAGAGGCTCGGGTAACATGTCCCAGCGTCGTTTGTTCCTTCTGCATGTACGTCTGTGGACGACCGTTGATGCACACGTATTAAGAAATCATGTTTGATCTTTGTGTGGCACTCATGCACCGGCATTCATCACCTTTACGCGTGAATCCTCTGGTGTGTTTAGGACACTGTCGTTCCTCCCAGCTGAAAGGTTCTGGGTTCGCTCCCCAATGCCGAACCCTTATTGATCACCTTGATACGTATTCAGTCTAGGGTTCTTTGGGTGAAAAGCTTCTCCTCAGTGTTTTACACTGTACACAAAGCACATGGAAATGCCAAACCGCACACACACACCCTCCTACAGACGCAAACTGTCTGAAAACGCGGAGGCCTGTGCTCATCCTCTGTGCCGTCCGCCTCGCAGGATGCTGGTGGAGCGCATCGACGAGGACAAGGACGGCTACGTGAGCGTGGAGGAGATGAAGCGCTGGATCAAACACGCCCAGAAGCGCTGGATCTACGACGACGTGGACCGCCAGTGGACGGGCCACGACCTGAACGGAGACGGCCTGGTCTCCTGGGAGGAGTACAAGAACGCCACCTACGGATACATCCTGGGTACGGACAGAGGGAGGGGAATGTGGTTGTATTTCTCATGCAGTTTTTGGTGGAGTGCATGCATGGTGAATGCCGGGAAGACTTGTTGTTTAGGTCTAGTTTTTGCTTGTTAGCTCACTGTAACGTTGTTATAGTGCAGCGTGAACAATGTCAGTACCTAAACATGAGGGGCGGGGTCTTGGATGGATCCTTCAGGTTTGTGAACGGCACGATCCCCAGAAACACCGTGAACGATGCAGTCGATGTTATTGTGAATGTTATGCACGTCAGTACAGACCTTGTTCAAGATTCAAGAGATTCAAGTAAACTTTATTGTCAGTTTTCATGAATGTACAGGACATACACAAAAACCGAAATGCCGTTTCCCTCGATCCCCGGTGCTAGACAGCATGCAATATAAATATAAATATATAAAAATATAAGTATAAAAAAAATCTAAATAAAAATAAAAATGCTAAGGTGGTCGCGAGTATGTGCAATTGAAATAGTAAACAGTAAACAGTAAGATGTGTCACAATCACACACACACACACACACGCGTGCAAAAGTCAGCTCACGCGCTTCCCCTTTGGGTGTCTTTCTGCAGACGACCCGGACCCCGAAGACGGCTTCAGCTACAGACAGATGATGTCCCGCGACGAGAGGAGGTTCAAGATGGCCGACGTGGACGCCGACAGCAAAGCCACCAAGGAGGAGTTCACCGCCTTCCTGCACCCCGAGGAGTATGACCACATGAAGGACATCGTGGTGCTGGTGAGGGGCGACCCGGCGGCCATCTTGATTGGCTGAAACATACCCTTAAGTGAAAACATGGCTTTAAGTGAATGCTTCCTAACCACGCTATGCTCCCACCCCACACCCCCACCCCCACACACACACTCCCTTTGTCTGCAGGAAACCATGGAGGACATTGATAAGAACGGAGATGGCTTCATTGACCTGGATGAGTACATAGGTCAGTACACAAGAACAGGATCACAGTCAGCTCAGTTTGCCACAGCACTTCCAGTGTCCCTGGGGCCTGTGGAATGGGAATGGAATTTGATTTGGGGGATTCAAGCATGCAAGGCTGTAGGACTGCATGGCCCTCGGGAAGCACAACCTGTAGGGAACTGCAACAATAATATACTGGATCATGCAGCATCATTATCCAAACCTGTTTATTTTAGTGACTTGGAGTTTTGTAGCGTGTGTGTCTGTGTTTCTGTGTGTGTGTGTGTATGTGTTATAGTAAGGCCTTTATGTATTAAAGACAGACAGACAGACATACTTTAATGATCCCTGAGGGAAATTGCATAACAACTATTTATGCAATTTAAAAAAAAACTAGACCCTATTTTAGCCCCTTTATAAGCCCCAGGGAACCCCTTTTACCACAACATGTACGTCTCTGGAGAAGTCCCTGTTGTTAGCGCTCCCTGTTGTTAGCGCCGTCGTCTCCAACGTGTTGCCTGGCCTGCAGGGGACATGTACAACCAGGAGGGGGACCCCTCGGAGCCCGAGTGGGTGAAGACGGAGCGGGACCAGTTCACCGAGTTCAGGGACAAGAACAACGACGGCAAGATGGACAAGGACGAGACGCGGGACTGGATCCTGCCCAGTGACTACGACCACGCGGACGCTGAGGCCAAGCACCTGGTGTACGAGTCCGACGCTGACAAGGTAACGGCCTGGTGGCGCTGCAGAGGCCCCTGGTGCCTCCGTCACTGGAGCAGCACCACTGAGCTGCTGGTGCATCCACGCACACACACACACACACACACACACAGACACACACACACACACACACACACATACACAGTCCCTATGGCAGGGGACTTCGTTGCTGTGTTCCTAAACATGATTTCACATAACATTTACATTTACATTGAGGGCATTTAGCAGACGCTTTTATCCAAAGCGACTCACAAAGAGTACATTTGTCAGAAGAAGGTGAAACATTTCATTGCTGCTAATACAGTACGAAAGTCACCTGAACAAGTTTCAAGCATTTTAATTGCTAGATTAACCATTGCTAGTATACAAAATAACAGGCCACCTGATGCTTCATTCATTCCCACTTTAAATTAGAAAAATAGCAATAGATGTGCCTACCGTGCTGTTGTACCTTTCTGAATTGAGAAAAGCCGTAACATGCTGCCCCCATCGTCAGATGGATGTGATACTTTATGTGTGCCTTATTTTCTTGTGCATTTGACAAATAAACAAGTTAAACCTGCAGGGACATTGGCAGAATGGATTTGCCATTCACACACAACCCCTGTGCTGCTCAATTACTGCACAGGCTGCATGTCTGGAAGGGGCTGTGAGACTATCAGGGTGGGTGGGGTTACCAGGACCTTCTACCTGTCAAGTACACAGTCGCCTGACTCCCCTCTCCTCTGTCTGCCCCTCTGTCTGTCCCTCTGTCTGCCCCTCTGTCTGTCCCTCTGTCTATCTCTCTCTGTCTGCCCCTCTGTCTGCCCCTCTGTCCCTCTGTCTGCCCCTCTGTCTGTCCCTCTGTCTGTCTGTCCCTCTGTCTGCCCCTCTGTCTGCCCCTCTGTCTGTCCCTCTGTCTCTCCCTCTGTCTGCCCCTCTGTCTGCCCCTCTGTCTGTCCCTCTGTCTGCCCCTCTGTCCGTCCCCCAGGATGGCCTCCTGACCAGGGAGGAGATCGTGGACAAGTACGACCTGTTTGTGGGCAGCCAGGCCACCGACTTCGGCGAGGCTCTGGCGCGGCACGACGAGTTCTAGAGCAGCTGTAGAGGCGCCGGCCGGCTGGCCCTGCGAGGACGGACGCTCTCTGTCTCCACGCCGTCGCCGCCGCCCCCGCGGGGTCCGGCGGCGACCCGGACGGGGGCAGCTAGCTACTGCCAGCACGGCCACAGACAATAACTTATTACTCCTTTTGAATGTGTCTCTTATGCTCGTCACGCGTACCAAACCCTTCATTTGAATGGCGGTGCGTGCGTGTGCACGTGTGTGTGCGTGCGTGCGTGCGCGCGTGCGTGCGTGTGTACGTGCGTGTGCACGTGCGTGTGTGTGAGTGAGACCAAGGTGTCCTTAAACACAGTACACAGTGCATCAGATCGACATGTCATCATGACGTTGGGGAGAGTTCTGGCCTCTCCCCCCCCGACCCCCCCCCTCCCCTCCCCTCCCCCATGCATCCTTTGTCCCAGGTTACTACACCCACGCGGTCAGCGTCTGTTCAGAGTCGTTATAATGCACGGGGCGCCTTTTTGTTTTAATTGCAGCCATGTAAGCAGAAGAGTCACGCGGCTCAC
This sequence comes from Urophycis tenuis, assembly GCA_036785325.1. Taxonomy (NCBI): domain Eukaryota; kingdom Metazoa; phylum Chordata; class Actinopteri; order Gadiformes; family Phycidae; genus Urophycis; species Urophycis tenuis. Next base: position 2,633,939 of record JAXIVH010000020.1, on the reverse strand, counting down.
ATCTAACAAGAGGTTTCTGCAATGCACTGTAGACCACGTGGAGACGTAGGAAGTTTTTCCTGTTTCGTTTTTTGGTTTGTTTTTTTATTGACGTTTAATCTTTTTGTTGCCTATACTTCGCCCCCAACAGGCCCATACTAAACGCCTGCCTGCCTCTCTCTTGTGTGTGTGTGTGTGTGTGGTTTCATATCCGTTTTAGTTTGTTGGTTTTTTTTTGTTGTTGTTTTTTTTTTAACTCGCTGTAATCGAAGATAAGAATGTGGGGCGTCCTGGAGAAGAGGAAGAAGAGGAGCCGTGGCCGTGGAAGGAGGAAGACTGTGGAGCGCCACAGTGCAATGCAGCGCTGCACGGCGGCCTTCCTCCCCGGCCGGTGTGTGCACCGCGGTGGGGGGGATGGGGGGGGGGGGGGTTCTGACATGTATGCTGAGCTGAAGGGAACGGAGGTCGGCCAGGAACTCTGTTGTGCCCACGGAACTAGGTGCTCCATCGCCCGCCATTGTTTCCCTCCTCCACTTCCCTCCTCCACTGGTGCGTGTGCGTGCGTGCGTGTGTGTGTGTGTGTGTGCGTGCGTGTGTGTGTGTGCGTGTGCGTGTGTGTGTGCGCGCGCATGTGTTTTTGTGTAATCTTTTATTTGAAGTGCCATGGGACATTAGGTTGTTTGTCTTGGCTCTACTACCCCTCTATTATCTCTACCATAACCATAACATTTATGACCACTGGTAATTAACAATATGATAAAGTGTATACGTTTTCCTATTTTGTATTGCATACACAGCGACAAGCCTTTCACTAACGACGTTCCTGTAAGTCTTTGGTATGTGAGCACTCGAACAATCAAGTTCAAATGTTGTGGGTGAGAAATCCTCTCAATAAAACATTAAGTAGTGATGTGTTTTGAGTGTATTACAACACATTGTGGGTATAAATGACTCATTTGTAAACCTATTTGTGCACAACCCAGTATCACAGCCATCTTAACCTTTCAAACATGTTCATTCGGAAGATGATTCGTTGTGTTCCTTGTATCTCGCGATGCCAAACCTCATAGTTCTGCCAGGAAGTCTCAGAACCGCCTGTTGCAGAACAGTGGAGGCCGAGATGAGCCATGAGGACAGCCGCACGCTGCCCAGGATGGTGTGCAGTGGAGGGGATTTACTTGAGTATCCTGCAGCAGTGCAAGGTGCCTGACTTAAGACAAGCCACTGGCTGACTGCTTTTGCTCACTCGGAGCCACTGAAGCCAACCGAGCTGCTGCCACTGTTGGCCGCGCAGTGTCTCGGCAGGGGACCTTGCCCTGGTAATGATCACCACATTGTGTATGTCTTCCCACACCTCTCTCAAGCTAACCCTACGCTAACCCTTTTCAAAGAGCAAGATGTCGCCGTTGTTAACATACACAGAGCTAGTGGAGCTCTTCTGACCTCATTCTATCCTCTCCACACTCAGGTCATGTATGTTAAGACCTCATTTATGTCTCCACTCTGTCTGTCCAGTAATCCCTTTTCAACTGCAACCACGGCTTCCTGCCCGTGGCTATCCTGAACCCTCTGAGAATCCTCGACTGGGGTGTTTTACATAACTCTCCCACATGGTGTTATCCCTTCACAAGCGGTTGTTTTCTTCTGCGTGGTTTCTACACTCCAGAGAGCGAGACAGGTTCTTTAGGGATGTCGGTTAATCTCCGGCAGGCTTGAGGCAGTTGTTTTAATGGCTTATCCCTTGTCAGATTAGCTGAGTGATCGCTGAGGATCCTGGCTTGCACGCATCATCTCTCCACACCTCTTGAGAGCCTTTGAAATCACTGAGGACAAAAGTTCTAACAGGTGGTTCATTTACTCACTTTCAAATCAATAATTAACTTTGTACAGAGTAGGGATAATGTCAAACACCATTCCTCCTAAAACGCATGACCATTATAAAGTTATATAATCTAGCTAGTTAGGTAAATGTTTTTTACCTTTTTATGAGTGCAATTGAAAAGACAATATTAGCATTTTGAGTGATGGTACACTTGTGCAGTTTAAAGTCATATTTTGAATATAAGTCATCAATAAACAAGTTAAAATCACTGATTTAAAACAAATGAATAAATCACTCTTCAGCCTTGTATTCAACCAGGAGAACACACACTAGTTGTGTGCCACGGATGGCGAAAAGCTGTCGCTTCCAAAACCCACAGCAGCACAGAGACCGTCTCTCCTCCCATCACACCGGGCTGACACGTTGTGTTTCACGCAACATGAAGCCTCCATCTCCTCCTCATCCTCCATCTCCTCCTCATCCTCCACCTCCTCACTGTGTCTCCACCTCCCCCAGTGTCACTTCCGAATGGTGATGAACACGGGATCCAAGCGCGAGAGCACCCTCAACAGCTCCTCCTCGTCCGACTCCAAGTCATCCTCGCCCTCCCTGGCCTTCTGGTCTCCATCGTCCTCTTCTTCTTCTTCGTCTCCCAGGAAGCCGTCGCCCTCCTCGCGCCCGGGCCGAGTTTCCTCCGGGGGCGTGGTCGGGCTGGCCGAGCCCCCGGCGGCCCCGCCCACCGGCCCCTGGTGGCCTGACGAGGGGGTGGAGGGCGTGTCGGGAGACGGGGGGCTCGGCGTGGCGGCGTGCTCCGGGCGGGCGGTCAGAGGTCCGGCGTGGGGGGAGGGGTCCACCACGTGACCCGAGTTCTGCTTCATGGCCGTCTCCGGAGAGCGGGGGGGTGAGGTCAGCGGTGTGGGGGGCGGGTCGGGGGCGGAGCCTCCGGGGGAACGCGGGGGCACCGGGGGCGCCGCTGGAGCAGGCGGGGCGCAGGGTGCGTCTGTCTCCACGGGGGGAGGAGCATCACAGGGTGGGGCAGGGTCTCCACGGGGGGAGGGTGCAGGGGGGAGACGTACAGGGCCCAGACGGGCGGAGGACAGGCTGGGGGGAGACCCAGGAACGGGGGTATGGTCCTCTTTGGGCTTCATCAGGCAGGGGCTGCAGGCGGGGGTGGTGGTGGTGGTGGAGCTGGAGGGGTCCCGGTCAGCACAAGCCCCTGTGCGACCACCACCACCACCACCACCAGGTGACGGTGTTGTCGGAGACCCGTCGTGTTGTCTCAGGGTGAGGGTTTTAGGCGGAGGGGGCATTTGCAAGTGGTTCAACGGGGTCAGCGGTGGGTGGAGGACAGGCCTGCTGGAGGAGCACTTGATAGGTGAGGGGGAGGAGCCTCTTTGGAGGGGAAGCACGGGGCTGATGGCGGCGGTGGTGGCGACGGGGGCGGGGCTGAAGGTGGTGTCAGGCGCCCCGGTGGTGCTCAGAGGGGTGGGGCCGCGGCAGGACGGCAGGTCTTTGTGGATGTAGACGTCCGGGGGTCTGCCCTGGAGGCTGAAGGAGGCGTTGTAGGTGCCCAGGTCCCCGTCGCTGTAGGCCATCTCCTCCATCTGGGCCAGAGGACTGCGGTGGCTCACCTGCAGGCGACAGCGCCTGTTAGCTTCATGATAGTGAAACTGCTGCAGAGTCACGCCCCATCTTCCGGAAGAGACTCAAGACCCACTTGTTCAGAGTTCACCTGAACCCTGCATGACCCTACCCTCATGCTCTTATTTGTTGTACGTCTCGGCACTTTAATCGCTCTTTGTAACTTGGCACTTAGCCAGAGATGTTGTATACTAGCAATGGTTAACCTAGCAATTGAAATGTTTGAAACTTGTTCTGGTGACTTTCTTACTGCACTAACGGCAATGAAATGTTTCACCTCCTTCTGACTAATGTACTCTTTGTAAGTTGCTTTGGATAAAAGCGTCTGCTAAATGCCCTCAATGTAAATGTAATGTAAATGTAAATGATAGTGGGTGGACTTCATCGTCTGTTGCCACGGGGACCAGCACAAGGACCAAGGAGCGCGCCATCGGCGTCTCAACTAATCTTAATCTGATTACGTTTGCTGTAATTGCGTCGCTTTGTCGTTGATGTCGAGGTGATCTATTGATGTCGAGGTGATCTATTGATGCCTCCCTTAAGCCTCTCTTGGCGTATTGACATGTATCGACAAACCTGTGAGTCCTACAGAGACGCTTCACTTGTGTCTCTTTAAACCCTGAATCCTCAGGTTTTGCACGTGACCTCTGAGCCTAGCCTGCGCAAAGCCGTGCAGACAATGGATTCCGGTGACCAATCAAATTGCAGGGTCCCGTGGTAAGACCAGGGACCCCCACCCCCCTGTGGACCCCCCCCCCCCCTCACTTGTAAGTTGTAACTTGTCACTATACTATAACAATCTACTTAATACTTAAATGGAACAAAAGTGTAAGAGAACTTACCACGTGGTACCATCTTAAACTCTGCAGGAGTAAAGGATGAAATAAGAAGGCATGTTTTTACAAAGCAGGCTTATGAGAGCCACAGCGATGACTGGTGATGAGTCAGATATATATAAGACACATACGACTGTCTGAAACCATAACAGCATTCAAATCCCACCACAAAACTCACCTGTTCAAATGGGCCTATTCACTGTAATGTTCAGTATACTGTCCACTTGGCTCATCTTCACAGTATTAATGTTTTATTTTCCCCTCACACACATGTCTACCCACCACATGTCTTGTCTTGTT
>JAXIVH010000020.1:2609361-2624361 GCA_036785325.1 Urophycis tenuis | reverse complement strand
GAAGCTTAATGACTACTGTATGTGTAAATCAAGTGTTTAGCAGAGTGTGGGTGGTGAACCTGGAGTATATCATCTTCATAGCAGACCAGCTCAGCCATCAGGACAGGGCCCTGCACCTGAAACACAGACACTCCATCGTTACATAGGTATATAGGTACGTAGGTTTGCCCAATTTATCTGCACATCTATTTTTATTTTTATTTTTTATATCTACACCTTAGTAGGACTCAGTTACCAATTGCACTGTTCATCTCAATGATGACTACCATGTACTGTATGTATATAGGGTTTCATTTTTTCATCTGACCTGATTCTAAGAGCTCGCATATAATTTTATCTTAATTTAGGTAAATCTATTTATTGTTTAGTGTATATGGTCTATACTCGGGTCTTCTGTTGCACTCCTCTATCCCCTTGTACTGCTGGTCACTGTGAATTAATAAAGGAATATCTTATCTTATCGTACAGACCAGCATCATGCTTGGCCAGCCTGGCAGAGACCCACTGAACTTGGATTACCGAATCAACATGAATGTCAAAATTAAGTGGTTGTCCGTTTTCAACTTTGATTTTCCTTCCATGTAGGAACGGGCCTCGTCCAATACATTTCATTGTACAGTATGACTATAAGTGATGCTGCACATTTGACGATAAAGGACTTCCATCCATCCATTATCGTGACCGCTTATCCTCTACGAGGGTCGCGGGGGGGCTGGAGCCAATCCCAGCTGCAACGGGCGAGAGGCGGGGTACACCCTGGACAGGTCGCCAACCTATCACAGGGCACGATAAAGGACTTGAATCGTGAATCTTGAATCTTGATTATTTGCGGTGAGACTTGCTGTGAGTTGCTGCGTGGGGGGTCAATCAGTATTTGGCACAGACAAACAAACTTAAAATTGAAATGTAATCAGCGCCTAAGCCATGGGTTCTGACCATGTGCCTGAGCCCACCCACTCCAGAACCCGTGAGGTCCAAACGGTGCTCACCTCCCTGTCCAGAACCTTGTCGGGCGCGGCGTTCATCCGCAGGGCGCCGTCCTCCACGGAGAACCAGTCGGCGTCCTCCCCGGCCACGCCCCAGCGGGCCCCCGGCGCCGCGGCGTCCGGGCTGAGCCGGGCGATGAGCCCCCCCGCGGGGCTGTTCTCTCGGACCGCCGCAAACACGTCCTGAGTGTCCAGACAGCCGCCGCCCCACCCTGATGACGCTGCGGGGACGACGCACACACACACACACACACACACACACACACAGGTAGTCAGACAGAAGGACAGACAGACACACGCACACACAGGTAGTCAGACAGATGGACAGGCAGACAGACAGACAGACACACACACACACACAGTTAGACAGATGGACAGACATAAAAACGCTGTATTTCATTTTATTTTATTACACCTTCATTTTACCAGGTTAATCCCAACCTCCATAAAACATAACATGCAACGCAACAACAACAAAATACCAACATCAATTTCCAAAGGTTTGTGCTTCCCTCTGATTTATAGTGGATCTAAGTTCACTTAAGTCCTGTAGCTGAATCTCCTTCTGCAGGCTGTTCAAGGCAGAGGGGCAGAAAAAGGCCTTTTGGCTCCACTCACTGCCAGCTCAAACACACACACACAACGACAGACACACACACACACACACACACAACGACAGACACACACACAAACACACACACGCACACACACAGACACTAAGCCAGACAAAATGACAGACACACACACACACGCACACGCACACGCACACGCACACAGACACTAAGCCAGACACAACGACAGACACACACACACACACACACAGACACTAAGCCAGACACAACGACAGACACACACACACACACACACACACACACACACACACACAGACACTAAGCCAGACACGACACACACACACACACACACACACACACCCACACAGACACACACACGCAAACACCCACACACACACATTCAAACACACACTCACACACACACACACACACACACACACACACACACACACACACACACACACACAAACACACTCACACACACACACACACACACACACACTGCATGGGAAAAAGATTTGTTTTGCCGTGAATAACGTGGTAACCGTTGTGTTTGTGGGAACAGAAGGTGAGCTGACCTGTGGCGGTGTTCAGGAGCAGCAGGAGCAGCAGGAGCAGCAGGAGCAGCAGCCTCGGTGGGCCCCATGGCTCCATGGTTTCAGACCCCCACAGACCCCCTCTGGCCACCTGCAGCTGTACCACAGAGGAAGAGGTTCTTCCACGTTTCTACTTCCTCATTGGGAGTTTACACAACGTAGAATCACAAGCCGCGCATCGCGTTAAATCCACGATACATGCAATGTCCTAAGATTATGTTATAAGATATAATATAACATGATAAGATCCTATGGATAAGATATATTATGTTTATGATCCTCAAACTCACACACTCACAGCATTGTATAATTCACCCAAAGTGTGTTGTGTGGCTGTGGTCATAAAAGCTGGTTAAAAATGTATTTTAAACATTTTAATATTTTCACAAAGATAAAGACAAGATACGCAAGATGCATAGTTACCATGACCTTTATTTTTTCATCATAAAAAATAATATTTAGTTGGCATAGAAATAATGTACCTGCTGATTGCATGTTTGCATTCAGCTCAGTATCATCTCAAGATCAGACTGACCTCAAACAAAAAATGACAAAAAAATGTGAACAGAAGTATGATAACTGCCCGTATGTGTACGTATGTGATGGATGAGTGTCGGATCAGCATCATCTCTCAGGCCATGGTTTCCTGTTACCATAGAGACAAACACACAACGCCGGCTCTTGACAGACTGACCTGCTGGAGTCAGATCCACGCCATGCGCTGTCTGCCACGAGTGGTGTGTTTCTGTCACGTGATCCAATCTGCCCTCTACTTTCAGTGAGCCCTCCTGTTTCAGTCAAACGCACATACACACAATACAATACCACCAATTAAAATCTCTGCACAGTACATCAACTCGGAGAAACCAAACAATGACCAGGCGCAAAGAGCAGACATCAGCATATGGTGCGTATCCCGGGATAAATGAGAGCTCAGAAGATTAAGCTGTGGGCGGGACATACCTGATCCAGGTCCAGTGCTAGCCAATCAGACGGTCTTCAGAATCAGACTGGAGTCACAAGTCGTTAAGAGATTTGTCTGTCCCTTGAGCACTTGATTTTGAACTCTTCTTTAACTCATGGGTCAAATGCAGAGAACAAATTTCGTTTCCATATCTAAAAAACATGGGAATGACAAATAAAGACCGAAAGGCACCAATAAATAAAATAAATAAAATAAATAAAATAAAACCTACAATGTTTGAACTAGGCCTACTTACTTAACTTAACTTGTTTGTTTTGTTTTGGTATGCTACCATTATCTGCTCGTCTTGTCACCTTTTTCACTCCGAACCATCCCTCGTGGGGAGTTTGCCCTCGGCCGAAGTGTGTCTGTTCAGTTCAGAAAGGCATATTTTAGAAACATATTCTCCTATACAGTATGGTTACCGTCAACTGTACGGGGATGCCCACCCGATCGTGTTGGATGGGGTACAGTTTCTTGTACTAATTTTTTACCACTAGAGGGCTTTCTTTTGACGTATTCACCCTACTATTTTAAAAGCGTAGAAACTTACCTATTAACTTGATTGTTAAAAGTTTTATAGAAATATGCCTGGATTTAGTTAAGAGGCATGTTTCATTGAGGACTTTTTACTACTCCAAAGTAGTATTTTCTGTAGTAGCCCATATCATTTGAGTAGGCTACCTTTTCCACCATTAAACCATCTAAAGGTGCTTGCTACAGCGATATGGGAGGATGATAAGGATGATAAGGATTGGGGGACTCAGACATGAATCTAAATACTTCAGAGATGGCCCGGTATGCAGAGGGTTATGATAAAGTTATGTCTGGCTGTCTATACAGATATTATCAACCGGAGACAGAACCAGACATCTGTGTGCCTTTTTGTCAGATGAACAATATTCCATGTGGGCTTGAGGACAATAGGGTGCTATATGGAGGACAACGAACTCTCCCATGTAATATACATAACAAAATGATCATTGACATTTATGTGAGTGTTTCAGCTCTTATTCTTTAAACAAAGGTGAGGCTGTTCAGATGTCTGCAGATTCCAGAGATGTAACGCTGAGAGCAGATCAGAGATAACGCGTGAAAAGAAGACGTGGATGCTCATTCGTTTGATCCGTAGAAGCCTGCAGACGGGGACCGGGTTCATTTGCACAGTGGAACAACATGAATCGTTTACTCGGGCCCCCCCCCCCCGCGCACGCACGCACGCACACACAAATGCGCGCGCACATGCACGTGCACACAAAAACACACGCACAGATAAGTACGCGCGGGCCTATTTGGACCGCTTCCTCGTGGCTCCCGTCCAGCATCCAGGCCAGGTTTTTGTTCATTACCGACAGAGAGCTTTCAGAAATCAACACCACTGGTCTCTCCGGGGTGAACTTTTTTTTTTTCCAAAAAAGAAGAAAAACTAGAGAAGAAAAGGATCGTCTCGGGACTTAGCACCAAGATGCAATCTGGGATTCGGAATTTAATTCTGGCGGAACGCTGAGACAACCCGTTCTCGGCCCGGCTCTGGCGCATGGACAAACTGCCGCAGAAACGCAACTTTGCACCTGAAGATTCTCCCTCCCGCGGTTTTTCTGCAAATATAGCATTATTATCTTCAGTAGGAGATTGAGGAACCGCGAAGAGCTCCACACGCCCACTCCCAGTGTCTGTCTGTTAATGTGGATGTGTGCGTAAGCGAAAGTGACCGTGCCCTCGGGGGAATATGTATGTGATTGCAGAGAAGTGTAGGCGCTCTCTTTTGTGACCCTGCACGCATCCAGATGTTACGTGTTTCCCAGGCGCGCTACTTGTCAGACAGCAAAAGCAGTCCAGCGACTACTTGGAAGTGATTGGACACTTTTTTTTTTATTTAGGTCCGTTAGTCCTTAGATGAATGGGTCCCAACAAAAGCCCCCCAAAAAGTTAAAACTTGGAAAAATGATGTCCTGGAATATTGCTGATTTACTTCTTCTGTAATCTGCGGGGATTCTGTCCAGTTATTAGGTCAAAAGAATGGGGACTGGGAAGATGAGGACTCTTCTGTTCCTGGAGATAAATGTGTTGATACTTTCGACTGTTCCGCTGTGTTTGCAGGGCCAGAGCTCCGAGCATGGTAGGTTCTACAAGTCATGCTTATTTTGCAATTTTGTATTTGAAGCATCACATCCGAGCATGCCTCTGTTATCATTGAAACATGTTAAAATAGCTTGTCACCAATGTATTGAAAATTATGAAAATCTATAGTTCTCTGTATAAAAACACTTGATATAAGACTTTTATAAAGAGGCTTGATCGCAGCAGAGTTGTTATAGGAGCCTGTCCCGTTCTGGTGATGGTGTTTGAGATCACTGATGCAGTCGTGCGTGTGTGTGTGTGTGTGTGTGTGTGTGTGTGTGTGTGTGTGTGTGTGCGTGTGCGTGTGCGTGTGCGTGTGTGTGTGTGTGTGTGTGTGTGTGTGTGTGTGTGTCCGTGTGTGTGGGAACTGCTAAGAATGTGTAGGCGCACTCACTAATAACCACACAGAAACAAGATGTCGCGTAGAAAAGGACACGACACAACACGTATTGTTAGTCTGAATATGTCAGAGAGTGGAGGACGGTCCTACCGATGCAAACTAATTATGTAGCATCTTGTTTCTGTGTGGTAATTAGTCATTACCACATTTAAAAAAAAACGACACGACACAACACGTATTACATGTGTCAGACCACCCCAGATGGTCCTGCCCATTCTTTATGTTTATGTATTTAAGTATGTGTGTGTGTGCCTGTGTTAGTCAGAGAGGGTGTGTGTGTGTGTGTGTGTGTGTGTGTGTGTGTGTGTGTGTGTGTCTGTGTGTGTGTGTGTGTGTGTGTGTGTGTTTGTGCGTGCGCACACATTTCAGTCTGCATGCACGGTTTTATTCCATTCTCTGAATTCTCACTGTGTGTGTGTGTGTGTGTGCGCGCGTGCGTGTGTTCCCGTCTATCAGTGATTGATCTCCTGGCCGCGTTAAACATGTCCCAGCCCATAAAAGGCATATCCAAGATCCACGGCGAAGAGCCCACCGGCACCACAAAGGCCTACAAGCTCCGCCCCAAAGCGCCCCACCTGACCCTCCCCCCCGGGCTCTCCCCCCTGCTGGGCGCGGCGGCCGGGCCCGGCTCGCTGGGCGTGCACCTGGTGGGCCGTCAGGCCCCGGACACCAGCGCCACCCTGCTCTCCTTCTCCTCGGGGGCCTCCCCTCTGCTGCAGGTGGTCTCCTCCACGCGGAACAACAGCCTGCGGTTGGAGTACGGCCGGGCGGGGGGCCGGGCGGGGGGCCGGGGGCCGCGACGCCTGCTGTTCCCCGGAGGGAACCCCTTCTCGGGGTCCCGCTGGGTGCGCCTGGCGCTGGGCCTGCGGCCGGACGCCGTCAGCCTGTTCGTGGACTGCGAGGAGGCGCTGGTGGTGGTGGTGGGGCTGAGCGGCGGCGAGGAGCGGCCCGACTCGGGGGCGTTCCCCCGGGACCTGGAGGTGACGCTGGCCAGCACGGCGGGGGACAGCGACAGCAAGTTCACCGTGAGTCCCTGGCGCTTGGTCCGCCTCGCGTGTCCATCTGGTGGTCAGGAGCGTGACAGGTCCCCAGCTGTGTGTGTGTGTGTGTGTGTGTGTGTGTGTGTGTGTGTGTGTGTGTGTTCGCCACGCCGATCGCTCCGTCGTTCACCAGAAGAGGCTCCTCGTTTAAAAGATTCTCCGCTCAGATTCGTTTTGGAAAGAAGAAAAAGTGTTGCGTTGCGCCCCGCGACCCCAGCCTGTCATCGACCCGTTCCTCTCTGTGTGTGCAGGGCTATCTGAAGACGGCGGAGATCTCCACGAGAGCGTACGGAAGGCGTCCCTGGCACTGTCCTAATGTTACAGGTACGAGTGTTGGTTCTTCAGCGTTCACCGCTTCTCTCTCTCTCTCTCCCTCTCCCTCTCGCTCTCTCTCTCGCTCTCGCTCTCTCTCTCTCTCTCTCTCTCTCTCTCTCTCTCTCTCTTCTCCACGGTGTCATCCCCTGAGCTGTGGGATCCCTGGTCTGTGTTTCTCCCCTTGTGTGTCGGGGCCTTTGAAGTCCCCAGAGACACATGTTGTTGTCTCCTTGTGTGTCTCATGTGTGTCTGTGGACCCCTGGGGGACGGGTAATTGAGGGGACGGTGCGGGGGGGGGGGGGACCCTAACCCTGACACAAATCAACGTGACATGATCCATCTGCACATGGATTTGGTTTCGACGACCGTGCCACAAATGCACGCACCGTGCACGCTTATAACGATAATGAGTGTGTGTCTGTGTGTGTGTGTGTGCGAGCGCCTGCGTGCGTGCGTGTTTACTTGTTCAGGGAAGTGTCTGTGTGTGTAAGCATTTTCCTTGGGGATTTCCATCTGCCAATCAGGATGCGGCCCGAGGCTATGGAGACAGTCTTTGTCCTCTGGTGGTGCCTGTCTATACCCAGCCAACCATCACTGCTGTAATTTACTGCTTCCTGGCACGATGTGAGTCGAGGGTGGAGCGTGCCACTTAGCCCCAGAGTGGTGTCTGTGTGGGGCGGTGAACCAGGCCATAAATATTTATCTGCAGAAAACACCCATGTTGGCCTGTGTGTGTATCCAGCAGGCCTTCTTTAGATGTTATCATCTCCCTCCCACAGGCAGGCATTTCCATACACGCATGGTTCCCATAGGCTGTGCCTCCATAACATTCTTTGAGATTGCTTTGATGATTGTTGTGCTCTGTGGTGTTCCTCTTGTGCCGCCGTTCACCAAATCCCCAATCTGTTCTCTCATTATCTCCAGACGGGCCACCGGCACCAGCCAATCACACGCGAGTTCCCGGTCTGGACCTCGGTCTGGACCCCGGTCTGGACCCCGGTCTGGACTCTGTGGGCGAGGCGGGCAAGCAGGAGCTCCAGAAGGACCAGCAGGAGCTCCAGAAGGACCAGCTCCAGAAGGACCAGCTCCAGAAGGACCAGCCCCAGAGGGGCGTGGCCCTGGGGCCTCCGGGCCACGCCCACGGGGGGAGGTGGGCGTCGCCCGGCGCCCAGGAGGCGGAGAGGCTGAGCGGTCTGGAGCAGAGGCTGGACCAAATGGCCGTGATGCTGGACATGGTCAAAACCCAGGTATCTTCTGAGTGTGGTGCCTCTTGTGCACGTAGGGTTTGTGAAATCCTCCACATAATTGGTAGACACTATATCGTCTGGTTCAGTTTGATGTGTTATGGCAATGATAACATTTTGAAATGGGGGGCGGAGTTTACGCCTTTACGTGTTACCGGTCTTATGAGCGGTCCGCCGTGTCGCTTTCGTCGTGGTTCTGTGGGCCCGGTTGTGTCCAGTCACAACCCGTTCCATGTAACAGGTCGTCTGCCCCCTGCACATGATTGATCAAAATAAATGAGTGACAGGAAATGAAACGCCGGTTCACCCAGATTTGAGTTTGACTTTCGATGTTAATTCAAAATCTGATCTGTGAGAGACTATGGTGAGGGCAGCAGTAGCTCAGTGGGTAGAGCGGGTGGACAGAGCGGGTCGTCCACTCACCGTAGGGTCGGCGGTTTGATCCCCTTGATCCCCCTCCTCCTCCAACTGTCCACATGTCGAACCCCAAAAATGTGCTGATTGTAAGTCACTTTGGACAAAAGTACTTAAAAAAAAAAAATCAAATGTACTTTATTGTCAACGTGAAGGACATGTGTGCTGGACTCCAGTGTGTCTGCCAGTCATCTGAGCAGACAGACAGACAGACAGATGGGCGTGTCACTCTTGGGTGTTTCCCCCCGCAGAACGCGGACCTCCAGTCGCGCGTGCGCCACCTGGAGGGCTGTGAGTGTGTGGGCCGGCGGGGCTGCTGGTGGGAGGGCCGGCGGGTGGAGGAGGGGCATCGCTGGCGGACGCACGCCAACGCCTTGTGCACCTGCAGCACCGCGGGCCAGGTCACCTGTGAGCCCGACGTCGTGGGTGAGCGGCGCCCGGACCCGGCTCTTCTCCCTCTGAATCCATCACACGCACACACACTCATGCACACGCACACGCACACACACACACACACTCTCTCTCTCTCCCTCTCTCTCTCCCACTAATGCCCGTGTCATGCCGATGTTGCGTAGCTAGTTTTCAGATGGCCACCCTCTCCCTCGACCCCTGCATGTCTAGCCCCTGCCAAAACGGAGGCCTATGTCTCCCCTTGACCTCTAACCTTTCCGCCGAGTTCCGCTGCTCCTGCCCCCCCAACACAAAGGGCCCAGTGTGCCAGAGGCAGCAGAGAGAGGTACACACTGAGCTAAAGCAGACCACCGCACTCACCAGAGGGGTTGTGTTGTTGATCACAGGAACTGCTGCTATGTTTCCCTGATCAGTTGTATGAACGTATTTTGGTGTTTTATGTATTAACTTTTTTTTTTTCCATTCCTTTCATATTTGGAAATTACACAAATGTGTTGTTTGCCTGATAACGTGTTTGAAATGCCTCTTGTGTGCTTAATCACCTGGCAGGTCTCCAAAACCTTTGAAATGCTGGAGGTGGGTCACAGTCATAAGTGAAACTCGCAGGTTCCACTTATGAGGATGAATGTTGAATGTCGCTCATTAGTCTCCTTACAGTCTTTAGTGATGTAGCGCTTGCCTCGTGTTTCTCATTGTAGATGCTTGTTACCGGTAGGTCGTTAGCGGTAGGCCAGTGGTGTTCGTGGCTTTAGTTGTGTGTTTAGAGGACGTAGCTTTGTGTGTGTTAGCCTGCTGCATGTCGGTTGGTGTGTCCGTCGGTTGGTTTGGGGCCTGAGATCAACAGCAGTGCTGCCCTGTTGGTCTTGTTCCTCCTCCATGTTGTCCATGAGCTACACTGCTTGTTTATTGGTGTGAACTGTGGCCAATGAAGGAAGGGGGGGAGATGCATTCTGGGTAAGAGGCGGTAAGAGGTTTGTGCCCTCCTCTCCACCTCTAGGCATGCTGGGAACAGAGGCCTGACACAGTCTGTGAGGGCCGGCGCTCAATGCAGCATCGCTGGGCTTTTAATCCCATCTCTGGTCTCTGTGAGGTCTTCTTGTTCTGCTCTGGGACCAGTCACAACAACTTCCCCTCCCATAGCGCCTGCAGGGACCAGTGCATGCTGGGAGCCTGCTGCGTTCGTAAACCCAAACCCAAACCCAAACCCCCGCCCGCCGGCCGGAATGACTCCCGGCAGAACAGACTCAACGTCCCCGACGTCGTTCCCGCTCAGAGCGCGGAGGGAGACTGCGATGACGATTCCCATTTCACGTACTCCTGCAAGTACCTCTCCCGGCCCCGCTGCCAGGCCCTGGTGAAGGGCCTCCCGGGACCGGCTGCCGTGGTGAGCTTCTCCCCCGGGGAGAAGTGTTCGGAGGTGGGCTGCGGGGAAGGCTGCGCCTGCCTCTCCCAGCATCATCAGCAGCAGCAGCAGCAGCAGCAGCAGCAGCAGCAGCAGCAGCAGCAGCAGCAGCAGCAGCACCACAGCCAGAGGCTGAAGCGAGGCTGTCAGGAGGGGGTGTGTGCGGTCGGCGCTGGGAGCGGTGACTGCGTCTGCTCACACTTGACCCGGCGGAAGGAGATCAGAGACCTGACGGTGAAGGAGGTGAAGCTTTACCAGCGAGCCGTGAGAAAACTGCACGCTAAGCCAGGTGAGCAAACGCCTCAGGACACTGAGTCACCGCTGCACGTGCTATGCTAAGTTTGCTACCGGTAAAAGGTTTAAAAACATGCTAGGCTGTGAAGTAATAGTTAATGGTAAAACATAGCTAGCCATTTGTCACTGAGTAGCATGAGACGTGAAACATTAACATTTTGAAGTAAGTTTGGCTGCTCGGACCGGATGTGTGGGATTGGATTTAGAGCGTTGGTTTGTGGAGATGGAGACACAGTGTGGATCTTAGCAGAGCTGCCTGCATTTGTTCCGGAGTTCATGAGTATACATGGACTGAGAAGTTTGACAGCATCATGGAAAATATGTTCAAGCAATACATCCATGTGACAGAGATGGTGCAAAATCATTCACATGTACCGTAGGCCTACTGTACATGTGGACTGTTGGTGTATCACAACCGACCGAAAGGACAGGGCTTAGGTTTTGCCAGGAGACACCTTGCTTGTTCCCTGCTCGACCTCATCATCATCCTTTGTCAGTCTGATGTTCGTCCAGAGATGAGTGTTTTTCCGGCGCAAGCCTCCAAGCAAGGCATTGCCTTCCTCTGGGTTGACTGCACGTCTTCATGTGAGTGAAGGTTCACGATGTGCAGGTCTCTGCAAAGATCTGCTCCTCTGATCTTCACACACATGCTGACACAGAAGTGTTTTCTGGTCTTCGATGGATGCCACTAAGATGGATACGATGTGGTCATTACAAGAAACCCAGACCACCAATGAGATTATTGGTGGTCTGGTTAGGCAGCAGATTTAATCTTTGACAGAAAACTAAATAACATGTGTTTTTGTGTCTTTTAAACCTTCACCATAGTTCACAAATGTGTGATCGTGCCTTTAAGCGTGTGTGTGTGTGTGTGTGTGTGTGTCTGTGTGTGTGTGTGTGCGTGCGTGCGTGCGTGCGTGTGTGTGTGTGTGTGTGTGTGTGTGTGTGTGTGTGTGTGTATGTGTGTGTGCGTGTGTGTGTGCTTGTTGGCACGTGTGTGCACGCGTGCCTCTGCACTCAATGCACGTGTGTGCGTGGGCAGTATGGGAGGACTTTGTCAGGCTGAGAGCCGAGTACTCCCCTCAGGCTGGGGGTCCGGCTGACTTCCTGCCCTGGCACCGCTACTTCCTGCGTCTTGTGGAGCGCGAGCTGCAGTCCCTGTCACCGTGCCAGCTGGCCATCCCCTACTTTGAGTGGACGGTGGACTCGGGTTCCATGGCGACCTCGCAGGCCTGGCAGGCCGGCCTGTTCGGGGGCGACGGCGAGCCGGGGTCGGAATGCGTCCGCCAGCATCCCTTCGCCGGCGGGACCACCGCCCGCCCCCCTCGGAGCCCCTGTCTCCGGCGCCGCTTCAATGCTTCGGTTTGGCAAACATTCCCCCTCTCTGCACGTCTTCCATAGACAGCCCCATTCAGACATGTAGAGCCGTGTGTCCATGTTTTGCCCCGTGCAGCATGCAGTGTACAGTGCGTACAGTGTCATACAGTCATACATCAGACAGTGTACAGTATGAATGGAGGATGAATTTGTGTCACTACTGGTTAAAATTAGATACGGTCATATGGCAGCGGCTCGCTCTGTACTCGACTACAGAGAACACTAGTTTTCGCTGGCTGTGGTTTTTTGCTATCGTGTGTTGACCTAACTCCTCCTTTCCGGTTACTTCCGCTGCGTTCAATCAGGTATGGCTTCCAGATGCCGTGGACCTCCAGATGGCTCTGAACCTCCACGATTTCAAAGTGTTCTCCGGCGCCCTGCAGACGTTTTCGGGGCTCTTCAGGCTGTGGGTGGGGGGCCACATGGGGTCCCCCCTGGCCGCCTACGACCCCCTCTACCTCTCTCACATGGCCTTCGTGGACAAGCTGTGGACCCAGTGGCAGGAGAAGCACCAGCCTGCCGAGGCGGGCGGTGCCGCCGGCCCGGAGGCCGACCCGCTGTACCCGGGCCTCCACCGCCACGTCCGCATGAAGCCCTTCGACGTGGCGCCTGACGCCGTCATGTCCGCGGCGGTGCAGCTGTGCGTGGTCTACGTCCCCATCACCATCGGGGCGCCGTGCAACGTGACCCCGGCGCAGACGCACGCCCGCCCGCCCAACCTCACCGACGCCGTGGTGGACAGGCCCGGGTTCGGCAAGCGCAACACGCACCGCGGCGGCGTGGCGGACGGCGGCTTCGACGAGGCCGGGTTCGACGCGGAGGGGTACGACCGGGGGGGCTACGACCGCAGCGGGTGGGACAGGGCGGGCTTCGGCAGGGACGGCTTCAACCGGGATTTCGTCGACAGGGAGGGCCGCAACGTGTTCGGGTTCGACCGCTACGGGCTGCACCGCTCCGGCGGCGGCGGCGGCTGGTCGGGCGCCGGAGCGGCCGGGGACGCCCGGCGGAGGAGGAAGAGAGAGGCGGGCGCAGGGGGCAGGGGGGAGGAGCCGACGGGCGAGGAAGAGGATGAGGACGGGGTGGGGGCGGAGGCGTGGCGGGCCCTGGCGGAGCACTTCGGCGACCGAGGTTTCAGCGCGCGCGGGTTCGATCCCCTGGGCTTGGACCGCGGCGGCTTCGACGCGTTCGGCTTCCGGACGGACGGCTACGACAAGGACAACTGCAACTGGTTCTTCGGCGGGCCGCACTACCTGCGCTTCTACTTCCACGCCCAGCAGCAGCTGCTCACGGCCGACGCCGGAGCCCTGGGCCGCATCCCGCGCACGTGCCCGCCGGTCTCGGCTCTGCCCGCCCACTGGGCCGCGCAGGACTGGATGAGCCCGGACGCCCTGACCGGGGGCGGTCCGATGGGCCGGCCCACAGAGGAAGGGGCGGGACAAATGAGAGCCGACAGCGACGATGCCGCGGGGGCGGGTCCGGATAGGACGGAGGCGTGGCTGCCAATCACGCCGGATGACAGGTACCAGGAAGTGTTGAGGGAAAGAAATAAAAAACGTGTGTTTGCCGTGTGTGTGCGTGACCCCGATTGCCTCCCTGGGATCTCTGCAGGTTGTGCTTCAAGCTCCACTGGTTCAGCGGCTGCCCCCTTGGCTCTGCTCCGATCACCTGCCCTGACCTCTGCCGCCAGGCCCGTTGCCATGGCTACCCCCAGGCGATCTGCCACATGCACAACTGCGGCTCCTGTTTCACAGAGTGGCTGGACCCCGCCACAGGAAGCCATGTTGTGTGCAACGGCTGGTAACCACTAAAACGCACCCCAGGACGCTTTCCCATGTAAACAGCAAGAGGACACCGGAATCTCCCCCGACGGCCAGCTGGTTCTGTTGGCCCGAACCCGGCGCAGTGTAGAAGAACAGGAACCTTCCCCGCAACACAACACCCTCACCGCTGCTCATCGCCATTATCAGCCATTACAGCTGCATTAGCACACTTTGGGTTTTTTTAAGCGAATGCGATTGGATTGCACTGATTTCATCATGGGTCTGTTTGTATTTTTTTTTTTTCTGTAGACGGAGATTCTAGAAGAATCTAGAGGATTTCCAGCGGTGCAATGATCCGTGTTTTGCTGAAGCAACTCCTTTTTAGTTTTTCTGTAGAGTTGAACTCTTGAGCGGAGCAGAGTTATAGCAACAAGTTAGGAGAAGGACAAGCCATTTGATTTAACAGGACACCGCTGGTCTGGGCGGTCCTTCCATCTGAACCGTCTCTCCTGGCTTCAATAAATGTCACTGGAAGAGCATTTAGTGCAAAGCACGCTTTCGCCACAAAGCCACAAACGTATACAACACTAAACTAACCATTTCGTCTTTTGAACTCAATGTGCGTTGGGTCAGTTCAGAGTTTGTGAACTTTTTCACAAACGACAGAAGTGCGACTGCTAGTGTCCACCTTCGTGGCGCTGCTCGCAGACAGAATCGGCACACTGCATTTTGCGAGGCCAGGAGACGCAGTCGGGTGATTGAATCCCCCGGATAAAAGTGTAAATGCATTGCATCTCATATTTGTCACCTTGCAGGATAGAAAGAATTGCCCGTTTTGTGAGGACTCATGTCAAATGGGGTGAGGCAGAGTGAGGTATATTACGATATACTCTGCCTCCTCTCTGTGGAAGTGACCTCATTAGGCATGAACAATGTGCAGGGAATCCAAATATTTAGAGCTTCAATCATCAGAGAATACGCTCCACGGTGCAGTCAAAGGAAACTGTTCTCCGGCTCTTGTCCCCCCAGTGGTATTTTTAGCTCTTCAAGGTTCAAACATGTTCTGAGTTACAGCGACGTGCTGAGTGGGGGCTCACACTGAGT
>JAXIVH010000020.1:2601861-2604361 GCA_036785325.1 Urophycis tenuis | reverse complement strand
GTGTGTGCGTGTGTGCGTGTGTGTGTGCGTGTGTGTGTGTGTGTGTGTGTGTGTGTGTGTGCGTGTGTGTGTGTGTGTGTGCGTGCGCGTGCGTGTGCATGTGTGTGTGCGTGTGTGTGTGTGTGTGCGTGTGCGTGCGTGCGTGCGTGTGTGCGTGCGTGTGTGCGTGCGTGCGCGTGCGTGCGTGTGTGTGTGTGTGGCAGGGGGGGGTATGCTCCCACAGCAGCCCTCACAGTGGAGAGCTGAGGAATGATTAAACCGTCCCGTCAGAGACCGGGGGGTGATTAGGGGGGCCATGTTGGTACAAGCACTAGGTTAGGAATGTGCAGCAGGACCCCGGAGTGGGCAGCCCTGCTTTGGGATGGGGTCCTTAGTGACCACAGGGGGGGCCGGACCTCGGCCTACCAGCGCTCCTCAAAAAGACGAGCGCTTTCATAGGGCCAGAGGGATGAGCACCCCTTACTGGTCCTCCCACCAACCCTTTGACCTCTGACCTCTGACCCCTGACCTCTGACCTCTGGTCTCCAATGCAAGGATGTACCAGGCTCAGCGCCTGTTTGCAGTGCAGACACCAGCAGTGCAAGGCAGGGTAGTTCTGTTAGATACGTTTAGGTCCTGGATCCTGTCTGACAGGGCCTCTCTTCCCTGAACTGTTTGGGGAATCCATCTCGCCTGTCAAACACAGGTGTGTGTGTGTGTGTGTGTGTGTGTGTGTGCAGAGCTTCTCGATGGGGGAGAAACGTAGGGGGAGGGAGGAGAGGGAGGGAGCAGCGTGGGGGGGGGGGGGAGGGGGGGCAGAGAGAGGGAGCAGAGGAAGGAAGAGGAAGAGTCGCGCTCTCTTTGATGTTTTCTGCTCTTTCTCATTACATCTCTCAAATCTTATCTCCAGCAGCTTTAACATAAGCCCAAAGTTAAGGTAGTTAACTTAACGAACCGCAAACGATCACAAACAGCAGAATTCAACGCACCTCAACCTTCACAGAAGGGACTCCACAACCCTCCCTGTTGTGGTATTCACTAAAAAAGCGATTTTTTCAGCGCATGTTTTGATGTTATGTTTTGAAAATAAAATAAAATGCCTCCTTGGCCCCTGACTGCTGTCTGTGTCTCGGCCTTCAGGCGGGCGAGGTGTCCTGCGAGCGCCTGGAGGCCTCGTGTCCGATGCTGCCCTGCAGCCACCCCGCCAGGCCCCGGGGCCAGTGTTGTCCCAGCTGTGACCGTGAGTACATCTCCACTCCCCCCCTGGAAGACACGCCCAGAAACAAGAGGGCTTCTCCGACACAGAGATGAGTGTACGGCTGTTGCCGTGTGTACGGTAACAGCCGTACACACTTTGCCAGAGTGCACAAAGTGAAGTAAAGGCAACGTATTTTGAATATATAGATGGAACATATATATTTAACACATATAAAATGATTCATAAAATGGGGAATTAAAAAATACAATCTAAATATGTACAGTGAAAAAAAGTCCCCAGAAGTCATCAGCTATGCTAGTAGCTCAGTGGGTAGAGCGGGTGGACAGAGCGGGTCGTCCACTCACCGTAGGGTCGGCGGTTCGATCCCCTTGATCCCCCCCCTCCTCCAACTGTCCACATGTCAAACCCCACAAATGTACTGATTGTAAGTCGCTTTGGACAAAAGCGTCTGATAAAAACGGCCTCAGCGTCACCAGGCGTTGCCAGCTGGCAGTGAGTCCTCCCTGTTGTCCCTCCATAGTGACGTGAGTCCTCCCTGTTGTCCCTCCATAGTGACGTGAGTCCTCCCTGTTGTCCCTCCATAGTGACATGAGTCCTCCCTGTTGTCCCTCCATAGTGACATGAGTCCTCCCTGTTGTCCCTCCATAGTGACATGAGTCCTCCCTGTTGTCCCTCCATAGTGACATGAGTCCTCCCTGTTGTCCCTCCATAGTGACATGAGTCCTCCCTGTTGTCCCTCCATAGTGACGTGAGTCCTCCCTGTTGTCCCTCCATAGTGACATGAGTCCTCCCTGTTGTCCCTCCATAGTGACATGAGTCCTCCCTGTTGTCCCTCCATAGTGACATGAGTCCTCCCTGTTGTCCCTCCATAGTGACATGAGTCCTCCCTGTTGTCCCTCCATAGTGACATGAGTCCTCCCTGTTGTCCCTCCATAGTGACATGAGTCCTCCCTGTTGTTCCTCCATAGTGACATGAGTCCTCCCTGTTGTCCCTCCATAGTGACGTGAGTCCTCCCTGTTGTCCCTCCATAGTGACATGAGTCCTCCCTGTTGTCCCTCCATAGTGACATGAGTCCTCCCTGTTGTTCCTCCATAGTGACATGAGTCCTCCCTGTTGTCCCTCCATAGTGACATGAGTCCTCCCTGTTGTCCCTCCATAGTGACATGAGTCCTCCCTGTTGTTCCTCCATAGTGACATGAGTCCTCCCTCTTGTTCCTCCATAGTGACATGAGTCCTCCCTGTTGTCCCTCCAGAGTGACATGAGTCCTCCCTGTTGTCCCTCCATAGTGACATGAGTCCTC
>JAXIVH010000020.1:2589361-2596861 GCA_036785325.1 Urophycis tenuis | reverse complement strand
GTGGGTAGAGCAGGTGGACAGAGCGGGTCGTCCACTAACCGTAGGGTCAGCGGTTCGATCCCCTCGACCCTCCAACTGTCCACATGTCGTATCCCACAAATGTACTGATTGTAAGTCGCTTTGGACAAAAGCATCTGCTAAATACCCCTTTACCCTTACATTGGTGTTTTATGATTTGATGGGGTTAAGGTCAGTCTAAGGATCCCTGGGAAAGGAAGCGATTTCCGGAGTTTCCTAAGATGAACATTTGTTTAGTTATAAATATGTCATGCTGATATTTAAAACACAAACAACTTTTTTTGTATTCCTTCAGCGCCCCCTGCAGGCTGTGTGTATGAGCAGCGGAGCTACAGACACACGGAGCGCTTCTACCACCCGACTGACGCCCTGTCGATCATGCGTCTGCACCAATGGGATGGTGCAGTGCCAGCGCAAGCCCTGCCCCTCAGCTCCGTGCTCTCATCCCATCTCGCAGGACTGCTGCCCGACCTGCGAAGGTGACACCGCGTCAACAGACTCACATCAACCAAAAAGATGATGCAAAATGCCGCTTGCAGAGCACCTTTACAAAACATTTAGTTTGATTTATTGAAATATAAAAAAAATTAAAAAAAAGAAGCAGAGCAGACAAATTTATGTGATCATGTTAAAAAGATTACCGAAAAAAGAATGTGGTATAACAAATATGAAATTAAGTTATTTATATTGTATTTTTATTTTTTAAGTATATTTTAATACACTATTTACATTTACAAATATACACATTTTCATGACATTTCATGTACATTTAGTACATGAAAGTAGAATGAATCTCCACCAGTATATAGCCAGTTAACAGCACACAATGAGCCACTTGACTACTAGCCTGGCCGCTCTCAGCCTGGCCGCTCTCAGCCTGGCCCCCACACCAGATGACCGTGTCCCGGTGTGCGGGGTCCACCAGGCTGCCTGTACGAGAGACGCGAGCGGGCCAACGGGGAGCGCTGGGAAGACCCGTCCGACTCGTGCGCTGCGTGCACCTGCGACGAGGGCTCCGTGCGCTGCGCCCGGGAGCGATGCCCGCCCGCCGACTGCCGCTACCCCGTCCAGAGGAAGTGCTGCCCGGCCTGCGACGGTACGGCACGGGGCGGAGAAGAGAAGATTAGTTTGGTTTAGTCTCTTTCTGCAGCTGTGGCGCTTTCGGTGGGGTTAAGATGGTGTTCTGTCCTTCGCCACTGGGTGGCGCCAACGTGCAGGATGGTAGCCTACCACCTTCGCTGCTGTGACATTCTGGGGCCTCATTTATCAACCGTGCGTAGAAAAGGTTCTAATTTCGTTCGTACGCACTCATTACGCACAAATCTGCGTACGCACGGTTGATAAATGATGCCCCAGGAAGCAGAGGAATCTGCGAGCTCACTTTTTATTTGCTCTGGCATATGTGTTTGGTTCAGACGGGACGATCACAAGCGTTTATCTGATACGGGGCGGGTTTTCTATACGATGATTTTTATTTTTTTTCTTGATGGGAAAGATGTGTTTGCCGCACTTCTGCCAGGCTTTGGTAAAGTAAAATGTACCAACGCAGTGCTCGCCGCTAACATCACGCTCCATTGCTCTGATTGGTTGTAGGTCCATCCAATCATGTCCGAGAGATGTGTTGATCCCGTTGGAAATTGAAAATGCACTGAGATGTCATGCAAATTGGTCCACCGATGTCAGACAGACAGACAGACAGACAGACAGACTTTAATTATCCCTGAGGGAAATTGCATTGCAGGCCACTACAAGTTTAGAATGTAGATGAAATATTTAAATAGATTTAATTGAGTGAACATGGAATGAAAATCTAATTAAAAGTGCTCAAAAAGTGGAAAATATAACTTCAATCTTCAGCCAGTGGGTAAAGTTCACTGGCTCGGTGCGCTGATGTAGCAACGCAAACACACACCTGGAATTGTCTATCTGCAAGCATGAAAAAATGTCTTCTTTTTGTTTTTTACCAACAACGTTTTCCACGCTCTTCCTAACCCGCCCGTCCTCTCCGCGGTCTCGTTCCGCGGTGTGTCCCGGTGCGTGTTCCGGTGCGTGTGCAGGCTGCCTGTTCAACGGCCAGGAGTACCCCGACGGCTATGAGTTCGCGGAGGACTCGGACCCATGCAGCGTGTGCAGCTGCTACGGGGGCGACGTGGTCTGCTCCAGGCTGCCGTGCTACGACCGCTGCCGTCACCCCTTCACGCCCGCCGGACAGTGCTGCGGGGAGTGTGACCGTAGGCTGCCGCTCGCACACACGCACGTCTGAACCGCTATAACCGTTACCGAGATTAGCCTTCTGGATTTAACAACAGCAACAACAACAACAGATAAAACGATACCCTGTTAAAAATGTGCTAATGGCTGAGAATGATTACTGTATTACGGTTATGGCTGTTAGATACATGACTGTTGGCGGTATGGAATATATATTCATAAAAGTAGGCTATGTCAAAAGTCATTTCCCCAGAGAGTATTGTGTTCTGAGCAGCAGTCTATGAAAATGACACAGAACATTTTAGTATTATTATTCTTTTGGACATGAGCAGCTTATGTTGAGGATACATACTTTATCGCCAGTTCAAATAAGATTAGACGTTGGCAAATTATAGTCAATGTTTTTGAAAATGTTTTTTGAAATTGTGCTAGTCTTTAATGTTGTCTTATTGTCTTACAATTGACAGGCTGTTCCTACAACAATGTGGTCCTAATCAATGGCCAGTCCATCCCAGACCCTAGTAATCCCTGCTCAGAGTGTACATGTCAGGTAGACACACACACACACACACACACACGCACACACACACACACACACACACACACACACACACACACTATCAATTTCATATCAAATGTTGTGTTAAAGCTTGTGTGTGTACATACATGCAACAAACACGCACACACATACACACATAGACTGCATACATACATACATACATACATACATACATACATACATACATACATACATACATACTGTACATACATACATACATACATACATACATACATACATACATACATACATACATACTGTACATACATTATGCAGACACACATGTTGTGTTAAATCTAATGTGTGAACGCACACACTCCACAGACACACAAGATAAATTTTTCATTTCAAATGTCATGTTCAATCTCATGAACACACACACACACACACACACGCACCCCACACAATTCATTACACGTCAAATGTCAATCTTGCATACACATACACACACACGCTATTAATTTCCTATGAAAATGTCAGGTTCATTGTCATGCACACACACACACACACACACATACACACACACACACACACACACACACACACACACACACACACACACACACACACACACTATTAATTTAATATCAAAGGTCACGTTGAATCCCACACATGTGAGATTCATATGTGGTGACATGTGGTGTCCACCGTCCTCCCAGAGGGGCTCAGTGGTGTGTGTGAAGAGACAGTGTCCTCCAGCCCCCTGCGCCCACCCCACCACCAACCCCTGTGGCTGTCCTGCCTGTGAAGGCAAGTCCCTCTCTCTCTCTCTCTCTCTCTCTCTCTCTCTCTCTCTCTCTCTCTCTCTCTCCCTCTCCCTCTCCCTCTCTCTCTCTCTCTCTCTCCCTCTCCCTCTCCCTCTCTCTCCCTCTCTCTCTCCCTCTCTCTCTCTTTCTCTCTCTCTCTCTCCCTGCCCCCCTCTCTCTCTCTCTCTCTCTCTCTCTCTCTCTCTCTCTCTCTCTCTCTCTCTCTCTCTCTCTTTCTCTCTCTCTCTCTCCCTGCCTTCTCTCTCTCTCTCTCTCTCTCTCTCTCTCTCTCTCTCTCTCTCTCTCTCTCTCTCTCTCTCTCTCTCTCTCTCTCTCTCTCTCTCTCCCTCTCTCTCTGTCACACACACCCTCCTGTCCATACAGTGTGTAATCATCAGTATGTGACCGTTGAGAGGTGTGATGCTGTGGTTCCAGGTTGTCTGTACCAGGGTGTGAGCTATGTTGATGGACAGGCTGTCCCTGGAGATGCAGGAAGGTGTCAGGACTGCTCATGCTCAGTGAGTTCATGGGGGGTTTGGGATGCTTTAACTCCCCGTGGTCACATTTTGTGTTGTCAAGAAGAATAATAGTGTTCTGGGTTGACTAGGTGAGCTCTCAGCTCACAGTGAGGTGTGTGTGAGTGAGTTTGCGTGTATGTGCGTGTGTGTTTGATATGAGGACTTCACAAAGGTGAAGTGTGAACTGAAGATGAAGATATATATGTGTGTGTGTGTTCTGTGATGTGGTCTACACACAGAGACGTGAACTGATGATGCTGTGTGTGTGTACGTGTACATGTGCGTGTGTGTGCGTGTACATGTGCATGTACATGTGTGTGTGTACGTGTGTGTGTGTGTGCGTGTACATGTGTGTGTGTGTGTGTGCATGTACATGTGTGTGTGTGCATGTGTGCGTGCGTGTGTGTACATGTGTGTGTGCGTGTGTGTACATAGTGTGTGTGCATGTGTACATGTGTGTCCGTACGTGTGTGCGGTGTGTGCATATGTGTGTGTGTATGTCTGTGTGTGCGTGTGTACATGTGTGCGTGTGTGTGTGCGCGTGTACATGTATGTGTGTGTGTGTATGTGTGTGTACATGTGGTGCGTGTGTGTGTGTGCGTGTACATGTATGTGTGTGTGTGTGTATGTGTGTGTACAGTATGTGTATGTGTGTGTACATGTATGTGTGTGTGTGTGTGTATGTGTGTGTACATGTATGTGTATGTGTGTGTACATGTATGTGTATGTGTGTGTACATGTGTATGTATGTGTGTGTATGTGTGTGTGTGTACATGTGTGTGTGTGTGTGCGTGTCCATGTATGTGTGTGTGTACAGAGAGGCGAGGTCCAGTGCGTGCCGCGGCGCTGCCCGGCCGTGCCGTGCGTCCACCCGGCGCTGGACGGCTGTGCGTGTCCGGTGTGTGACGGCTGCCGCTTCACCGGGAGAGACTGTTTCAACGGGGAGCGCTTCCCCCACCCCGCGGACCCCTGCCAGCTCTGCTCCTGCCTGGTACCCCCCCCCCCCCACGGCCGCCCCCGTGTGGTCCAATACCTACTGTGTGTGTGTGTGTGTGTGTGTGTGTGTGTGCATGTGCGTGTGTGTGTGTGTGTGAGTGTGTGTATGTGTGTGTGTGAGTGTCTGTGTGTGTGTGAGTGTGTGTGTGTGCGTGTGTGTGTGCAGTAGAGTGCGGATTGGGCAGGAATGTTCTATCCGAGCCCGGCCTGCGTCCGAACTGAACATTAACCCGCACCCGACCCGAGTCCGACAGGCATCAAGCTTTTTATGTCCGAACCCGACACAGTTAAAGTCTATTTTCTTCATACTAATAACACATTTATGTGTTTATGAAAGCCCGCCTTTATTAAGCAACTGCAAGGCATTTGGAAATGTCAACAAACAGATGAGCACAACATGCGCGGGTAAAATTTTAAATCGCGCATGTTGTGACCGAGCCCGTCCCGAACCCGAGCACAATTTCAAAATATTTGTCCGAACCGACCCGGCCCGTTGGGTACTGTTGGGTCCCGTCAGGCTCGGGTCGGGTCGGGTATCCATCCTCTAGTGTGCAGTACATCTTAGAAATACCAATAAAGATTACCATGACATGCTCTAATGGTGTGTGTGTGTGTGTGTGTGTGTGTGTGTGTGTGCATGTGTGAATATGTTTGTGGGAGTGTATGTATGTATGCATGTGTGTATGTGCATGGTGCATGGTGCGTGCGTGTGTGCGCGCGTGTGTCTGTGTGTGTGTGTGTGTGTGTGTGTGTGTGTGTGTGTGTCTGTGTGTGTGTGTGTATCTCTGTGTGTGTGTGTGCCTACAGAACGGCGGTGTGGTGTGTGCGTCAGGCCCCTGTCCCGCAGTGTCCTGCAGACCGTCCCGTCACGCCTCCAGGACAGTGCTGTCCCGTGTGCTCGGGGTCATGTCAGCACGAGGGGAGAGAGCACCCGTCTGGCACCACCTTCACCCCCACCCAGGACCCCTGCTCCACCTGCACCTGTCTGGTCAGACACGCCTCGATCTGTTCCCCTCCCTGTGACACTGTGTGACTTTACCGCAGGAATGCCATTCCGTGATGGAATCCATACAGACCAATAATGAGGGGCGTGGTTCTCTCACAGCTTCCTGTACTTTGTGTTAACGTACCCAGTAGACCCGTGGGTTGCGTGTCAAAGATGACCGGCATGCATATTCAAAAGATTTGTATCTGGATTTTTACAGTAGGAAAGTTTGACGTATTTAATATGTATGTGTGTGCATACATAGGCTTTTCCTGGTCATAGCGTACACATTTGTGTCGGGTCATGGAATCCAAGGACACAAGTCGCCAACACAACATTTGCGCAAATGAACAAAATGAGTGATTTTTGTTTTTTTTGCAGAATCTGTTAGTTGAGATCACAGAGAAGCCTCTCCATGTTTCAGATAACAGTATTGGTTTCTTTAAAAGTATACATTTTGTGTTTGAAATCGGGTGTGTGCCAACAGAGAGAGGTGACAACTGCAAATCTTTAGGAGGCTTTTTCTCAGTTTTAGCTTTTGTGATGTGCCTACATTCAAATGGCCACAACTTCTCCAAAGATTATCAGATTTTTATGTGTTACACATCATTGGAAAGAAGAGAAACTAGAATAGAAACTACACTTTCAGAATCTGTGAATAACTCAAAATGCCCCAGGGGACAACTTGTGTCCCTAGTTTCCATGACCTGACACATTTTGTGTCCGGTCTTGTAGAATGACGAACCTTGTCAAATGCTTTCTGTGATTCAACTCTGTTGCACAAAACAAAATACATTTCTTGCATCTCCATCCGTCATCGCCATCATTTTCCCGTGCTCCTTGTCCTCATGTTCCCCCATCCCCCCCCCAGAGCGAGGTGGTGTCCTGCCAGAGCAGACCCTGCCCCGTCCAGTGTTCCCACCCGGTGCCGTCCCCAGAGAGCTGCTGTCCAGTGTGTGACTCCTGTCTCTACCGGGGGCTGCTGCGCGCCCACGGCCACACCTTCAGCAGCTCCTCGGACCCCTGCCAGCGCTGCGTCTGCGTCCGGGGAACGGTGACCTGCGAGGTCGCCCCCTGCCCCGCCGCCCCCTGCCCCCGACCCGTGACCCGGCCGGCCAGTGCTGCCCCCAGTGCTCCGGTACGACCCCTGTGGGACACGCGTGGTCGTAGAGACATGTGAGGACGTTAAAGGGGACGACTGCACCGTCTGCTGGGAGGTTTATGTGTTCTCCTTCAAGTACGACCAATGGAAGTCAAAGATCCAACATGTGCATGAAGCATTGCGTTAATTTAGCTGACGCCTTCATCCAAAGCAACTCCAGAAATAACATTAGAGCATAGCCAAGCTTGATGGGTCCCCTTCAAAGGGTGGGACTGCATAATGTTGCACTAGGAGTCACACGTGGTTCGGCAGTCGGTCCATTACAAGTGGGTAACAGGTAAAGCATTGGTAAAACACATAGCAAG
>JAXIVH010000020.1:2572111-2589161 GCA_036785325.1 Urophycis tenuis | reverse complement strand
ACCGACACAATAATGTAATACAGCCAACGTAGAGAGTTGGAATTGTCATGATACAACATGTGCGTGTCTCTGCATGCATAGATTTTTATTGGGATTTTAAGGACGTTTGGGCCCACCTCGAAAGATAAATCTAATATTTACTTTATTCTGAAAGCTGTTCTAAATATTTGTGTTGACTTGGGTGTTATTATTATATGGGTCAAATACGGACATATTTCCACGTGAGGTAACAAGCCACAACAACCTGTTGGGGGACAGACCACTACGTTGATTCCACCCCCACTGTCTGGGCCATAGTCAGGGCAGTAACAGTGTTGACGGACATGGTGAGTGGAGCAACGTGTCTGTGATTAATAATGCAGCAGCAGCAGGAAGTGAAAATGTGTTTACTCGGTGATGCGTGAAGAACCGACCACAACACGGGGATGTTTATTTATTTACTAATTCATATGTATTCATTAGTATTAACTAATAAATGTATTAATTAATTCTATACCAGGTTGACAAACGAGACAGGCACGAGACAGGCAACAGGGTCGTTGGGACTTGAAGTGTCGCCAAAGAAAATGAAACAGAACCAAGCTGACCTATTTGCCAAACAAAGGGGCGAAAGACATAAAAAGAAATGGCTGCCTACCTCCTCCAAACTAACACCAGAAAGGCAGTGGGTGGCCATCACTGTTACATTTATAATTACATTCAGGGCATTTAGCAGACGCTTTTGTCCAAAGCGACTTACAAAGAGTACATTTGTCATAAGAAGGTGAAACATTTCATTGCTGCTAATACAGTAAGAAAGTCACCAGAACAAGTTTCAAGCATTTCAATTGCTAGATTAACCATTTCTAGCATACAACATCTCTGACTAAGTGCCAAGTTACAAAGAGCGATCAAAGTGCCAAATTACACAGAGTGATTAAAGCGCCAAGACGTACAACAAAGAAGAGCATGAGGGTTAGGGTTATGCAGGCTCACCCTGCTAGCCCAATGGCTCTCAGCAGAACACACATTAAACAGTCCCACCTGTCCCAAATCACTCACACTATGCTATATCTTAGCTTGCGGTAGGCTCGGCCGGGGCCCGAAAGGACCTGAACTGGCTGAACGCAGAGCGTGCCGGTGGTAACGTGAACCCAGCGTTAGCCCTAACGACCGAGTGGTAACCATAGCGACGTTGTGTATCATTTACCGTGGGCTGCAAGCGGTGGGAAGATGGACGAGCAGGTGAGAGCCGCAGTGTTTTGTACACAACACGTGAACGTGGGGATACGTACTGTACTGCTCGTTTCATCTATGTTTTGACTCTCTCTCTCTCTCTCTCTCTCTCTCTCTCTCTCTCTCTCTCTCTCTCTCTCTCTCTCTCTCTCTCTCTCTCTCTCTCTCTCTCTCTCTCTCTCTCTCTCTCTCTCTCTCTCTCTCTCTCTCTCTCTCTCTCTCTCTCTCTCTCTCTCTCTCTCTCTCTCTCTCTCTCTCTCTCTCTCTCTCTCTCTCTCTCTCTCGAGGGGTGCATCGTTGATGATCTGTACCGTGCTCTGGGCCTTCCTGCCGGAGGAGAGTTCTCCTCTGAAGATGTGAGTGTCATCTACCGGGAGGTCTTCCATTGTCCCTCCACGGCAGACGACGTGGGTGCTGCCATGAAGAAGGTGAACACACGTGGATGAATGCTTTGTTTTTGTAATGGCATACAGAGCACATACTAACAATAATAATGTGGTAATGCACACAAGAATCAGTATTTCTACTCATAACTACTTTGTTATACTTGCCCCGTGTTGCCCCCAGGTGGCTGGGGGAGATGAGGGGTGGTCTTGCGTGGGTGAAAGCATCCTGGGCGTTCTTTTGGAGATGCAGCGAGAGAGAGAAAGGAAAGACGAGGTATGAAACAAGTTACAATGTGTTACATAGAATGTGATCGGCGTGTGAGATCACATGTCGCTACATGGTCTCCTGTGTGACACACACGGGGGCTGTGATTCCAGCTCTACTGGGCCCAGCAGCTGCTGAACATGGGGAAGCACCGTGATGCATGTCTGAAGGACACACAGGAGCCCGCACATCAGCAGGTACCAGACAACGTGCACGGCCTCTCAGATTCACAACACCTTCAGACACGTTCAGGACATGTTGCCTGCAGGTTCCTCATCCCTCTGGCTCTGTTGACGCAGGCCTGACACAGGTGTCCGTTTCAACCGCAGTTCAGTCTTTGACTTCTATTCTCTCCTGTAGACACGTTATTCACTCATTTTCGGAGCTCAACCATGATCTCTTCCTAAACCTGTACAGACAGAGTGTAACCCGTGGCGTGTGCAGCGCCTGAAGAGGAGTGCAAGACAGTGCTGGTCCAGGTAGCCTGACTATCAGATGTCCCTAGAAACACTGTGAATCTCTGTCAGGCACCTTGAATGTCTTTTATTGTTGCGCCTCTTCCCTCGAGGTGTGTCAGTGAAAGCACATCTTGCTTGTCTTCCTCGACTCCAGGCTGGTGACAGAAGGTGTGCACAGCATCGTGCCCAGACAGTGGCGTGCAACAGAGCCGGGGGTCAGGGGTCACGCTCTGGGGTGTTTGACCCCGGCCGACCTCGTCTTTCTCCTGGAGGTGAAGTACGACGTGGTCAACGGGGCGCTGTATGCGGAGATGCTGAAGCAGCACTACGGTATTCACCGCGGCGTTCACCGCGGCGTTCACCACACTCTGGGTCACCGGTATCACCACACCAGAGCCTGTCGTGCTCGTCTTCGTACGTGACATGCATCTCTTTGTGTGTCTGACACTACAGGTCTGCGTGCCTGGGAGACCCTGCTGCCATGGCAACAAGACAAGGAGAAGGAGGTGCTGGAGGACCTGGCCGAGCGCGCGCTGACTTCTGGGGACTTGTTCTGTGTGACTGAGCTGCCAGGAGCCTTCAGGATTTACAAGTAATAAGTGCCTGCACAGGCACGCACACACGCACACACGCGCGCACGCAGTGTACACACTCACACTCCCACACCAAAATGGGGTCTTAAAAACAGGTAAAGTGAGAGTTCGTAGACACAAAGGCAGACTGATGTCAAGGTGTTTGATGTACCGGCAGGACGCGTGAGCAGCCGTTTCCGACAGGCTCCTCGGAGCCCAGTGTGCAGTCATCTTGGTCCGCCATGACCGTCCTGACGGAGACCTACGCCTGTCGCCAGCAAGAGAGGGATTCACTCCTGCACCTCAGCCAAAGGTGCACCACGTTCAGCACCATGTTGACCCCTGCAGATCCGTCAAAAGTCATTGCATCCCTAAAGCAGTTTCAGAACTTATGATGCCTGTGTTGACATTGACGCTGTTGTGTCTTTTGCTGGCTCTTTGTCTCCTGTCAGGCTGGACGGGGAGGACCTGAAGCTGCTGTTTCTTTCCATCAGGCTGGCCACCTTCAGAGCCCAAACAGAACAGGGGTCCTACGGAGCTCTGCTGGCGGCCAGACAGCTGTGGGAGTCCTGGTGAGACCACCAGACACGACCAAGGAAATGGGCATTGAATCAAGCTGTCGTGCCGTCATCTAAAAACCGACATTGTCTTTTCTACATGTAAACCGACATGCAACGCGTCAGGCCATGCGTTAGCGACACGTGCCGGGAGGAGATGGCGGCACTGTGGCTACATGGCGATGAGGAGGAGACGGAGAAAGAGATCTGCATCTCAGCATCACCACAGCAGGTACTAAGTTGTTATGGAACCCAGGGTACAGGTCTGAACTCAAGCTACCCATTTGCATTATTGCAGCCAGTAATACACACAGACACAGACTCTCCAATGTTGGAGCGTGACCTCTGACCCGACCCTAACCCACCTCACCAGGCGGTGCTGCAGTGGCTGGTTCTGAAACAGAAGGCGGAGAGGAAGTTCCTCGTGGGGCTGCTGCACGAGGTCTCCCTGGACCAGCTGGAGGGACAGGAAGACCAGCGCCCTTCAAACGACAGTGAGTCCATTTTGGTCTCGCTTCAGTAAAACAATCTGATTCCCGTTGCATCGTTTCTTAACGACTAACGCTCCCATTTCCCTTCAGAGGAGAAACATGGCTCTTTAAAAGATGGCTGTCTCAGGAGGTTGCAACAAATCCGTGGCGGCCTGCAGACCCGCGCTCCCCCCGCCGCCGGGCTCCGCTGTGGAACGCCGCAAACCCGGACGGCCCAAACCCAGCAGCGCCAGAACCCGGAGCAGGATGAGGTGGGCGGGCCGGCGCCCCGATGGGCAGACTGCGCCGCGGTGCTGCTGAGGCAGCTGACTGACACCCAGGAGGCCCAGACCGCTGCTGCACTGCCGTCGCTGCTCCACATGGTGGGACACAACCACACACACCCTGTCAACAAGACATTCTGCAACGCAAGCACATCTGGTCATGTGGGGACATTAATGAACGCGTGTTACCATGGTGTGTGTGTGTGTGTGTGTGTGTGTGTGTGTGTGTGTGTGTGTGTGTTCACACAGAGCTTTGAACATCTTCAGGCTGTTGGAGACCAATACCGGTTGGAATTCCAAGAGCAGCGTTTTGCCAACCTGCTCGACCTCCTCAGCGCCGACCTCCCAGAATCCTCAGCAGTCGAGGCCGGGTCAGGGACGGCCCCCACAGCGGGACACACCGGGCCAATCACGGAACTGAACGGCACCGCCGGCGTTCACGACCAAAGCGCGGCAGATCCCGCGGAGGAACCGGGAGCCGCGGGCGCCGACCAAGATGTTTTACCGAGACAGGACCTCTGCACAGGTACGGCGAGGAACCATCAATATGAGGTCAATTGAAGTCGATCCCGGTCGCCACCAAATCGCGAACAAACCCCATCACGCACGCACGCACGCACGCACGCACGCACGCACGCACACACGCACACACGCACACACGCACACACGCACACACGCACACACACACACACACACACACACACACACACAGGCCCCCCGGTCACCTCATCTGCGTTGCTCCAAAGGCTGCGGCGCGGCCCTGGAGGAGCTGCCCTACCTGGAGGTCCTGTGCGTGTCGGACACCGCCGGCGAGGAAGGCAGCCGCGAGGAGGAGGAGGAGGAGGAGCGGGGGCGAGGGGACGGTCCCAGGAGGACACCGCAGGGCTACGAGAAGCAGGGCTCTCTGATCACGTTGGCCTGGAGCAAGCCGATGGCGTGCGAGCCGGCGGCGGTGGCGGAGTGCAGGGTGGACGTGGACGTGGACGCGGACGCGGCCGGGGAGGATCACCGCACGGCGGGTCAAACGTGCGACGAGGCGGCGGCGCCCGACGCAGTCAGCCACATGGAGGTGTTGGTGGAGACGCCGCCGGTGCAGCCCGCGGTGCAGGTACTGGGTCGACACAGTGCAGCCGCGCACAATCAATGGTTTCAATGGTACAATTTGATGGAGGATGTCGCCATTGGACTCCCCGGTCTTCCTTATGAGAGGGGGGATCCATCTGATGTGATCTTCTGGAGGTTTATTTTTTAATGTAAAAGGTTTAGGGTCATGGAGTGTTGTTGGGGCCTTTGAGACCGAAATTGTGATAGAGCCTAGAAAAATAAGCTAATTGCGAGTTCTTTCCTCCTGGTGAAGCCTGAGACAACGGTTGAAATGCACAGCAGCAACCAGCAGGCGGAGGCCGAACCAACTCCCTCTGAAGCACACGGCTTTGCGACAGAGAATCCTGAGACCCAGCAGCACTTCCAGCCCGAAGCGGAAGAGTGTTGTGTCCAAAGCACGGCAGAGCCATGGGCTCACAAAGAACATGAGCTGCTTCTGGCTGAGGGCCTCGCATCACACATCCCGCAATCCACCGTAAGCCAACGTGCACTCTTACTTCTGTCAAAGAACGGTCATGGTGGTTAGAAATGGACTTTATTGAGAGAGTCCCGTTCCAGTTACTCAGAGCTGAACTGACATCCATGGTGCTCTGCTGCGCGACAGGAGGTCGGCTTCCCAGAGGAGGAGACGTCGATGGGAGCCAGGTCGAGGGCGCGCGACAACACACGGGCGTCCGTGTCGCTGCTGGAGAGGGAGAAGACGATGCGCAGCCTGGTGGACATGCAGAGGAAGGTCGAACTGAAGCAGCAGAGGGACCGCGACCGACAGCTGCTGAGGGTCAGGAGAAGGAACACCACCGGGGGGGGGGCGGTGGGTTGTACTTATCATGGCGTTGGTCAGCGATGACTAACATCCCTCTGGTTTTGCCTTCGGTAGGTTCAGGAGCGTCTGTCGATCATTCAGAACAAAAAGGCAGAGGAGGATCTGCTGGGTCTGAAACGGAGAGAAACACTGGAGCACCTCACGCACGATCTCCCACAGGTAACCTTACCTTATCTCCACACCGCCTTACCACTGCCCCTAACCCTACCCACGTGGGTCATGAGAAGCACCGGGTGTGAGAGGGCTGCTCTGAATGCGTACGCCGTCTATAGGAGGATAAGACTCAGCAGAAGACCGTGGTCCGAGCCCGGCTGGAGCAGCTGAGGAGAGAGCGATCTTGCGTGATGCAGTCCAAACGAGACAGGTGAGGGGCCCAAGCTCTGAAGATGTACTGATGATGTTGATGATGGTGGTGGTTTTATTGTGATGCTCTTCCTCGTCTCTGCTCCTACAGGAACACTGCTGGGTTTAAAGAACTCCTGGTTCACAGTACCGACACAGAGAACAGCACAGACTGACACACACTCTCATAGCTTTCACAGTACCAGCTCACCGACATAACGTGTGGTACTGTACTGTATACACACAACGCAGTCTCTTCAGTATGTATTGACTAAACACACACAACTCACAATTGATGTATGGAATACATCTGATCCATTCCCAGTATTTCCAGTCTATTGTACTTTCATTGTTACTAGCATCAGGACAATGGATATCATAAATAATTTTCTTGTTCTGCGTCTACATTGACTCACTGATTCAATTTCTGTACATACCCGAGGACTTGTCTTGTGTAAATACTTTGGAAAAACCTGGAACGCGTGCATGAGACATGACTCCAAAATATGTAACATCAACACCAAGAAATAAAGATTAAACAAAGACATCGGTCCTATATGGTGACTTTTTTTTAATTTTATTATATAGTTTATCATCTTAACAGATAGGCATAAACACGTTCAATCATTAGCAATTGACCTTAAGTCGTCTGTAAGGTTGGTCTGTGGCCTAAACCGGATGATACAATACATGCCACCAGCCCAGAGGTTCCTATCCGCACTCCTGTATGTCAACATAACATTAGCAACAGAACGGGTGACCAGCGGGCCACTTGAAATATCTACTGCTGTGACCTCAGAATGGACCGTAACACACACCTCTGCACGAGAACAAGTATTTACAGGCTCATGGGGAGAGGGGCGGGGTCAAAATGTCCGTGGGGAGAAAATCGCATGGCATTACACCCCTACAACGGCAAAGATGCATATTAACACAGGAAGAGTCAAGCACAGAAGTTTGTCCCCAATCGGATGGCGCTTGGTCATTGGACTTCGGGTATAGAAAGTGCGTATTTGTCGTATTTTATTATCAGTGCCCTTATCCTTCTAAAAACTATTTGATCTAAATGTCCAAAACCCAACGTACATACTGGAAAGTGGGAACGGGAAACGGAACATTCCAGCGTGGCGCTCGCGGGCGTATCCCTCCGTGTGGTTCTCCGACGCAAACAAGAGGTTCAAACGCACACTTGGCTTCACGTGTCGCAGTCTTAAAGTCTCGCTAAGCAACTTAAAAACGGGCGTCGTCGACCCGAGGAAAAATAATGGTACCCAACAAAGACGCGTCGGGGGGCTAATTACTACAAACTCCAATATTAAGCTTCAATATCAATATTCAATATAGTAGTCAAAGAAAAAGCTGGGTCATTCTCCGATCCAAGAAACGACCCCAAACGGTTACAGGAAGGGCCTGAACCGCCCCTGCCTGCTCGACTCGGTACCAGTCGAGGACATGCCGTGACAGCCGTCATCAGGGGCCATCCTACGAGTGTGGGACCTGGGGATTGGGGGGGGGACACTTGGGATTGGGGGGGACACTTGGGATTGGGGGGGACACTTGGGGATTGCGGGGACACTTGGGGATTGCGGGGACACTTGCGCGGTACAGAGAGTCGCGATGGCAAATCTTAATGCAACATCCTACATTCTTTGACGCGGGACCTGGATGTGCGGGTTCTGCAGCAGTTAGGACCATGCGCTCGCATGTGAGGGACTAAACTACCCCTTATACAAGATGGCGGATGGTGCAGTATTTGCGTTCTAGGTGGGGGAGGGGGGGGGAAGCCGAGCACAGGGGGGAGGGGGAGTTCTGTTAAACGTAGCCGATAAAAAGGAATATTCACCTCGATAATGACGGGACAATCACTGCAGTCCATAAACATAATATTGGTCACATATCCAGCAACACTAGAGCTGGAGAGAGAACGAGCGTGACAGATGTCTGCAGCCCTCCTTTCCCCGTGGGGTGAGGGGGGGGGGGAGGGAATGTGCATGTATGTGTCAGCTCTCGAGCGCGCAGGGGGGGGGAGGAGGGGGGAGGAGGAAGAGCAGTGGTTCTCAAGGTGTGAATGTTGATGTGTGCGTATTTTTTTTGTTGTTTGTTTCGTTTCTCTTTTGTTTGTTTGTTTGTTAGGGGTGCACAGGTCTCTCTTATTGGTGGGCGCACTGCACCCCGGGCCCGTGGTGCCCGCCCTCCTCGTCCGAGCTGTCGTTGTAGGCCTCGCGCCGGGCGCCGCCGCCCGCCCCCTGGGCTCTGTCGTAGTCGCTGAGCTCCACCTCCTCCGCGTCGGCCGAGATGACGGGGTTCTCCGCCCGCGCGGGGAGCAGGTCCTCCAGTTCCTGCAGGAGGGGGGGGGGGGGGGGGCAGTGGTGAGCTGACGTGGCGTTCAACACAACGGTTTCATCCGGCGCTCGCTGTGTTGCGACTTACGACCAGTTTTTCGGGGTTAATCCAGTTGTTGTCGGGAAACTGCACGTCAAACTTGATGAACAGGTCTCCTTTCTCGAATGGATTCCTGTACTGGGGCATTCCCTCGCCTTTCACCACGCGGACGCAGCCTGCAAAGACCGGCAGCGTCAGTCCGACCCATCGGACACCAACGCCCGCATCACTGTGATTTACACTGCAGCGTGTGCACCAGACATCATCCTGGATGAGGCAGGTTATTCGTCAGTTCAGGCTTTATCTAAAAACCAAGCAAACCTTAAAGGTAAGAGGGCTTCCTGTGACACATGGAGAGTCTTCTGATGGGCCTTACAGATGCAACATCTTCCATACATACAGGAACATGTCTTCATGATGAAATATGTCGTCAACTTAATCCCAATCATTTAAAATATGTGAATGCACCAAAGCAGCTTCCTCTACTTCAGAATGATTCATCCAATCAAGACGTGCATTTTCATTAGAAAATGTCACACGTCCATAAAGTACCAGAATGGTACTGCCGTTAAACATGGGCTCAGTCGAACCCGATGCTGACTGCGTGGAACGGAGAACAGAGGGGACATACCTGGCTCTATGACCTTGCCAGGTGGGCACTTCACAAGCAGCTGGCGTCCGTCAAGGTGTGCCACAGTGATCTGGAACCCACAGAGAGCCTCCACCAGGCCAATACGCTGGGTCATGTGAAGGTCACTGCCCTCGCGGTTGAAATCCTACAAAAGGAAAAAAACAAAAACGTTAAAAGATGCGTTTATTACGAGATGTTAAACAGGTTGTGTCACATTAACCACCCAGAGTGCCCTGCCTGGATACATAAGGCTAAAGGGGCATTTAATAGACACTTTTTTCAAAAGAGATTTACAAATCAGAGCATTTGTGGGGTTCGACATGTGGACAGTTAGGCTAGGGGGATCGAACCACCGACCCTACGGTTAGTAGGCGACCCGCTCTGTCCACCCGCTCTACCCACTGAGCTACTGCCCCGGATACATCTTCATCCACAACCAACGGTCAAAGGATGGTTCATACCTCATGGTCCTTCTCCTGCAGCACCAGGACAATGTCCCCGGGCTCAGTGTTCGGTGCCTGGTCAGCCTCCCCCGAGAAGGTGATCTTCTGGCCATGCTTCATGCCCTTATCAACGTGCACCTCGAGAAGCTTGTTCTCCTTGCACACCTTCTGACCCTCACACTTCTTACAGCGGTCCTTCTCATTGATCACCTCCCCTACATTTCACAAAAGAAAAGACAAGGCTAGGATTTAACAGTCTATGCTAATGGGATCTTAGGTCGCACGTTTGCTCATAAGCTCCCGCTGAAACAATTGGTTTATTAATCTATCGGGGAGCAAACTAATTGCAATAGTCAATTGCAAGGAACAATTTACAGATTACAATTTTGATAACGGCTTCATAGTGAGTGATTCATTCGAGTAATAGTATCAGCAGTAGTAAGTAGTATTTGCTGCTCATCGCTGCACAAATGCGAATGTTGAGTCGTTTCTGGTTTCTAACAAATGTAATACTCTCTTAATTGCTCAACAAACAAAGCAGACATATTGTCAGACGTCACTTCAGGCTCTGGCAACTTGTAATGGGAAGTGGGCATGTATACGTAATTCTAGCATATCAACGCATGGTCCTGTAACATAGGGCCTGTAAGGTAGCTTGCGACTGTAAGGGCGATACAGACGAAATGTACCGGATTTTACAATGTTTGGGATGCTAGTGTCTGGATTAGTGCGGGACGCAGCACACCCTCTCCGCTGCAGTCTGTGCAGACTGACTGCATCTGTTGGACCATTCCGGGGGCCAGCTGTCTGATCATGATCCTCATGCCACGCCCTCTGCAAGCCACACACTTCTGCACCGCTCCGGCCTTGCCCCCTTGGCTGCGGGGGGACAAACGCGCAGGACAGACAGTTAGACCGACGTGGACGCCAACACAATTACCTTTTAGGCCCATCGTTGTTTGCCAGCGTGCGACTTAATTGAGATGAATGCTCGTGCGCGCCGAGCGAGACTCACCCATTACAGGAGCTACAGAGGACATTCTTACTCAGCTGTAGTTTGGTGGTTTTGCCGTTGTACAGGTCTTCGAGGGAAACTCTGCGGCAGACAATGAATCAGGTTAAAAATCCCCCGAAAAAACCCTCTCCACACTCATCACCAAAGAGTGCCAGTTGAGCATTCCCCGGGGAGCCGGGCGCGTGCCACTCACTTGAGGGGGTGAACCATGTCCTCTCCTCTCCTCCGGCCCCCGTTGCGCCCCCCTCTGCCTTGGCCCCCCATGAAGCCAAACAGCCCTCCGCCGAAGATGTGCGAGAAGATGTCGTCCATGCCCGGCCCCCCACCGCCCCCCTCTCGTAGCCCCTGCTCTCCATAGCGGTCATACAGCTCCTTCTTCTCCGGGTTGGTCAGCACCTCGTAGGCAAAGCTGATCTCCTTGAACTAGGACCAAAGCAACAATCCATCAGGATGTGAAACTAATTATGTTAGAAAATATGCATGTGCTCTAAATTCAAACTATTGTCGAGACAGTAATTTCTGTCAAATGAACAAATAAACTTAAGTTAGTAATATTATCCAGTCAACCGGGATGCTGGAAAAAAACACTAAAGAATATTTCACTGGAAATGTTCACTTCAAGTTTACTACCTCCATTTCAGAAGTCATTTCAGTATTTCCCCACATCATCTAATTCAACAAATGTAATTAAAGAAAGATTAGGACCATGCTGGGATAAAACAAAAACACACCGGGAAGCCCATAAAACTCACTTAGGGGATCACATTAATTATTTTGTTTTGGTGACTCATACCTTATCACCGGCATCTGGGTTCTTATCAGGGTGATACTCCTTTGCCAATTTACGGTAGGCCTGCACAAAAACCAATAACATTAAACATCCACAATACTAGATGAGCCGGAGGCTCAAACCGTTACGTTCGGATTTGAAAGGCTTCAGCGGACAAAGAATAAACATCGTTATCATGAACTGCATTGGCTGCTCGTTGTTGATTTTGAGGCCCTGTTGTCAGAAAACCGTGACACTGCAACTAGGCACGCAGCTGGAGTTGACAGCCCTTCCTAGCGACCCCGTTCTGTAGTAGTGACAACGGACTGGGGACTATATCTACATTGATATGGATACTGAAAATATCTGCCTATATATACATATATTATGTCATCATCATCATCATCATCATCATCACACACAGCGGTGTTGCTTTAGAGTCGCTTTAATTATAACCATCACCTGCTTCACTCACCGAGTAAGAAAGAACAACACAACACATGACCCAAATCAGGTGTCACTTCAAAGCACATTGTTTCAAGTGTCAAGCTTTAATGTTTGTTTTTAGCCAACTTCTCAGAGTCGATGAGCGATGAATGGGCACACTCTGGGCATCAACACAAGTAGCTAGTCAGCTAAAGATAGCCCGCAAATCAGTCCTTCTCCAATCACCTTTTTCAATTGGATATCAACACTTTAGTCGTCCTGTCCACGGCAATATATGCCGACACCTCACCCCACCAGTACATACAACGTCTACACGGTGACACCTAGCATAGCTCTTCGGCACCGCTAGCTCGCTAGCGTGCTGTGTATTGCGCTAGCTTGGACGCGCTACCGAGCAGCCACCGTAGAAAGGCCACAGTCGGCAGGACGGATGCCGACAGAACACTCTGGTCTTTTCGTGAGTCACACGGTGGCTGAGACGACGTACCTTTTTGAGTTCATTCTCAGTGGCGGTCGGCGAGACTCCTAAAATGTCGTACAGCTTGGTGTCCACGACGTTCGCCATGCCTGTGCCTGTACCTGTGCCTGTGCCTGAGCCTGTGTTGCGGAGACGCCGTGTGTGTCAGTGTGCGGGGGGGTTCGGCTGAGCGGAGAGTGCCGAGCAGGAGGGATGTGGACCCAAAATGTTGGCTCGTCCCCGCTGTCGGGGTGTCAATGCGCATGCGCTCGTGTACAGTTTTTTTTCTGTGTGTTTTTTTGTTGACAAAATGACGTTGATTTGCTCGGATGTCATTCGGACCCTGTGTAATGATGGCGACCTAATGACATCACAAATGTACGTTAAATGGGTCGTGCCATTTTGACCATGAATTAAGACGCTGTTTAATTAATTCAACCTCCCCTGAAGTGAATTGTAAATACACGGATTTCCCAAAACACGTTATCATCAACAAACCTCCACATCCAATTACGTGAAATCAAATACTGACAAGAATTGCATGAATTGCATATGTACATACCACAGCCAAATAAAAAATGACATCTGAAACTTATTGTTATTATTATGGATTACTTGGGTTTGGGTCTACGAGTAGGCAGCCTACTTGCAGTATCTAGTCTACATTTCTAAATGCATCAATTTTACGCTAGCATCTCACAGAATAACAATTGCATTATTGTCATTAGTATTCTTTATTATTGTTATAATTTTGACACGTGACTGTCTTTACGCAATGCGTCAAATAAATTGCGTTCAGACGATTTAAGCAATTTAATTTATATTGGGCATTACGACGTGTGGTTATTGTTATTGCTATGTTATAAGCTATAAGCTATATTGTAAGGTATACATGCATGCTCTTCGTGATTCAGCCCAGGTTCTAAACAGTCATGGTTCAGCCTTCACGTACAAGTGATTATGAGCAGTTTTGTCCATGTGTACGGCCGCACATGTGATCCGAACCAATCTGTCCTTCCCACTTTAAACTGTCTTTCCCCATTTTTAACAGCACCTGTTTTTATGTTGCTGTTGTTGTTGTTGTTGTTTTTTATTATTATTATTATTATTATTATTTTTTTTACAATACTTATGCCAATTTAAATTGTTTACAATACTTAAATCAATATGCACAGCCAGTGTCACTACAGTGGGTCTGTTCAGACGTGAGCTTCTGACGGGGCAAGTGCATTTGCATCAGAGTACTAAGAGACTTGAATGTGCTGCAAATGTTGTGCAGCAGCAGCAACAGCAGCAGCAGCAGCAGCAAGAGCAGCAGCAGCAGCAGCTGACAGCCCAGCCGCACACTGCCAGCTCCCGGACTGCCCATGTTGGACTAGTCCGTCGCACAACGCGGCCCACACGGACTGATCGTCATTTCACACACATCGAGCCTGCAGAACACAACCGATCCAACGAGGTGGATACGGAGACGAGGTGGCCACTAGTTGTGTCTTCGGTGGCCTCAGCGTTTCATTTGACGCCTGCGACGCATGTTAGCTGGCTAACGTCGAAGTGATGTCGAGGTGGGTCTGATACCAGAACGTCTTCTAAAGCCGGCGCGTTTGGAGAGCAGGGGTGAATATGAGATGGAATTACATGTTGTTTTTTTGTAGGGGCAACATGCTGCCTGACCTTGGTGACGATCGCGGTGGGTTTGGGGGAATGTAGCGATACGCATGTAGATGTACGGGCTGTGTGATACCGCTGGTGACCCGTCAGCTGATGCCTTTAGCACGGGCCTACTCCACCAACCCGATCGCGTTCGGAGTCACACAGAGTCGCAGACGTCGTTTCACAGATAAATAGTGGCGTTTGTCAATCGTTGGCTTCGAACCCATTCGCTTCGACACGCTTGGCGACGAAAGAAGCGAACGGGATTAATGTCAACAGATTAGCGGTCCACGCTCGTTTAGCTGGGAAAAGGATGACATTGTCTTATATCACGTTTAAAGGTTAATTGTGGTTGAAGACGTTTTTCTTTTGTCTCTGAGCAGGGTGGATCCAATGGGAGGGTGTCTTCAGTCTATTATTTAGACTGTTAAAACCAAGGTCACATGTGGAGAGCCACTATCCACTGTGAAGTAATTGCTAATGGGTGTGTGACATCTTGGACTGCCCGTTGTTATTGATGTTGGCCTGACATGTAATAATCACA
Source organism: Urophycis tenuis (assembly GCA_036785325.1). Taxonomy (NCBI): domain Eukaryota; kingdom Metazoa; phylum Chordata; class Actinopteri; order Gadiformes; family Phycidae; genus Urophycis; species Urophycis tenuis. Next base: position 2,574,344 of record JAXIVH010000020.1, on the reverse strand, counting down.
CGTCCACGTTGTGTCCCGTGTGATGACCGTCACAGGTAGCGTCAGATGCACCTGTCTGTGGAAAGCTTAACGACGGCTTGGACAGACTTATACTTATGTCTTCTTATTGTCACTTGCATCATGTAAGGCTACGCTGCTCTCATCCTGCATTAGGGTCATGTACTTATCTTCCATTTGCGTTTGCATCGTAATTACATATGCATACGTGATAGTGAAAGATAAATTACACAACATGACTGATCAATAACTGTCAAACATCAATAATGCACAAAGCGATTTTTTTTTATTTCACACATTCTTTCTTAAATGTATGGATTGAATGCTCCTTTCATAGATGTAAGGGAGTATCTGGTGAGTGACAATGGGGCAAGTGTAAAGTGTTAATGTTTTAACACTTTACACTTTACGTAAAGTGTTAATGTTTTGTTAATGTTTTAATGTATAACAGGTAGAATCTCAGACCCTGAAGTTTGACAGTGCAATAGCCAAACCTCCGGGGGGAGACTGCACATCGCGTGGAACAGGAGAGTGCGTGTGGTCGAGTAACGCATTATTTCCTGTTTGTTATGAATTGATTATTTTCAAGATAAGCTAATTTCCGAGTGCAAGGTCTAGGTTTCAGAAGACAATGTTAAACAAATTTATTTCCTCAGTGACCAGTCTACTGCACAGGCTTAATTTTAGACCTTTTTTCAGATGTTGGTGTCTGGACAGGGCATTTGAGTGGCTATGGGAAAGGTTTAGTTTATAAGGCCTTAGTATGCGTTCACTGTTGGCCAAGGAGGGAAACCAGTTGAGAGCCATTCCATGTGACACCTGTCTACACATCCCTTCCCCCCCAGCAATTCAATTGATCAAATTCAATTGGAGCAAATTAAAAAGAAAATTAAACGTCCGGTTCACCCACATTTGAGCAAGTCTGCTGTCAGAGTTTAGATGTCAATCTGAAGTTGTATTTGTGAGACTAAAGCAGGTCTGAGACTGAAGCAGGTCTGATCTCAGATCCAACACTTGTACCATGGGAGCAGGGGAGACTGCACAGAGCTTGTGCCAGAGATCAGAAGCCCAAAGGGCACGAAGAGGTGCCTTGTTTCATGATGGAAATCTTTCCCGAAGAGGAGCTCGTTTGCATGAGTAGATGAAGCCGTGGCACTGAGCCGGATCGAACCCAGACGTGTACGTGATCAATGAATCACATGCATTTGATCACAGACCGTACGGGATTGTGTCACATGCAGACCGGACGCGATTGCGAATCGCCGACCGTGGCGTCACCTGGTTTCATCGTGAGACAGACGCCTGCATACATTCGCTCAAGCGTCAAACTTGTGTCTGTGTGTCCACGTTGTTGTCCCGCAGGCTGGCAGAGGTCTGTGAGCGTCTATAACGTCAGCCATGTTTTGGAAGTTTGACCTACATGCGTCGTCGCACCTGGAGGCCCTGCTGGAGAAGGACGATGTCACCCTCACAGAGCTCATGGATGAGGAGGATGTGCTGCAAGAATGCAAGGCCCAGAACAGGAGGTGAGGCGCACCACTTCTGTCATCTCACTCAACAACCGCTGAGGCTTGCATCACACACACACACACACGTTATTACTCCATGGCTCCTGATGCCCTTCTTGTTGTGATGTGCACTTCCTGTTTCTCGCTCCGCAGGCTCCTCCTGTTCTTGTCTCAGGACCACTGCATGCATGAGCTGCTCCGTCTCATCACCACAGTGCCCCCTGCTGGTGTCGAGGAGATGAAGCGCTTCAAGTAAGAGTCACCTACTGTATGGCAGGCGATGCGTCAAGATGATGCCACATGCGGATGATGTGCATGTTATGAGGTCAGGAAACAAACGGTGATACACGCTTTTGAGTGGCTGCACCAGTGACACTCACAGGGACGCGGTATGTAAAGGTTTTTAATAAAACAAGGGATCAGCAGGCAGCCCTCTGAGGAAACTGCTCGCGAGCGCCTTGGATGAACAAATCATTATTGTAAAGGCTGTATCGCATCATCTTATGAGCCAGCACAGCACCCTGACATTTAAACCAACACTGTATTCAAAAGCTTTCACCGCAATCTAGAATAATCAATGGCGAGGAACCGACTGGCTCCGTCCTCAAGTAGGGATGACAAAGAAATAGTCCATCCAATCGTCCCTGCTTGTGTGTGTGTGTGTGTGTGTGTGTGTGTGCTTGTGCGTACGCGCGCGCGCGTGTGTGCGTGCCTTGATTGGCGGCAGG
>JAXIVH010000020.1:2564611-2567111 GCA_036785325.1 Urophycis tenuis | reverse complement strand
CGGCCGAGGTCCAGACCGCAGACCTGGGCACAGCGCAGAACCCTGAAAGCTCTGCTCACAACACAATGGTAGCACACGTAAGTGTCTCTCTCTCTCTCTCTCTCTCTCTCTCTAGCCGGACATTTAGTCCTGACTCGGCTGGACTCTTGTATTGTGGAACAAAGGGGTCCTGTAGCTTATCTCTCTCTGTCACCCTGTCAGTTGTTTCAGCACTGCCGACTCGTCCAGAGGATTCTTGATGCTTGGGAAGAAAACGATAAGATACAGTAGGCAACTCTTTTCTTCATACAACATACGTACTTGCTTGTGTGTGTGTGTGTGTGTGTGTGTGTGTGTGTGTGTCAGTACGTTTACATGCAGCAAGAAATTCGAATTTCTAATCGTATAAGACATCGTTCTGACTTTTTAAGTGCATGTAAACACCTTAATCCGACCTACTTCGGACCTACTTCGGACATCTCAAAATCGGATAACAACACCTGGATAATTCGTTCATAGTCGGACTTTTAACGGCATGTATACCCAGCAATCGGATTTTGCATTCTGCGCATGCGCAGCACCACATAGCGTCCAGAGTCAGCCCATGCTCCGGCTGTTAATCCGATTCTCTGAACGGCATGTATACTCAGACAAGTGATCCGGTCTTACGCATGTCATTATCTGATCCGATCAGAAATTCGAGTTTCTTGCTGCATGTAAACGTACTGATTGTTTACGTTTCAACGTCCTTGTTTCCAGGGTAACTGGTGGGATGAGGAGAGGGTACATGGGTCACCTGACCAGGATCGCCAACACGGTGGTCCACAACCTGGAGAAAGGGCCGGTCCACACGCAGATCAGTGGCCTCATCACGGGTGAGCTTGTCTCCTTCGTTCTGAGTGCAAAGAGAGAAACACCGCAGGTTTGCACACGCATGTATGCAACTGTGTGTGTGTGTGTGTTAGAGGATGGATACCCGACCCGAGCCCGACGGGACCCGACGGTACCCAACGGGCCGGGTTGGGTTCTGACAAATATTTTAAAATTATGTTTGGGTTCGGGTCGGGCTCGGTCACATCTGCGCGATTTGACATTTTTAATTTAATTTAGTTTGTTAATCCAGGCATGTTGCGCTCATCTTTTTTATTGATATAAAAAGCCTGCTGCCTGTTGGGCTCGGACAGAAAATTCCGCCCCGATCCGCACTCGAGTGTGCATGTGTGTGGGTTGTTGTTGCAGAGCTGCCTGAGGACTGCAGGGGGCGCTGGGAGACCTTTGTGGAGCAGACACTAAAAGAGACAAACAGGAAAAACACCATAGACCTGGTAAACACGCTGTCCCGCATCACGCACACACACACACACACTGCGTGCGTGCACACACCTGTAAAAAGAGGACACACACGCACACACATGCATGTGTACACACACCTGTAAAAACAGGACACACACACACACCTGTAAAAACAGGACACACACACACACCTGTAAAAACAGGACACACACACACATACATGCATGTGTATACACACCTGTAAAAACAGGACACACACACATCCATGTGTACACACACCTGTAAAAACAGGACACACACACACACACACACATGCATGTGTATACACACCTGTAAAAACAGGACACACACACATGCATGTGTACACACACCTGTAAAAACAGTACACACACACACACACATGCATGTGTATACACACCTGTAAAAACAGGACACACACACACCAGTAAAAACAGGACACACACACACACACATGCATGCATGTGTGCGTACACACACCTGTAAAAACAGGACACACACACACACACACACATGCATGTGTATACACACCTGTAAAAACAGGACACACACACACACATGCATGCATGTGTGTGTACACACACCAGTAAAAACAGGACACACACACACACACACGCATGCATGTGTGTGTACACACACCTGTAAAAACAGGACACACACACACACACATGCATGTGTACACACACCTGTAAAAACAGGACACACACACACACACACACATCGCGTGCGTGCACACACATGTAAAAAGAGGAAACACACACACACACATGCATGTGTACACACACCTGTAAAAACAGGACACACACACACACGCATGCATGCCGGCCTCAGCTTACACCTGTGTTGGTTCTCCAGGTAGGCACCCGGTCCCTGCGGCATTCCTCCGAGGATGACATGGAGAGCCCTTTTCCCAAAGAGCTGACGCTGCAACAGGTGTGCACCTCCTGAAGGAGATCCCTAAACGCCCAACACCAGAGCTACAGCTCTGATCTCAATTGAATCCTAAGCCATGTTATTATTTGTTGGGTTTTTTATATGTATTTTTGGTATTTTTGTATTTAACCTTTATTTAAGTGAAGTCATTCTTATTAACAATGGTGACCTGGCAAAGGACAAGTCCTCTTGAGGGAAAGGGGGTAGGGGTCTATAAAGAAAAGGTCAAAAGCTGAAAGACAGCAGCACACGTTTCCAACACGCCCCAAACGTACAT
>JAXIVH010000020.1:2552111-2562111 GCA_036785325.1 Urophycis tenuis | reverse complement strand
GTGTGTGTTTGCGCCTTTGTGTGTGTGTGCGTGTGTCTGTGTGTGTGTGTGTCTGTGTGTGTGTGTGTGTGTGTGTGTGCGCCTGTGTGTGTGTGTGTTTGCGCCTGTGTGTGTGTGTGTGTGTGTGTGTGTGTACCCAGGCGTGGGCTGGGTGGCCGACTTCGGGGAGGTGAACTCCAAGGCGCCAGCGGCCGGCGGGGGCTTCCCGGCCTGGGACAGCCCCGCCTCCAAGCCGGCGTCGGCGGAGACGGAGGAGAAGGGATGGGCCAAGTTCACCGACTTCCAGCCCTTCTGCTGGTGAGTGCGCCGCCGCTTGGGCGTGGCCCCCCCAGCGGCGTGTAGAATGAAGGCGGGGCCGCCGGGAGGCCGGGTTGATTTATCGCTTCATAATCGTCCGCCGGCAAACGGTTGTACAACACAGATTGTCAAGAGAGGAATGTCCGTACGCATGTACGCGGCCGGCTTGGAAATGTTAAGTCAAGTAGCACTAAAAAACAAAGACAGAACATGGGGGGTGGGGGGGGGGGGTTGTTAATCTTTCCTGGAAGCGCCGTTTAAAAAACATGTGGGCTTCAGGGGATGAGGCGGTTAATCCTGACTGAGGGTGAATGGCGTCCGCTGGCCTGACGACCGCTCACCCACCGTGGCGTTCTGTGTGTTCTCTTGGCGGCCGGCCCGGCCCAGCTCGGAGACGGGCCCCAGGTGCAGCTCCCCGGTGGACGCAGAGCTCCGGACCGCCGACAGAACCGAAGCCGCCCAGAACCGTAGGTTGGCTGTGTGCTGCGGCCGGATGACAGACAGACAGACAGGCAGACAGGCAGACAGACAGACAGACAGACAGACAGACAGACAGACAGACAGACAGACAGACAGACAGAAATACTTTAATAATCCCTGAGGTAAAATTGCTTAAAGGCAAAGACGTTGCTTGATAGCTGAACGCAAATTATGTTTAATTTTTTCGAAACCGTTGCTGAAATCTGCACTGAAAAATGATTCACGAGGAATGTCCCATGAATTGGAAACGTGAGGTAAACACGGCAACAAAATTAATTTTATTTCCTCCTAACTCAACAAGGCCAGAGCAGACCTGCAAACTGGTCAGAGAAAAAAAGGTGACAGCGTAATGGGGCTCCCCAATAATTTTTTTTGCGATTTAAATATGTTTAAGTACGCAATTCTGAGCGTTTTGACAGTAGGATTTCTGGAGGTATATAGTATGTCTATAGTACAGTATACTCAGTGTTTTCCCTAGATTTTTTTGTAGCAGTGGTGCTGTGTGTTGGTAAACTAGCAACACTAGGGGGGTCCGGGGGCATGCCCCCCCGGAAGAAAATTTGAAAAATAACCCTTTAAATGGTTACTTCTGGTGAGATTTTGTATGAAAAAAAGTTACAGATTGAGCTTCCAAATATGACATAACAACCAACAGAGTCAAGGTATCTGCTGAGACCAGATCATTGTGAAAATGTGCGATCACACTGTTCAATATTGCGATGACGATATGACTTGCGATAATAAATAAGAAAAGAGTAAAATTTTGGTCATGGTGAATACGTCGATATGAATTTAAACAAATTTGCATATCGTGACGTCACTGACCGCGTCTCCATCCCGTAAAAGTTTAGTGGTCTCCTTGACGTCAGTCGACACGTCACTTTATAGCGGTGTCGAGATATTTCAATGCATTTTTTCATGTAGGACCTATTGCTACCGTGCATGAACCCAAAGTAATAATTTAGCCTTCTATAACTTTGAACGGTGACTGCGAACATTTTCTTTAGGACCTACTGCAGCCGCAGCCATCATAACAGACAAGCGCGAACCATTGATGAAATGAAGCGAATATAAAAGAAAGAACGTAGCCTACGTGTGTATGTAGGCTATTTATATTCGCGATACCTTCTAAAATATAATTAATAGGGTTTTATTGTAGTTGCATTAGTTATTTGAAGAGTTAAAAAAAACAACGATCGGTCTTAACGCAAGTATACAACCGGCAAGTCGGTCGGACTAAAAGGGAAAAATAAATATTTGGGTCGGTCCTAAATTGACAGGGTGGGTCGGGTTACTGCAAACCACAATATTTAAGGATGATTTAAGGATAAGGATGGCCCGAGTGTGCGTGGCGAACTTATCGCATTACAGACCAGCTTTTGCGATGTGTTTATCATGACCGCTCACATGGCGATGACGATGAAAATTGAGACGATGAGTCCATACAAAGTACTGATAAACTAAATTAAAAAATGTTTTGCACTCTGTTGCTGTCACTCTACACGTGCAAAAAACTCACTTTTTGCCTGGCCGGCATGCGTGTCTCAGCCTCCACTTGATAAGCCAACACAGCCTTCCCCGACCCCGACCCCCCCCCCCCCCCCCCCCAAAAAAAAAAAAAAACTCTTCGGATCTACACGAGTCACGTGAATGACCCCTTTGACCCAAAAAACGGCGATTGTAGCCGAAAAGCGACAAGTTTGCAGGTATGGGCCAGAGTCATCATATCACGATGGCTTATTTGTTTACAGTTCCCCTTTCTTTACGCCAGTAACCCGCAGCGGTTGCCACGGGAAGACTTAATCTGTTTAGCGTCCTCGTTAACTCAAACACAAAGGATGTGACATCACTGAGCTCCAAAAAAAATGGAAATGGAAAAAAAAAAAAACTGCCCTCAACAGACAAACACCCGTCGTACATTTCCTGACATCCTTTCATGGCGAGGACACGAGGTCACCCCTGTTGTCCCCCCCCCCCCCCCCAGCGTGCGTGTGGAGCGTGTGCGTGGCCAGGAAGGCCCCGCTGGTGGCCTCCGACACCTCTTCCTCCGGCAGCTCGGACAGCGACGAGGAGGAAGACAAGACCCAGTCCGTCTCCATGGATACCGTGGCCCCTCCCCCGGAGACGGTGGCCGACAACAACGCGGCCTCGGCCAGGTACGCACACGCACGCACGCACACGCACACGCACACGCACACGCACACACACACACAACTGCTCACGGAGGAAATGGAGATCCAGCACACACACCTGCAGTAAACACTGTTTTCTCATGAATCCAAGTCTCTCTTATTGCTGACGTCGCAAAATTGCGAAAGTGCAAGGACAACTAAAGTGAGATTGCTGGGGGGTGGGGGGGTGTTTACTCTCTCTGTATCTCGCTGTTGCATGAAACACACACGGTTTAGGAAATAATACACGCAACGCGATCACAGTTAGCGCGGGTTCTGCTGACGGGTTCTGCTGACGGGTTCTGCTGACGGTAGCAGCAGGACTCGGCGGTCCCGGCGTTGAGGAACGCGGGGGTCTTCCCGCTGCGGTCACAGGGCGGGTGAAGCCCGTCCGCGTTCCGTCGTTTCAGTGGAGACGTCGACCCCAAACAAACGGGCCGGGTTCTGCTGCCAGAGACGTTGGAACCGCCGACCCGGAGTCATCGGGCGCCAGAGAATGCTGTGCGGTACCGTGACAGTACGGCACTGAAGAACGCTGTACGGTACCGTGGCTGTACGGCACTGAAGAACGCTGTATGGTACCGTGACTGTACGGTACTGAAGAACGCTGTACGGTACCGCGGCTGTACGGTACTGAAGAACGCTGTGCGGTACCGTGGCTGTAACGCGACCCCGCGGTCTACAGGGCCCGCTCTGTGGTGAACATCTTGTCGTGTGGCCGCTACAGCCATCAGGGTTCCTCACAGCACGGCGTCTAGCGTTACAAACGCAGTGATTCCCCTCCCGGCGCCTCGGCAGAGAACGAGGAACCGGGGGGGGGGGGGAACCGACCGGCCCGTGTCATCTGAGCCGCAACACGTTCTGACATCTGAAACTGTGTTCATCCCTCAACGGCGTTTACACACTCGAACACACCGCACTGGCTGGACTGAAAATACATTGTGGGTGTGTGTGTCTGTGTGTGTGTGTGTGTGTGTGTGTGTGTGGGTCTCAGACTAGCGTAGTAACGCTGGTGTCTCTGCTCACAGTGAAGCAGACAAGATGGCGGCGGCCGAGGGGAACTCTGCGGAAGACAAAGGGAAAGGAAGCGGGAAGGAAGGCAACCCGCGTCCCAGCATGACCACGGACCGGCCAGCCGCCAGCCCGCCGTAAGTGTGTGTGTGTGTGTGTGTGTGTGTGTGTGTGTGTGTGTGTGCGTGCGTGCGTGCGTGCGTGTCTGTGCGTGTGTGTGTGTACAAAGCAACGGAGTCACAGGAGAAACGACACAAGATTGCATCCGCCGAGCAGAAACAAACACACTCAATGTCCCTCTCAGTGGACACTTGACACACATACGCGAGGGTAAAAAACAAACAAACAAACAAACGAGACACATGTGGAACGCCGTGGGCGACGCCACGGCCGGCGGGAACGCCGCGGCGTGTGTGTGGCGTCCGCACTGCAGCCTCTGTCCTCTGTGTTTCCCCTCCAGACTCGCCCCGCTGTCCGTCAACGGCCCAGCCTAACCCCTGCAGCCTGGACACTGGGCCCACCCCCGCGCAGCCCATCCTCCATCCGACACACACACACACACACTCCTCCCCCCCCCCCCCATTACCCAGCCACCAGCCCCCCCCCCCCCCCCCCACACACACACACACACACACACACACACCTTTTGTTTGTGTTTGGAAATACACAGAAATAGAAGGTCATACAAGCTGGACCTCAGAGGGCTCCAAACAATATGTTGTTGTTGTTGTCGTCGTTTGTTGTTGTCGTTGTGTTGTCGGGCTGGGAGAGCCCCCCACCCCACCCCCCTGCCCCCCCGTGTAAGCAAGTAAGATGAGAATGTGATATGTTTACGGTGGTACGGATGGGGGCCTGCGGTATGCTGACATCATCATGTTTTATGTCCTGGTGCAGAAGAAGCGAGGGGTGGACGTGGGCCCAGGGAGCACTATCTATTACTATACTCCATTCGACTTTTATTTCCAAACGTGTTAAGGGAAACTAAATGCAGTGCGCTGACCCCAGGCGTTCTGGCCCGGTTTCCCCACAGTATGACAGTGTTGTTTTCATTGGGTGGGTCAGCATCGCAGGGCAAGACAGTGTCTACTGTTATCCTGCAGGATAGCTGGCTGCGAACGCAAAGGAATGATATATAAGGATATATATATATAATCATCTTGCTAGCATGCTGGTTTTTATTCCACTCCAAAAATAGATAAACATACCCCGCGTATCTTTACATTTGAGTCAGTGGAAAAGTGTTACTGTTTTTATTTCGCTTTTTAGTTTTTGTTTTAACAATGCCAAATACCTGAAACTGTAACCTGTGTTTCAATATGTTTGCAGTTTTCTTTTCCCCCCTTTACTTTTTTTTTTTCGTTCACGTTATTTGTTTGTTGTTTTTGGTTTAATCATCTATTTATTAAATGTGTGAATGTGTTTCTGGGTCAGAGTGTGCACCAGTTTGTTTTAAAAAAAAACCCCTGAAACGTTGACCTTGTTTCCAGGCATGTGTGGGGGGCTCCACGTGGGGTGGTCTGTGTGTGTCTGAGCTCTGTCTGAGGTACAGAGTGTATTCTCAGGTTAAAGGTTAGAGATGTATTTGGATACAAGGAAAGCACACCTGTGTAACACACACACACACACACACACACATACTCACACACACACACACACATACCGCACACAGACACACACACACACATACCACACACAGACACACACACACACACACACACAGACACACACACACACACAGACACACACACACACACACATACCGCACACAGACACACAGGCCAGAAGTGGCGGCTATGTCCACGCATTCACGCGTAAAAACACAGAAAAATGTCAACGCTTTCATACCGATCCTTACCATCCACAGAGCTGTAGTAATATTGTGACCTTTGAACCTGTATTAGGTTGTGGCTTTACTTCTTGGTAATATGTAAACGTAATAATATAAATGTAAACAGCATATATATATACACTATATCTATTTTTGGAATAAATCCACATGTATGGCAAGGCGAGCGTTTTGCTGGGCGTGATTCCTGTGCGTGTCGTACCGTTGAAATGAGGCAATAACAGTATCTTGTATTTTTAGGTTTTCGCGTCTGCCGCATCCTGGTCATTCGTCCCGTTTCCCTTCTCCACAAAAAACGTGCGCTTTTTCGGGGAGTGTGTGTGCGCATTTAGAAACCACAGTATGTCTTCCGTGTAATTTACTTGAGTTACTGTTTGCCAAGCACTCCCGGCTTGTTTGATCTGACTCGTCCCCGGCCTTTCTCCTCCAGGGACCAGGATGTGTGAGGACTCGGAGAGCCTTTATGTTCTGGTGGGGCCCCCTGTGCGTTGCTCTCATTCGTCTTCTCCTTTTAAAAAAAAATGTTTTTCTTTAAAAGGCACTTTCAACAAGCACTTTCTGTTGCATGGTCTTCTCATGGGGTTGAGGATGTTGACTCGAGCGAGTGAAATGTCTGTCGGTGTCTTGCTGTAGATTATTTTTGTATGCTTTCAGCCAAAGTGGTGGTGTAGAACTGTATCGGTGAGGGTCATTATTTCTTTGCCGGGGGTTGCAGATGAGATTTTAAACGGGCTCTGTTTGATGTATGTCTTGCAAGGAATTTTCTTTTCAACCCCGATTGCGGATTGCCAGAATGTGCAATGGGGCTTGTACACCAGAATGCATCATGGGAGTTATTTTTGTTGGCACTTTGAGAGGACTCTCTCACAGAATTGTAACGAGTGTACAATCCTTAATCGGCTTAAATGTAACGTTAACTTGGCTGATGATAATTTGTTTGGGGGCATTTTGTCTCCCTGTAATGACTTCCCGATTCCGACTCTCCAATGACCAAAAGAACATTCTGACTCGCATAAAAACAAGCATTCTACTGCTCCCATGCTCCCAAAATGGAGGCACTCGCTGTACAAGCCCTATGTATACATTGTAAAGTATTATACCTGCATGGGAGCTGGAAGAGGCGTGTTGATTCCAGATAACTGGAGCAGTCACATGTGTTTCTGCACCTTGTTTAAGGCAGCCTCTCTGTGGGCTCTATACATGCTTTTTGCACAAGTCAAGACCTTGACCCTTACTTAACCCTCTCCTTCAACAGCAGCCCCAGGAAATCTGAATATCAAAGCTATCTATAGGTCTAGCAGTTACTGATCAAACTTTGACTTTGTTTGTCTCTGGTTGTCATGGTTTGTATGGTGTTTGATTAACCACTAATGTACATTTGATGAACCATTTTGTAAAGCACACTGGAGTGATGCTTGGTTTTTTCGTGAAGTGCCATGGGAAACATCCCCCACCACCACCAACCAACCCGCCCCAAAAGAAAATCCGACCAATGAGATGGCACTAAAGCGCTCACTGTAATTACTGCTTAGAGCTCCAACTGATGCCAAGTGACATCAGCTGCCACACATTTGACTAGATTGCAATAACAAGTTTCACCAAAGATGGCACTGTTCCCTGTTGTTATTTTAAATATGAAGACAAATGTGTGTACCCTAAATAGCTTTTCGGCAAATTAAAACAATAGTGACATAGAAAAATGATTACAGATAGATTTCTACGAAATAGGAAAACCCCGTTTTGGCAATGTTTTTGGAAAGTAAAAAGTAGTCTTTGGATACCGTGTCTGAGTTCCCCTCAATATGTCACTGTAAAAACATCCCGCTGCAGACTCCTTCTCCTCCATTTGGGCCTCAGCGCAGCCTGTCGTGGTAGTACTACAGACGTGTGCAGCTCAGCTCTCTGACTGGGTTGGTTCTGAGCAGGAAGCCCGCACCGTCCTCCTGGGTATTGAGTACAGGGTCCAGTTATGTCGTCAAGCACTTTCCATGCACTGTGTCTGACCTACGCTTAAGTGAACATGTCCGTTCATGAAACCTGCTGTTGTGGTTACATTTGTTTGGTTAGACGTAGGTTAAATGTGTGCCTATGTGTATGTGTGTGTGTGTGTGTGTGTGCGTGAGAGAGAGAGACAGTGTGAGATTGAGGTGTCACAAAGTAAATATCACTTCACCATGGAAACAAATGAGGATATCCGCTTATAGTTACATATGTTGGTGTGTGTGTGTGTGTGTGTGTGCGTGTTTGTGTGTTATGTGTTATCATGATACACACTTAGCGTGCATGCGTCTGTGTGTGTGAGTGTGTGTGTGTGTGTGTGTGCGTGCGTGCGTGTGTAAGTGCTCACGCAGAGGACAAGTCTTGTAAAAACTTTTTTTTTTGTAATTCACACTGATGCTGGTGGTTCTTTCCATATAGAGTGTTGTGTGTGTTACCTGTTGTGGAACTCAGCTTGTACATTTGACCATGCACCTAATAAATATGCTCAACCACGTGAACCCGCGTGTCCTGGTGTGACTGTCGCCTTCGCCCCGGGTTCCTGTTCTAAAAGGGACGCGGCGAGGAGCCCGCCGAGCGCAAACAGGCGGCGAGTCGTGGCGGGGCGCGGGGCGGTGATGTCACACCACAGACGGGAGGTCCTGTCTGCTGCCGTATCCTGCTGCCGCAAACAGAGCCGTCGAGCGCACGGACAGACCTGCAGGCCCCCGGGCCAGGGGTAAAGAAAACACACGCCGTCAAGGAGTAACCGGAGATGTCCCTGTGTGTGTGTGTGTGTGTGTGTGTGTGTGTGTGTGTGTGTGTGTGTGTGTGTGTGTGTGTGTGTGTGTGTGTGTGTGTGTGTGTGTATGTGTGTGTGTCTGTGTGTGCATCATTATTTAGCTTTTGGCCTGAAGACATCGCTGTTCTCAGTACATTCCTTCACAGTTTATGAGGTGGATACAAATGATTAATGCACTTGTAGCCAGATGAGGACTTTTCCCTTTCTCCTTCTCTCACTGTAGTGTAGGTCTCTCTCTCTCTCTCTCTCTCCTCTCACTATCACTAGGGTTATCTCTCTCTCCTTCACGCTCACTTTATCACTTGGACTCTCTCTCCTCCCTCACTAGAACTAGGTCTCTCTCCTTCGCTCTTCACTGTATCACTAGGTAGCGCTCTCTCTCTCTCTCTCTCTCTCTCTCTCTCTCTCTCTCTCTCTCTCTCTCCCTCTCTCTCCCTCTCTCTCCCTCTCTCTCTCTCTCTCCGGTACTACCTGATACATAAACGCCTGAAATATTACTTGTGGAGGAATGAGTGTGCGTTGGGTACATGTTGAGAGTACATGAGAGGGGGAGGGGGGGGGAGGAACACAGAGAGAGAGAGAGAGAGAGAGAGAGAGAGAGAGAGAGAGAGAGAGAGAGAGAGAGGCGGAGTTGAGAGAAAGAGGGAGTCAATGCAGTGGATAAACCTGCCTGTCCGCTCTGATCCTAGATGGGAGGAGCCTGGGGGTATAGGACTCAAACAAAGGAAACACAAGCAAACTGACACTCAGCACCGAAGGTGGGGGGGAGAGAGAGAGAGACAGCGAGAGAGAGAGAGACGGCCACGCAGAGCGAGAACTTCACCACTTCACCACCTCACCGTCCAGCGGTGTCACCACCGCGTCCCCCCTGCCGTGGTTACGTAAGGAGTCCGGCGGCCACCAGATTTGTGAGCGGTGTGGATCCTACGTGTTAGATCCCTGCTTTGCTGTCCATGACTGGGAGCGTGTAAGTGTGTGTGTGTGTGTGTGTGTGTGTGTGTCTGAGTGTGTGTGTGCGCGCGTGTACCTGTGTGTGCGTGTTTGTTGTGATGGCAAAGCGGGGCTGGCGCGACCAACAACAACTTTGCGCGTAGCCCGGCGCCATGGGGGGTTGTCATAGTTACCCCTCAGCGACGGAGACGGACGCCATCCACCGTTCCTCCGAGCCCAGCCATGACAAACTGTGAGTACCCCGTCTCCCTCTTCCTGACCTCCCCCCCGTCCTCTCCTCTCCCCTCGGCCCGCCCGCTGGCCTTCCTCCTACGGTTTGTAGCCGAGAGTCAAAGTGGGAAGACGGAATCAAAGTGCAAAACAAAAGGAAAACTGTGCAGCACAGAGCCCTGCCACAGATGTGGACGCTAGACAGCAACGAGTTGGCTGCACATGGTTAACTGAGGAATGTGCTCCAGATAAGAA
>JAXIVH010000020.1:2297111-2547111 GCA_036785325.1 Urophycis tenuis | reverse complement strand
TGTGTCTGTGTGTGTGCGTGTGTGTCTGTGTGCGTGTGCGTGCGTGTGTGTGTCTGTGTGCGTGTGCGTGTTCCCGGGTCCAGGGTCTACGTGTGGACCGACGAGCAGGGCAAGAAGCTCAAGTGCTCGGCGCCGCTGTACTTCGACTACGCTATGTGCTACATCCAGGACCTCCTGAGTGACGAGGACGTGTTCCCCACCAAATCAGGTCCCTGCTCCTTTTCATCCCCCGCTGCCCCGCCCCGCGGCTCACACACAGCCCAGTGTTAGCGCTACGGTACAAACAGCGCCGCTCTGCTGTTTGACAACCGTAACCATGACTGCTACTGTTATTACCAGAGCATAATGGTAGTGAACCAGGAGTTTCAGCTAGCGCAATCAGGGGGGGCTAAGTTAAGATATGTATTTACTCATATGAAGAACCCCCGACCTTAACCCTAGCCATAAGAAACCACAGCAACTTCTACTGAGACAAAGAACATATTCACGACACGTGAAAACAAATCTCATATGTTGTAACTAATTTCCTCTCCACCACAAGGTTCTATCGCTGGGGATTCAACAGTGATGGATGTCAACAGTCTTAATCAATGGGGTCAAAGAAAAGGTTGACCTTCAGTGACCTTCTCCCCCCCATCTCTCCCCCTCACAGGCGCCCCTTTCCCCCGAGGCTTTGTGTTCCTGGTCCAGAAGGTGTTCCTGCTGTTGTTCCGCACGCTGGCCCACTTCTACTGGTCCCACTACAGGGAGACGCTGGCCCTGGGCCTGCACCCCCACCTCAACACACTCTTCGTACACCTCACACAGTTCTGCCGGCAGCACGCTCTGCTGGAGCCCGAGGACACAGAACCCCTCCAGGACCTGGTCAGGGCCTTGGAGCAGCATGGGTACAGCTGAGAGCCCCCCCCCCCAACACACACACACACAGCTACACAGTTAGACTCACACACACAAACACACAGACACACTGCATTACTGCGCACGTTTCAATGGTTAAAACATTTTATATCACCTGCGTCTGCGACAACGTGTCTCCAGTGGACAGGCTTCTTACACACGGTTTGTGTGTGTGAGAGGACAAATTGAGGTCTAGCTGACTTTTCTGTTGACCTCATGCACTCCATATTCACTTCTGGTATACTATGATGTTATTGCATGAATTCATATGTAACAAAATGGTTGCCAACTGGCATTATATTTTTTGGCCAATATGAAAAATATAATTTAAAAAATATATATACTGTAGGCCTAAAATGCTATAACGACATTTGGCTGCAGAAATGTAAAGGGTTCTTGGGAACAAGAATAAAAACAGTGCAGGTTTACAGATTCTTCATGACTGTGTAGATAAACCCACATGTAGTTTGAGTTTGTGACAGAAATGTCAGTCAAAATGATTTGTGATTCATGTAAACATTCAAACGTATTCAAATGACCATTCAAATGTTGACCATGGTGATAAGCCAACGTTTTCCTTTGTCACTTTTTTGTAGACTTCAATCTGTTTATGCTGTAATTGTGATGGTTTAATTTTGAATGTCCACTCGTTTAATAATCAACACTAAGGGACTGTCGGTCATGTTTAAATATTGCAATGGGTTATTTCGCCTGTGATTTTAAGCCATATTGGTCCAGAGAACTTTCGCTTTACCAACGGAATTCCTAGGAGTTGCACTGTCGTGTTGGTGTTGAGCCAGCGGTCTAGTGATAATGGATTTATGCGTTTGGAGAAGGTTCGGACCGATGGGACTTTTGTTGTTTGGGTACCCTGTGCTTGTGCACCCCCTGCTGTCAGAACACCAGCAACTGCACTTCTACCACACAAGAGATAGTGAACTTTACTGCACATCCTTACCTGAGCGCCGAGTGAAACGCCATTTCTCGCGTGAGTGGACTGAGCGAGCGGACATCTTCCCAGAGACACGATCACTCTACGGTGGGTTTTGGACCACCCTCCATGGACAAGCAGACAGGAAGAGAGAATATGACCACACCAAGATTGTATCAAAACGCCCTTATAGTTTGTCCCTCGTTAAGAGTTATCTACGCAAATTGTTATAACTCAAACTGAGTATAGGAGTCGTGATAGGTTATGTATTCTCTAAACCCAACCCAAAGAGTGATCTGATACCAGTACTCAGTCACACCCAACACAACACTACAGCCAAATATAAAAGAGCACTGACTGAAATCAACGTTTTATCCTTGAATACCGTTATCCTCGTCACAGCTCTACCGGAGGCCTGTAGGTCCACTGACACCTACTGACGTGTTGCCATCCATATGTTTTAAACTATGATAGGGCCCATAAAATGTTTATTCTATGAAACAATGTATAGTGCCCTGTCGACAATGTTGACATCAATAAAACAAATACAACAAATACCGTTCTATTCATATTTACTCAATGATGATTTACAGTGGTGTTTGTTGTCCCCATCATCCACCTCACAGATTTAAATTGTAATCTTTATTTTACTCGTTGTGAACATCATCAATCAAATGCCATTTCATTTCAACTCAAATCAATGTTGATATATATCTTTATCACAACAACACGAAGGGCCTCACCTGGTCCACGTCAGAAAACATCCAACAGGAGCAATGCTTGTGGAGGCTGAACTATTACCTCGCAATGAACTGCTGTAAAGTTGGGTAGCAGGTGGGTTTTTGAACAACTTTCTCCAACTAAAAAGCAGGCCAATCTAGGCCAGGGGGTCAGAGATGTCTCTAACTTACCTTTAGAGCCTGACTGCTTGCATTCAATTGCACCTTACGTATGTTTCAATAACCACAGAGTATAAATATTCAATGACACACAACTTGTGCTTGTCAGTACTCATCATTCGCACCACCATTTATTGATTCACTTCCTCATTAAACCTGTATGAAGGATAAACGTTATGTGACTTAAAAGCTTCCCTCTTTCCTTTGAGGAATATAATTTGATTTCGACAAAGGAGCTAGCAAACTGCTGGCGTAATGTGAAACTCACTTGAGTTCGTGTCCTCCTCGGCTTGGTCCCCGCATGACATGACTGAAAACAAAATAAGTGGCAGCTGTAAGATGTATTAATACAAGTCATAATTGTTTACAGTCCATACTGTAAACAATTATGCAGTAACTCTGCTGTCACACACCACAACAATCCGGACACCTCAAGGGTGTAAAGTCTGCCTACCTTCGTGTTCGGGTGGCTCGTCAAAATGATAAAAGGTAAAGAATTCACATGTATGTGGGCGATTTTGGAAAATGGATTGTGTATGAGGCATACTTAGTTGTTGCCTCCAAGAAGCTGCTCCAATATTAATTGTATGCTTTGTCGAGCCGAGATGGTTTTAGAAAAAAAGCTTCTCCTGAAAAAACAAACTCATTGGAGAATGCAACACGTATTACACCCTGCCGTTACTAGTTTATATTAGTGTATAAACTGTAAGTATCTCATATCATGTGTTGCTCCACATTGTATCTGATTAGCTGGCAGCACCATGCAGTGCTGCCAGCCCATGAGCAGAAATGAGTCTTACGATGTGTGTGAGACAATTTATTTGAAACATTTCAACTCGTATCGCGGCTAAGTGGAAATAAAAATAAAGTAATACAATTATATATATATATATATATATATATATATATATATATATATATATATATATATATATATACACACATATATATGTATTAAATTAACATTCCCCCGGCAGCCGATCAGCCAATCAGTAAACAATGATTAGATTGACGCCAATTACTGAACACTGATTGGTTGCTTGTAACCAACGACGCCACCAGAGGTCAGTATAAAACCCGGGACCGTCATTTTGTCTTGATGATAACGTGAAGAATCGTGAAGTGATCCGTGTATGACGGGTTACAACATTACTTTTGCGAAAATGTGGACAAACAAAAATGAGATTCGTCTGGATCCTGTGAGTATTGTATTTTTATTTACTGTCCGTGTTATTGCTTTTATATAATATTATTAACAACGGTACTTTTTAGAAATTTGCTGCCGGGCTTCATTATGACGTCAAGTCAGAGACGCGAATCGAGCTTGGCCGCGTCACTCCTCTGACGTCACAATGAAGCAGGTGGTTTACATGTGCACGTGGTTTAAAAAATATAAAATAAACAAACTCACATATGTATATTTAAAGCCTGAATACAGAATACATATAGAATACATGCAATAAATAACTTACAATTCAATATCGCAATTGTGAATGTAATATTTAATAAAAGGTATTTTTGAAGCCATAAGGTATATTTTGAAGGTATATTCGAAGCCATTCTATGAGATATTCTCATCCAAGCTCTTCTCCATGCTGTCAAACCCCCAGGAACTGTTCAGACAACACGGCGAGTCCCTGGCTGGCCGTCACCACCCCAGACCGCTGCCACCTCTTCCCCCTGAGGCCGTCCTCAGGCTCGCATGGGGGGCATCCATGATG
The DNA here is from genome assembly GCA_036785325.1 of Urophycis tenuis. Classification (NCBI taxonomy): domain Eukaryota; kingdom Metazoa; phylum Chordata; class Actinopteri; order Gadiformes; family Phycidae; genus Urophycis; species Urophycis tenuis. The sequence continues at coordinate 2,542,663 of JAXIVH010000020.1, read as the reverse complement.
GGGCTGCTCCACAGGCTGACCAAGATGGTGGAAGTGGAGGTCCGGCCTGACAGAGTGGCTGATCTGGTGGCTCATGAATGAGAAGACATCCTACCATCGCTGGCACAGGAGCTGGACCTGGAAGTGAGTAAGCGAGACCAGAAGAAGTTAGAAGCAGAACGCACTAATATCTAAAAGAAATTCAGGAACCAGGTGAAAATATTATGGAATATTCCTATAATGCAGCGAGACTCTCAGGCATTTTGTATTCCTTTCAAATGTTTATTCTCCCGTAGATCACCATTTCTCATTTAACACAATGTCTGCTGAGTAAACACATATAGGCATGATTTACTCTTCTGTTCTCTTTTATGTCTCTTGTTTGGGGAATTGTATGAAACCTAGTTTATACTCCTGCGTAAAGTGCCGTACGTCGGTTACGGAGAGCCCTCTATGTCGACGGAGAGCGTGACGGAGAGCCTCTCCGTCGTCTCCGTCTCGGCGTGAAATATTTTTTAAGTATCCGTCACTCCGTCGACGCACAACGGAGACGGCAAGGGCTGCGATTGGTCCTCTAAACACGTCATTTAGACATGAATGACTCACATGAATGACAATTAATCACATTCTATCGCTATCGACTTCTATCACGACGTAAACACTGGCAGCGCCATTTATGTATATACGCTTTATACGCTATATATACGCTACATATATACGCTTTACTATGTGGACGCATAAAGCTCCAAAATGCAAGCCGACCTACTTGAACTTGTGAAACTTAAAAGAGACTGTGGCAAATTGCACTAAATTGTTGTAAATAGTTAGTTAGTTTTTTTAGTTTGTGTACGGTTTTTACTTTTAAAAGCATTTCATTTATAATGTATCCCCTTTTCTATTTAATAATTGATCCCCTCTTAACTATTTTTCCCTTTTGTACTTATTTACTTGCGTGAATGTCATGGCCAGTCTTGCGTAGCGACCACTACTGGTCAAGCGGGAAATTGCATTGCGTATCCGTCACCACGACGGAGAACTATGAGGGCTCGAGGGGTGTCCGTAGTTACGCAGTCGGATTACGGATTACGCAGTCGGAGAAGTATAAACTAGGCTTAACTGTTTTTGTAAAAATAGACCTAGTGTTTAAGACAAGGTAAGTAATAATGATGTTATAGCGTTTTTTCAAGTTGTCTACATCTTTTATGGGGGACAAATGCATGTGTTCTAAATATTGATGGGGGCGTATCCCCTGTGTACCCCCTGAAATGTATGTATGTATGTATGGACCCCTAGCCCTAGGAACCCCCAACATTAACCCTAGCCGTAAGAAATCCTTAGCCTAGCCATAATAACCCCCAACCCTAACCCTAGCCATAAGTAAGTCTTTGGGTCCTTGAAAAGCGCTATATAAATATAATGTATTATTATTATTATTATTATAAGTAACCCCAATCCAAATGTTAGCCATAAGGAACCCCAACCTTAAACCTAGCCATAAAAACCCAGAAACTCACTGAAACTCCTATCCTCACTGAGGCTGCTGCCTCCACTGTGGCCCCTCTCCTCAATGAGGCTACTCTCCTCACTGAGGACCCAGGGAAGAGATAGGACAGGGTTCCCCCAGGATTTTTAATCTTAAATTTAAGACTTTTTAAGACCTTTTTAAGACCACTTTAAATGAAATTTAAGACCAACGTCGCACCTTCCCTGGTATGCATATTCAAATTGACGTATTTGAATATAATAATTATTATTGAATGTAATACATTTGCATATTCATATGCAAAATTCAAACACCTATGTATTATATAATGTATTCTGTCATACAATATCACAGTGCCCTGTAACCACTTTTTTTGTATCATGCCTTGGGGTGGGGGATTATTGGATTGAACAAGTTGCTGATATAACAGTTTACACTATATGCATTTTCATATGAAATTTTGTCATTTTGTCAATCTTAACAGTAAAAGGCTAATACTGTGTAAGATTATAGAAAGCCTATTCATTATTTCACAGTTCTGTTTTCCATGCAGTTTGTTGCCAGACTGTGTGAAAAGTTACTAACAAAACTATACTAGACAAATTGCAAATAACTTGTTCAGCTCAGTTGTTATAAGAATCTCAATTCTGATCTAGGAAATGCACCAAAGCAACTAAGAAATCGTGATGATTCACTCACTCACTCAATATGGACAAAAACGATGTCCTCGAGTAGATGGCAGTAGCGCATCTATTCCCCCCCCCTCATGCTAACATGAGAATAATGGTACAGCCCTTTTTACCATTTTATAAAGTAGCCTAGTGCAGAGCACTGTGGCACGGGTATGCTCTGCCTATAAGTCTATGAATGTTCTCATTCATCCAGGTCATGTTTAATCCGGCCAACAATTAAATCGAACGCAACTGGACTTAGATTTGTCTGTGAAGACATTTCGCCGCTTGGATCTGTTTTACCCTTAGGTTACATTTTGATTGAACTTTTATTAAGTATTCTTCAGAAATGTTAGCTGTAGCTACTTACTCTTTAGAGTCCATATCACTTCTGCCTGCAGTGTTGGTGTTGACCCGCACAGTATACCTGATAACGACGTGATAACAACTTTTTCCCTTTTCCGTGGGTGATTGTGACTGAGTTGATTTGACCTCGCGCGCACTCTGAGCAAAGACAGTACAATGCAGCTTGGGGGTGTCAGCGTCTCAGCCAATGAATCTGTACAGGTTGCCAGATATTTTGGATGTAGCCTAGCCTGCTAAGATGCGACGTTTGGGTATACGTTGTAACAACGAACAATAAATAACTGTTGTGGCGCCGTATCAAATGAAAAAAATTTAATTTAAGACCTGTAAACAAAATTTAAGACCTGTGAACAAAATTCAATACCTTTTGAAGGCCTTAATTTCTGAATACAAAATTTGAGACTTTTTCACGTTTTTACGACCTCGCGGGAACCCTGTAGGAAAATGAAGCCCCTTGCCTCACTGTATGCTCTCTACTCACTGAGACTCTTGTCCTGACTCTGGCCCCTCTCCTTACTAAGACTGCCCCCCTCACAGAGGACCCATTGATGAAGAGATGAAAAAAATGAAGCCCCTCTCCTCACTGAAGGTTTTCAACTCACTGAGACTCCCCCCCTCACTGAGATTCCTCTCCTCACTGTAGGCTGCTACCTCCACTGTGGCACCTCTCCTCAACGAGGCTGCTCCTCTCAATGAGGACCCAGGGAAGAAGAGATAGGGAAATGTAGCCCCTCTACTCACTGAACACTCTCCACTAACTGAGATTTCTTCCCTCAATGAGACTATTCCACTGACTCTGGCCCCTCTCCTCACTGAGGCTGCCCCCCTCAAAGAGGACCCAAGGATGAAGAGATGGAAAAATTAAGCCCCTCTCCTCACTGAAAGGTCTCCACTCACTGAGACACCTCCCCTCACTGAGACTATTCTACTGACTCTGGCCCCTCTCCTCAATGAGGCTGCCCCCCTCACTGAGGACCCAGGGAAGAAGACAGGAAAATTAAGCCCCTTTCCTCACAAAGACTGCTTTCCTCACTGAGACTCGTCCCCTCACTGAGACTATTCCACAGACTCTGGCCCCTCTACTCACTGAGGCTGCACCCCTCATTGGGAACCCAGGGATGAAGACATAGAAAAATGAAGCCCCTCTCCTCACTGAAGTCTCTCCACTCACTGAGACTCCTCCCCTCACTGAGGCTGCTACCTCCACTCTGGCACCTCTCCTCAATGAGGCTGCCCCCTCACTGAGGACCCAGGGATGGACAGAGGAAAATGAAGCCCCTCTCCTCAAAAAGACTCCTTCCCTCACTGAGACTCCTCCCCTCACCAAGACTCCTCTCCTCACTGAGGCTGCTACCTCCACTGTGGCCCCTCTCCTCAATGAGGCTACTCCCCTCACTGAGGACCCAGGGAAGGGATAGGAAAATTAAGCCCCTGAACTCACTGAAGGCTCTCCACTCACTGAGACTCCCCCCCTCACTGAGGACCAGGTGATGAAGTGATAGGAAAATGAAGCCCCTTGCCTCACTGTATGCTCTCCACTCACTGAGACACTTGTCCTGACTCTGGCCCCTATCCTGACTGAGGCTGCCCCCCTCAGAGAGGACCCAGGGATGAAGAGATGAAAAAAATGAAGCCTCTCTCCTCACTGATGGCTTTCAACTCACTGAGACTCCTCCCCTCACTGAGAATCCTCTCCTCACTGTAGGCTGCTACCTCCACTGTGGCACCTATCCTCAATGAGGCTGCTCCTCTCGCTGACGACCCAGGGAAGAAGAGAGGAAAATGAAGCCCCTCTCCTGACAAAGACTCCTTCCCTCACTGAGACTCGTCCCCTCACTGAGACTATTCCACTGACTCTGGCCCCTCTCTTCACTGAGGCTGCACCCCTCACTGAAGACCCAGGGATGAAGACATAGGAAAAAGAAGCCCCTCTCCTCACTGAAGGCTCTGCACTCACTGAGACTCCTCTCCTCACTGAGACTTCTCTCCTCACTGAGGCTGCTACCTCCACTGTGGCACCTCTCCTCAATGAGGCTGCCCCCCTCACTGAGGACCAAGGGATGAAGAGATGGAAAAATGAAGCCCCTCTCCACACTGAGACTCCTCCCCTCACTCAGACTCGTCCCCTAACTGAGAATATTCCACTGACTCTGGCCCCTCTCCTCACTGAAGGCTCTCCACTAACTAAGACTCCTCTCCTCGCTGTGAGCTCTCCACTCGCTGAGGACCCAGGGAAGAAGAGATGTTAAAAAATATAACCCTTCTCCTCACTGAACGCTCTCCACTCACTGAGACTTGTCCTCTCACTGAGACTATTCCACTGATTCTGGCCCCTCTCCTCACTGAGGCCGCTACCCTCACTGAAGACCCAGGGATGAAGATATAGGAAAATGAAGCCCCTCTCCACATTGAGGGATCTCCACTCACTGAGACTCCTCCCCTCACTGAGACTTCTCTCCTCACTGAGGCGGCTACCTCCACTCTGGCACCTCTCCTCAATGAGGCTGCCCCCCTCACTGAGGACCAAGGGATGAAGAGAGGAAAACGAAGCCCCTCTCCTCACAAAGAATCCTTCCCTCACTGAGACTCCCCGCACTGAGACTATTCCACTGACTCTGGCCCCTCTCCTCAATGAGGCTGCTACCTCCACTGTGGCCCCTCTGCTCAATGAGGCTACTCCCCTAACTGAGGACCCAGGGAAGAGATAGTAAAATGAAGCCCCTCTACTAACTGAACACTCTCCACTCACTGAGACTCCTCCCCTCACTGAGGCTGCCCCCCTCACTGAGGACCAAGTGATGAAGTGATTGGAAAATGAAGCCCCTCGCCTCACTGTATGCTCTCCACTCACTGACACTCTTGTCCTGACTCTGGCCCCTTTCCTTACTGAGGCTGCCCCCCTCACAGAGGACTCAGGGATGAAAAAAATGAAGCCCCTCTCCTCACTGACGGCTTTAAACTCACTGAGACTCCTCCCCTCACTGAGAATCCTCTCCTCACTGTAGGCTGCTACCTCCACTGTGGCACCTCTCCTCAAGGAGGCTGCTCCTCTCGCTGAGGACCCAGGGAAGAAGAGATAGAGAAATGTAGCCCCTCTACTCACTGAACGCTCTCCACTCACTGAGATTCCTTCCCTAAATGAGACTATTCCACTGACTCTGGCCACTCTCCTCACTGAGGCTGCCCCCTCACAGAGGACCCAAGGATGAAGAGATGGAAAAATGATGCCCCTCTCCTCACCGAAGGCTATGCACTCACTAAGATACCTCCCCTCACTGAGACTACTCTACTGACTCTGGCACCTCTCCTCAGTGAGGCTGCCCCCCTCACTGAGGACCAAAGGATGAAGAGATGGAAAAAATTAAGCCCCTCTCCTCACTGAGGGATCTCCACTCACTGAGACTCCTCCCCTCACTGAGACTTCTCTCCTCACTGAGGCTGCTACCTCCACTCTGGCACCTTTCCTCAATGAGGCTGCCCCCCTCACTGAGGACCAAGGGATGAAGAGAGGAAAACGAAGGCCCTCTCCTCACAAAGACTCCTTCCCTCACTGAGACTCCTCCCCTCACTGAGACTATTCCACTGACTCTGGCCCCTCTCCTCAATGAGGCTGCTACCTCCACTGTGGCCCCTCTGCTCAATGAGGCTACTCCCCTCACTGAGGACCCAGGGAAGAGATAGTAAAATGAAGCCGCTCTACTCACTGAACACTCTCCACTCACTGAGACTCCTCCCCTCACTGAGGCTGCCCCCCTCACTGAGGACCAAGTGATGAAGTGATAGGAAAATGAAGCCCCTCACCTCACTGTATGCTCTCCACTCACTGACACTCTTGTCCTGACTCTGGCCCCTCTCCTTACTGAGGCTGCCTCCCTCACAGAGGACCCAGGGATGAAGAGATGAAAAAAAATGAAGCCCCTCTCCTCAATGACGGCTTTCAACTCACTGAGGCTCCTCCCCTCACTTGGAATCCTCTCCTCACTGTAGGCTGCTACCTCCACTGTGGCACCTCTCCTCAAGGAGGCTGCTCCTCTCGCTGAGGACCCAGGGAAGAAGAGATAGAGAAACGTAGCCCCTCTACTCACTGAACGCTCTCCACTCACTGAGATTCCTTCCCTAAATGAGACTATTCGACTGACTCTGGCCACTCTCCTCACTGAGGCTGCCCCCTCACAGAGGACCCAAGGATGAAGAGATGGAAATGATGCCCCTCTTCTCACTGAAGGCTATGCACTCACTGAGATACCTCCCCTCACTGAGATTATTCTGACTCTGGCACCTCTCCTCAATGAGGCTGCCCCCCTCACTGAGGACCAAAGGGAAGAAGAGAGGAAAATGAAGCCCCTCTCCTGACAAAGACTCCTTCCCTCACTGAGACTATTCCACTGACTCTGGCCCCTCTCCTCACTGAGGCTGCCCCCTCACAGAGGACCCAATGATGAAGAGATGGAAAAATGAAGCCCCTTTCCTCACTGAATGCTCTCCACTCACTGAGACTCGTCCCCTCACTGAGACTATTCCACTGCCTCTGGCCCCTCTCCTCACTGAGGCTGCACCCCTCACTGAAGACCCAGGGATGAAGACATAGGAAAATGAAGCCCTTCTCCTCACTGAAGGCTCTCCACTCACTGAGACTCCTCCCCTCACTGAGACTTCTCTCCTCACTGAGGCTGCTACCTCCACTTTGGCACCTCTCCTCAATGAGGCTGCCCCCCTCACTGAGGACCAAGGGATGAAGAGATGGAAAAATGAAGCCCCTCTCCACACTGAGACTCCTCCCCTCACTGAGACTCGTCCCCTCACTGAGAATATTCCACTGACTCTGGCCCCTCTCCTCACTGAAGGCTCTCCACTCACGAAGACTTCTCTCCTCGCTGTGAGCTCTCCACTCGCTGAGGACTCAGGGAAGAAGAGATGGTAAAAAATATATCCCCTCTCCTCACTGAACGCGCTCCACTCACTGAGACTCGTCCTCTCAATGAGACTATTCCACTGACTCTGGCCCCTCTCCTCACTGAGGCCGCACCCCTCACTGAAGACCCAGGGATGAAGATATAGGAAAATGAAGCCCCTCACCTCACTGTATGCTCTCCACTCACTGACACTCTTGTCCTGACTCTGCCCCTTCTCCTTACTGAGGCTGCCCCCCTCACAGAGGACCCAGTGATGAAGAGATGAAAAAAATGAAGCCCCTCTACTCACTGAACACTCTCCACTCACTGAGACTCCTCCCCTCACTGAGGCCGCACCCCTCACTGAAGACCCAGGGATGAAGATATAGGAAAATGAAGCCCCTCTCCTCACTGAAGGCTCTCCACTCACTGAGACTCCTCCCCTCACTGAGACTTCTCTCCTCACTGAGGCTGCTATCTCCTCTGTGGCACCTCTCCTCACGAGGCTGCTCCTCTCACTGAGGATCTAGGGAAGAAGAGAAAGGGAAATGTAGCCCCTCTACTCACTGAACGCTCTCCACTCACTGAGATTCCTTCCCTCAATGAGACTATTCCACTGACTCTGGCCCCTCTCCTCACTGAGGCTACCCCACTCACTAAGACTCCTCTCCTCACTGTGAGCTCTCTACTCGCTGAGGAACCAGGGAAGAAGAGATGGGAAAATGTAGCCCCTCTCCTCACTGAATGCTCTCCGCTCACTGAGACTCGTCCCCTCACTGAGACAATTCCAATGACTCTGGCCCCTCTCCTCACTGAGGCTGCCCCCCTCACAGAGGACCCAAGGATGAAGAGATGGAAAAATGAAGCCCGTCTCCTCACTGAAGACTCTCCACTCACTGAGACTCGTCCCCTCACTGAGACTCCTCTCCTCACTGTAGGCTCTCCACTTGCTGAGGACCCAGTGAAGAAGAGATGGAAAGATGTATCCCCTCTCCTAACTGAATGCTCTCCCCTCACTGAGACTCGTCCCTTCACTGAGACTATTCCACTGACTCTGGCCCCTCTCCTCACTGAGGCCGCACCCCTTACTGAAAACCCAGGGATGAAGATATAGGAAAATGAAGCCCCTCTCCTCACTGAAGGCTCTCCACTCACTGAGGACCAAGGGAAAAGAGATGGAAAAATGTAGCCCCTCTCCTCACTGAACACTCTCAACTCACTGAGACTCGTCCCTACATTGAGACAATTCCACTGACTCTGGCCCCTCTCCTCACTGAGGCTGCCCCCCTCACAGAGGACCCAAGGATGAAGAGATGGAAAAATGAAGCCGCTCTCCTCACTGAAGGCTCTCCACTCAATGAGACTCCTCCCCTCACTGAGACTTCTCTCCACACTGAGGCTGCTACCTCCACTGTGGCACCTCTCCTCAATTAGGCTGCTCCTCTCGCTGAGGACCCAGGAAGAGATAGGGAAATGTAGCCCCTCCACTCACTGAACGCTCTCCATTCACTGAGATTCCTTCCATCAATGACACTATTGCACTGACTCTGGCCGATCTCCTCACTGAGGCTGCCCCCGCACAGAGGTCCCAAGGATGAAGAGATGGAAAAATGAAGCCCCTCTCCTCACTGAAGGCTTTCCACTCACTGAGACTCCTCCCCTCACTGAGACTATTCTACTGACTCTGGCACCTCTCCTCAATAAGGCTGCCCCCTCAATGAGGACCCAGGGATGAAGAGAGGAAAATGAAGCCCCTCTCCTCACAGACTCATCCCCTCACTGAGACTCGTCCCCTCACTGAGACTATTCCACTGACTCTGGCCCCTCTCCTCACTGAGGCCGCACCCCTCACTGAAGACCCAGGGATAAAGATATAGGAAAATGAAGCCCCTCTCCTCACTGAAGGCTTTTCACTCACTGAGACAATTCCACTGACTCTGGCCCCTCTCCTAACTGAGGCTGCACCCCTAACTGAAGACCCAGGGATGAAGATATAGGAAAATGAAGCCCCTCTCCTCACTGAAGGCTCTCCACTCACTGACACTCCTCCCCTCACTGAGACTCGACCCCTCACTGAGACTATTCCACTGACTCTGGCCCCTCTCCTCACTGAGGCTGCTACCTCCATTGTGGCCCCTCTCCTCAATGAGGCTACTCCCCTCACTGAGGACCCAGGGAAGAGATAGGAAAATGAAGCCCCTCTACTCACTGAACGCTCTCCACTCACTGAGACTTGTCCCCTCACTGAGACTATTCTACTGACTCTGGCACCTCTCCTCAATGAGGCTGCCCCCTCAATGAGGACCCAGGGATGAAGAAAGGAAAATGAAGCCCCTCTCCTCACAGACTCCTCCCCTCACTTAGACTCGTCCCCTCACTGAGACTATTCCACTGACTATGGCCCCTCTCCTCACTGAGGCTGCCCCCCTCACAGAGGACCCAAGGAAGAAGAGATGGAAAAATGAAGCCGCTCTCCTCACTGAAGGCTCTCCACTCAATGAGACTCCTCCCCTCACTGAGACTTCTCTCCACACTGAGGCTGCTACCTCCACTGTGGCACCTCTCCTCAATGAGGCTGCTCCTCTCGCTGAGGACCCAGGAAGAGATAGGGAAATGTAGCCCCTCCACTCACTGAACGCTCTCCATTCACTGAGATTCCTTCCATCAATGACACTATTGCACTGACTCTGGCCGATCTCCTCACTGAGGCTGCCCCCGCACAGAGGTCCCAAGGATGAAGAGATGGAAAAATGAAGCCCCTCTCCTCACTGAAGGCTTTCCACTCACTGAGACTCCTCCCCTCACTGAGACTATTCTACTGACTCTGGCACCTCTCCTCAATAAGGCTGCCCCTCAATGAGGACCCAGGGATGAAGAGAGGAAAATGAAGCCCCTCTCCTCACAGACTCATCCCCTCACTGAGACTCGTCCCCTCACTGAGACTATTCCACTGACTCTGGCCCCTCTCCTCACTGAGGCCGCACCCCTCACTGAAGACCCAGGGATAAAGATATAGGAAAATGAAGCCCCTCTCCTCACTGAAGGCTTTTCACTCACTGAGACTCGTCCCCTCACTGAGACAATTCCACTGACTCTGGCCCCTCTCCTAACTGAGGCTGCACCCCTAACTGAAGACCCAGGGATGAAGATATAGGAAAATGAAGCCCCTCTCCTCACTGAAGGCTCTCCACTCACTGACACTCCTCCCCTCACTGAGACTCGACCCCTCACTGAGACTATTCCACTGACTCTGGCCCCTCTCCTCACTGAGGCTGCTACCTCCATTGTGGCCCCTCTCCTCAATGAGGCTACTCCCCTCACTGAGGACCCAGGGAAGAGATAGGAAAATGAAGCCCCTCTACTCACTGAACGCTCTCCACTCACTGAGACTTGTCCCCTCACTGAGACTATTCTACTGACTCTGGCACCTCTCCTCAATGAGGCTGCCCCCTCAATGAGGACCCAGGGATGAAGAAAGGAAAATGAAGCCCCTCTCCTCACAGACTCCTCCCCTCACTTAGACTCGTCCCCTCACTGAGACTATTCCACTGACTATGGCCCCTCTCCTCACTGAGGCTGCCCCCCTCACAGAGGACCCAAGGAAGAAGAGATGGAAAAATGAAGCCGCTCTCCTCACTGAAGGCTCTCCACTCAATGAGACTCCTCCCCTCACTGAGACTTCTCTCCACACTGAGGCTGCTACCTCCACTGTGGCACCTCTCCTCAATGAGGCTGCTCCTCTCGCTGAGGACCAAGGAAGAGATAGGGAAATGTAGCCCCTCCACTCACTGAACGCTCTCCATTCACTGAGATTCCTTCCATCAATGACACTATTGCACTGACTCTGGCCGATCTCCTCACTGAGGCTGCCCCCGCACAGAGGTCCCAAGGATGAAGAGATGGAAAAATGAAGCCCCTCTCCTCACTGAAGGCTTTCCACTCACTGAGACTCCTCCCCTCACTGAGACTATTCTACTGACTCTGGCACCTCTCCTCAATAAGGCTGCCCCTCAATGAGGACCCAGGGATGAAGAGAGGAAAATGAAGCCCCTCTCCTCACAGACTCATCCCCTCACTGAGACTCGTCCCCTCACTGAGACTATTCCACTGACTCTGGCCCCTCTCCTCACTGAGGCCGCACCCCTCACTGAAGACCCAGGGATAAAGATATAGGAAAATGAAGCCCCTCTCCTCACTGAAGGCTTTTCACTCACTGAGACTCGTCCCCTCACTGAGACAATTCCACTGACTCTGGCCCCTCTCCTAACTGAGGCTGCACCCCTAACTGAAGACCCAGGGATGAAGATATAGGAAAATGAAGCCCCTCTCCTCACTGAAGGCTCTCCACTCACTGAGACTCCTCCCCTCACTGAGACTCGACCCCTCACTGAGACTATTCCACTGACTCTGGCCCCTCTCCTCACTGAGGCTGCTACCTCCATTGTGGCCCCTCTCCTCAATGAGGCTACTCCCCTCACTGAGGACCCAGGGAAGAGATAGGAAAATGAAGCCCCTCTACTCACTGAACGCTCTCCACTCACTGAGACTTGTCCCCTCACTGAGACTATTCTACTGACTCTGGCACCTCTCCTCAATGAGGCTGCCCCCTCAATGAGGACCCAGGGATGAAGAGAGGAAAATGAAGCCCCTCTCCTCACAGACTCCTCCCCTCACTGAGACTCGTCCCCTCACTGAGACTATTCCACTGACTATGGCCCCTCTCCTCACTGAGGCCGCACCCCTCACTGAAGACCCAGGGATGAAGATATAGGAAAATGAAGCCCCTCTCCTCACTGAAGGCTCTTCACTCACTGAGACTCGTCCCCTCACTGAGAAATTTCCACTGACTCTGGCCCCTCTCCTCACTGAGGCTGCACCCCTAACTGAAGACCCAGAGATGAAGATATAGGAAAATGAAGCCCCTCTCCTCACTGAAGGCTCTCCACTCACTGAGACTCCTCCCCTCACTGAGACTCGACCCCTCACTGAGACTATTCCACTGACTCTGGCCCTTCTCCTCACTGAGGCTGTTACCTCCATTGTGGCCCCTCTCCTCAATGAGGCTACTCCCCTCACTGAGGACCCAGGGAAGAGATAGGAAAATGAAGCCCCTCTACTCACTGAACGCTCTCCCCTCACTGAGACTATTCAACTGACTCTGGCCCCTCTCCTCACTGAGGCTGCCCCCCTCACAGAGGACCCAAGGATGAAGCGATGGAAAAATGAAGCCGCTCTCCTCACTGAAGGCTCTCCACTCAATGAGACTCCTCCCCTCACTGAGACTTCTCTCCTCACTGAGGCTGCTACCTCCACTGTGGCACCTCTCCTCAATGAGGCTGCTCCTCTCGCTGAGGATCCAGGAAGAGATAGGGAAATGTAGCCCCTCCACTCACTGAACGCTCTCCATTCACTGAGATTTCTTCCATCAATTACACTATTGCACTGACTCTGGCCGATCTCCTCACTGAGGCTGCCCCCGCACAGAGGTCCCAAGGATGAAGAGATGGAAAAATGAAGCCCCTCTCCTCACTGAAGGCTTTTCACTCACTGAGACTCGTCCCCTCACTGAGACAATTCCACTGACTCTGGCCCCTCTCCTAACTGAGGCTGCACCCCTAACTGAAGACCCAGGGATGAAGATATAGGAAAATGAAGCCCCTCTCCTCACTGAAGGCTCTCCACTCACTGACACTCCTCCCCTCACTGAGACTCGACCCCTCACTGAGACTATTCCACTGACTCTGGCCCCTCTCCTCACTGAGGCTGCTACCTCCATTGTGGCCCCTCTCCTCAATGAGGCTACTCCCCTCACTGAGGACCCAGGGAAGAGATAGGAAAATGAAGCCCCTCTACTCACTGAACGCTCTCCACTCACTGAGACTTGTCCCCTCACTGAGACTATTCTACTGACTCTGGCACCTCTCCTCAATGAGGCTGCCCCCTCAATGAGGACCCAGGGATGAAGAAAGGAAAATGAAGCCCCTCTCCTCACAGACTCCTCCCCTCACTTAGACTCGTCCCCTCACTGAGACTATTCCACTGACTATGGCCCCTCTCCTCACTGAGGCTGCCCCCCTCACAGAGGACCCAAGGAAGAAGAGATGGAAAAATGAAGCCGCTCTCCTCACTGAAGGCTCTCCACTCAATGAGACTCCTCCCCTCACTGAGACTTCTCTCCACACTGAGGCTGCTACCTCCACTGTGGCACCTCTCCTCAATGAGGCTGCTCCTCTCGCTGAGGACCCAGGAAGAGATAGGGAAATGTAGCCCCTCCACTCACTGAACGCTCTCCATTCACTGAGATTCCTTCCATCAATGACACTATTGCACTGACTCTGGCCGATCTCCTCACTGAGGCTGCCCCCGCACAGAGGTCCCAAGGATGAAGAGATGGAAAAATGAAGCCCCTCTCCTCACTGAAGGCTTTCCACTCACTGAGACTCCTCCCCTCACTGAGACTATTCTACTGACTCTGGCACCTCTCCTCAATAAGGCTGCCCCTCAATGAGGACCCAGGGATGAAGAGAGGAAAATGAAGCCCCTCTCCTCACAGACTCATCCCCTCACTGAGACTCGTCCCCTCACTGAGACTATTCCACTGACTCTGGCCCCTCTCCTCACTGAGGCCTCACCCCTCACTGAAGACCCAGGGATAAAGATATAGGAAAATGAAGCCCCTCTCCTCACTGAAGGCTTTTCACTCACTGAGACTCGTCCCCTCACTGAGACAATTCCACTGACTCTGGCCCCTCTCCTAACTGAGGCTGCACCCCTAACTGAAGACCCAGGGATGAAGATATAGGAAAATGAAGCCCCTCTCCTCACTGAAGGCTCTCCACTCACTGAGACTCCTCCCCTCACTGAGACTCGACCCCTCACTGAGACTATTCCACTGACTCTGGCCCCTCTCCTCACTGAGGCTGCTACCTCCATTGTGGCCCCTCTCCTCAATGAGGCTACTCCCCTCACTGAGGACCCAGGGAAGAGATAGGAAAATGAAGCCCCTCTACTCACTGAACGCTCTCCACTCACTGAGACTTGTCCCCTCACTGAGACTATTCTACTGACTCTGGCACCTCTCCTCAATGAGGCTGCCCCCTCAATGAGGACCCAGGGATGAAGAGAGGAAAATGAAGCCCCTCTCCTCACAGACTCCTCCCCTCACTGAGACTCGTCCCCTCACTGAGACTATTCCACTGACTATGGCCCCTCTCCTCACTGAGGCCGCACCCCTCACTGAAGACCCAGGGATGAAGATATAGGAAAATGAAGCCCCTCTCCTCACTGAAGGCTCTTCACTCACTGAGACTCGTCCCCTCACTGAGAAATTTCCACTGACTCTGGCCCCTCTCCTCACTGAGGCTGCACCCCTAACTGAAGACCCAGAGATGAAGATATAGGAAAATGAAGCCCCTCTCCTCACTGAAGGCTCTCCACTCACTGAGACTCCTCCCCTCACTGAGACTCGACCCCTCACTGAGACTATTCCACTGACTCTGGCCCTTCTCCTCACTGAGGCTGTTACCTCCATTGTGGCCCCTCTCCTCAATGAGGCTACTCCCCTCACTGAGGACCCAGGGAAGAGATAGGAAAATGAAGCCCCTCTACTCACTGAACGCTCTCCCCTCACTGAGACTATTCAACTGACTCTGGCCCCTCTCCTCACTGAGGCTGCCCCCCTCACAGAGGACCCAAGGATGAAGCGATGGAAAAATGAAGCCGCTCTCCTCACTGAAGGCTCTCCACTCAATGAGACTCCTCCCCTCACTGAGACTTCTCTCCTCACTGAGGCTGCTACCTCCACTGTGGCACCTCTCCTCAATGAGGCTGCTCCTCTCGCTGAGGATCCAGGAAGAGATAGGGAAATGTAGCCCCTCCACTCACTGAACGCTCTCCATTCACTGAGATTTCTTCCATCAATTACACTATTGCACTGACTCTGGCCGATCTCCTCACTGAGGCTGCCCCCGCACAGAGGTCCCAAGGATGAAGAGATGGAAAAATTAAGCCCCTCTCCTCACTGAAGGCTTTCCACTCACTGAGACTCCTCCCCTAACTGAGACTATTCTACTGACTCTGGCACCTCTCCTCAATGAGGCTGCCCCCTCAATGAGGACCCAGGG
This sequence comes from Urophycis tenuis, assembly GCA_036785325.1. Classification (NCBI taxonomy): domain Eukaryota; kingdom Metazoa; phylum Chordata; class Actinopteri; order Gadiformes; family Phycidae; genus Urophycis; species Urophycis tenuis. The sequence continues at coordinate 2,527,149 of JAXIVH010000020.1, read as the reverse complement.
ATGAAGACAGGAAAATGAAGCCCCTCTCCTCACAGACTCATCCCCTCACTGAGACTCGTCCCCTCACTGAGACTATTCCACTGACTCTGGCCCCTCTCCTAACTGAGGCCCCACCCCTCACTGAAGACCCAGGGATAAAGATATAGGAAAATGAAGCCCCTCTCCTCACTGAAGGCTTTTCACTCACTGAGACTCGTCCCCTCACTGAGACAATTCCACTGACTCTGGCCCCCCTCCTCACTGAGGCTGTACCCCTCACTGAAGACCCAGGGATGAAGATATAGGAAATTGAAGCCCCTCTCCTCACTGAAGGCTCTCCACTCACTGAGACTCCTCCCCTCACTGAGACTCGACCCCTCACTGAGACTATTCCACTGACTCTGGCCCCTCTCCTCACTGAGGCTGCTACCTCCATTGTGGCCCCTCTCCTCAATGAGGCTACTCCCCTCACTGAGGACCCAGGGAAGAGATAGGAAAATGAAGCCCCTCTACACACTGAACGCTCTCCACTCATTGAGACTTGTCCCCTCACTGAGACTATTCTACTGACTCTGGCACCTCTCCTCAATCAGGCTGCCCCCTCAATGAGGACCCAGAGATGAAGAGAGGAAAATGAAACCCCTCTCCTCACAGACTCCTCCCCTCACTGAGACTATTCCACTGACTCTGGCCCCTCTCCTCACTGAGGCCGCACCCCTCACTGAAGACCCAGGGATGAAGATATAGGAAAATGAAGCCCCTCTCCTCATTGAAGGCTCTTCACTCACTGAGACTCGTCCCCTCACTGAGACAATTCCATTGACTCTGGCCCCTCTCCTCACTGAGGCTGCACCCCTAACTGAAGACCCAGAGATGAAGATATAGGAAAATGAAGCCCCTCTCCTCACTGAAGGCTCTCCACTCACTGAGACTCATCCCCTCACTGAGACTCGACCCCTCACTGAGACTATTCCACTGACTCTGGCCCTTCTCCTCACTGAGGCTGCTACCTCCATTGTGGCCCCTCTCCTCAATGAGGCTACTCCCCTCACTGAGGACCCAGGGAAGAGATAGGAAAATGAAGCCCCTCTACTCACTGAACGCTCTCCCCTCACTGAGACTATTCAACTGACTCTGGCCCCTCTCCTCACTGAGGCTGCCCCCCTCACAGAGGACCCAAGGATGAAGCGATGGAAAAATGAAGCCGCTCTCCTCACTGAAGGCTCTCCACTCAATGAGACTCCTCCCCTCACTGAGACTTCTCTCCTCACTGAGGCTGCTACCTCCACGTTGGCACCTCTCCTCAATGAGGCTGCTCCTCTCGCTGAGGACCCAGGAAGAGATAGGGAAATGTAGCCCCTCCACTCACTGAACGCTCTCCATTCACTGAGATTCCTTCCATCAATGACACTATTGCACTGACTCTGTCCGATCTCCTCACTGAGGCTGCCCCCTCAATGAGGACCCAGGGATGAAGAGTTGGAAAAATGAAGCCCCTCTCCTCACTGAAGGCTTTCCACTCACTGAGACTCGTCCCCTCACTGAGACTATTCCACTGACTCTGGCCCCTCTCCTCACTGAGGCCGCACCCCTCACTGAAGACCCAGGGATAAAGATATAGGAAAATGAAGCCCCTCTCCTCACTTGAGGCTTTTCACTCACTGAGACTCGTCCCCTCACTGAGACAATTCCACTGACTCTGGCCCCTCTCCTCACTGAGGCTGCACCCCTAACTGAAGACCCAGGGATGAAGATATAGGAAAATGAAGCCCCTCTCCTCACTGAAGGCTCTCCACTCACTGAGACTCGACCCCTCACTGAGACTATTCCACTGACTCTGGCCGCTCTCCTCACTGAGGCTGCTACCTCCATTGTGGCCCCTCTCCTCAATGAGGCTACTCCCCTCACTGAGGACCCAGGGAAGAGATAGGAAAATGAAGCCCCTCTACTCACTGAACGCTCTCCACTCACTGAGACTTGTCCCCTTACTGAGACTATTCTACTGACTCTGGCACCTCTCCTCAATGAGGCTGCCCCCTCAATGAGGACCCAGGGATGAAGAGAGGAAAATGAAGCCCCTCTCCTCACTGAAGGCTCTCCACTCACTGAGACTCCTCCCCTCACTGAGACTCGACCCCTCACTGAGACTATTCCACTGACTCTGGCCCCTCTCCTCACTGAGGCTGCACCCCTAACTGAAGACCCAGAGATGAAGATATAGGAAAATGAAGCCCCTCTCCTCACTGAAGGCTCTCCACTCACTGAGACTCCTCCCCTCACTGAGACTCGACCCCTCACTGAGACTATTCCACTGACTCTGGCCCCTCTCCTCACTGAGGCTGCTACCTCCATTGTGGACCCTCTCCTCAATGAGGCTACTCCCCTCACTGAGGACCCAGGGAAGAGATAGGAAAATGAAGCCCCTCTACTCACTGAACGCTCTCCACTCACTGAGACTTGTCCCCTCACTGAGACTATTCAACTGACTCTGGCCCCTCTCCTCACTGAGGCTGCCCCCGTCACAGAGGACCCAAGGATGAAGAGATGGAAAAATGAAGCCGCTCTCCTCACTCAAGGCTCTCCACTCAATGAGACTCCTCCCCTCACTGAGACTTCTCTCCTCACTGAGGCTGCTACCTCCACTGTGGCACCTCTCCTCAATGAGGCTACTCCTCTCGCTGAGGACCCAGGAAGAGATAGGGAAATGTAGCCCCTCTACTCACTGAATGCTCTCCATTCATTGAGATTCCTTCCATCAATGACACTATTGCACTGACTCTGTCCGATCTCCTCACTGAGGCTGCCCCCGCACAGAGGTCCCAAGGATGAAGAGTTTGAAAAATGAAGCCCCTCTCCTCACTGAAGGCTTTCCACTCACTGAGACTCCTCCCCTCACTGAGACTATTCTACTGACTCTGGCACCTCTCCTCAATGAGGCTGCTCCTCTCGCTGAGGACCCAGGAAGAGATAGGGAAATGTAGCCCCTCCACTCACTGAACGCTCTCCATTCACTGAGATTCCTTCCATAAATGACACTATTGCACTGACTCTGGCCGATCTCCTCACTGAGGCTGCCCCCGCACAGAGGTCCCAAGGATGAAGACATGGAAAAATGAAGCCCCTCTCCTCACTGAAGACTTTCCACTCACTGAGACTCCTCCCCTCACTGAGACTATTCTACTGACTCTGGCACCTCTCCTCACTGAGGCTGCCCCCGCACAGAGGTCCCAAGGATGAAGACATGGAAAAATGAAGCCCCTCTCCTCACTGAAGACTTTCCACTCACTGAGACTCCTCCCCTCACTGAGACTATTCTACTGACTCTGGCACCTCTCCTCAATGAGGCTGCCCCCTCAATGAGGACCCAGGGATGAAGAGAGGAAAATGAAGCCCCTCTCCTCACAGACTCCTTCCCTCACTGAGACTCCTCCCCTCACTGAGACTATTCCACTGACTCTGGCCCCTCTCCTCAGTGAGGCCGCACCCCTCACTGAAGACCCAGGGATGAAGATATAGGAAAATGAAGCCCCTCTCCTCACTGAAGGCTCTCCACTCACTGAGACTCCTCCCCTCACTGAGACTCGACCCCTCACTGAGACTCGACCCCTCACTGAGACTATTCCACTGACTCTGGCCCCTCTCCTCACTGAGGCTGCTACCTCCATTGTGGACCCTCTCCTCAATGAGGCTACTCCCCTCACTGAGGACCCAGGGAAGAGATAGGAAAATGAAGCCCCTCTACTCACTGAACGCTCTCCACTCACTGAGACTTGTCCCCTTACTGAGACTATTCTACTGACTCTGGCACCTCTCCTCAATGAGGCTGCCCCCTCAATGAGGACCCAGGGATGAAGAGAGGAAAATGAAGCCCCTCTCCTCACTGAAGGCTCTCCACTCACTGACACTCCTCCCCTCACTGAGACTCGACCCCTCACTGAGACTATTCCACTGACTCTGGCCCCTCTCCTCACTGAGGCTGCTACCTCCATTGTGGCCCCTCTCCTCAATGAGGCTACTCCCCTCACTGAGGACCCAGGGAAGAGATAGGAAAATGAAGCCCCTCTACTCACTGAACGCTCTCCACTCACTGAGACTTGTCCCCTTACTGAGACTATTCTACTGACTCTGGCACCTCTCCTCAATGAGGCTGCCCCCTCAATGAGGACCCAGGGATGAAGAGAGGAAAATGAAGCCCCTCTCCTCACTGAAGGCTCTCCACTCACTGAGACTCCTCCCCTCACTGAGACTCGACCCCTCACTGAGACTATTCCACTGACTCTGGCCCCTCTCCTCACTGAGGCTGCACCCCTAACTGAAGACCCAGAGATGAAGATATAGGAAAATGAAGCCCCTCTCCTCACTGAAGGCTCTCCACTCACTGAGACTCCTCCCCTCACTGAGACTCGACCCCTCACTGAGACTATTCCACTGACTCTGGCCCCTCTCCTCACTGAGGCTGCTACCTCCATTGTGGACCCTCTCCTCAATGAGGCTACTCCCCTCACTGAGGACCCAGGGAAGAGATAGGAAAATGAAGCCCCTCTACTCACTGAACGCTCTCCACTCACTGAGACTTGTCCCCTCACTGAGACTATTCAACTGACTCTGGCCCCTCTCCTCACTGAGGCTGCCCCCGTCACAGAGGACCCAAGGATGAAGAGATGGAAAAATGAAGCCGCTCTCCTCACTCAAGGCTCTCCACTCAATGAGACTCCTCCCCTCACTGAGACTTCTCTCCTCACTGAGGCTGCTACCTCCACTGTGGCACCTCTCCTCAATGAGGCTACTCCTCTCGCTGAGGACCCAGGAAGAGATAGGGAAATGTAGCCCCTCTACTCACTGAATGCTCTCCATTCATTGAGATTCCTTCCATCAATGACACTATTGCACTGACTCTGTCCGATCTCCTCACTGAGGCTGCCCCCGCACAGAGGTCCCAAGGATGAAGAGTTTGAAAAATGAAGCCCCTCTCCTCACTGAAGGCTTTCCACTCACTGAGACTCCTCCCCTCACTGAGACTATTCTACTGACTCTGGCACCTCTCCTCAATGAGGCTGCTCCTCTCGCTGAGGACCCAGGAAGAGATAGGGAAATGTAGCCCCTCCACTCACTGAACGCTCTCCATTCACTGAGATTCCTTCCATAAATGACACTATTGCACTGACTCTGGCCGATCTCCTCACTGAGGCTGCCCCCGCACAGAGGTCCCAAGGATGAAGACATGGAAAAATGAAGCCCCTCTCCTCACTGAAGACTTTCCACTCACTGAGACTCCTCCCCTCACTGAGACTATTCTACTGACTCTGGCACCTCTCCTCACTGAGCCTGCCCCCGCACAGAGGTCCCAAGGATGAAGACATGGAAAAATGAAGCCCCTCTCCTCACTGAAGACTTTCCACTCACTGAGACTCCTCCCCTCACTGAGACTATTCTACTGACTCTGGCACCTCTCCTCAATGAGGCTGCCCCCTCAATGAGGACCCAGGGATGAAGAGAGGAAAATGAAGCCCCTCTCCTCACAGACTCCTTCCCTCACTGAGACTCCTCCCCTCACTGAGACTATTCCACTGACTCTGGCCCCTCTCCTCAGTGAGGCCGCACCCCTCACTGAAGACCCAGGGATGAAGATATAGGAAAATGAAGCCCCTCTCCTCACTGAAGGCTCTCCACTCACTGAGACTCCTCCCCTCACTGAGACTCGACCCCTCACTGAGACTCGACCCCTCACTGAGACTATTCCACTGACTCTGGCCCCTCTCCTCACTGAGGCTGCTACCTCCATTGTGGACCCTCTCCTCAATGAGGCTACTCCCCTCACTGAGGACCCAGGGAAGAGATAGGAAAATGAAGCCCCTCTACTCACTGAACGCTCTCCACTCACTGAGACTTGTCCCCTCACTGAGACTATTCAACTGACTCTGGCCCCTCTCCTCACTGAGGCTGCCCCCGTCACAGAGGACCCAAGGATGAAGAGATGGAAAAATGAAGCCGCTCTCCTCACTCAAGGCTCTCCACTCAATGAGACTCCTCCCCTCACTGAGACTTCTCTCCTCACTGAGGCTGCTACCTCCACTGTGGCACCTCTCCTCAATGAGGCTACTCCTCTCGCTGAGGACCCAGGAAGAGATAGGGAAATGTAGCCCCTCTACTCACTGAATGCTCTCCATTCATTGAGATTCCTTCCATCAATGACACTATTGCACTGACTCTGTCCGATCTCCTCACTGAGGCTGCCCCCGCACAGAGGTCCCAAGGATGAAGAGTTTGAAAAATGAAGCCCCTCTCCTCACTGAAGGCTTTCCACTCACTGAGACTCCTCCCCTCACTGAGACTATTCTACTGACTCTGGCACCTCTCCTCAATGAGGCTGCTCCTCTCGCTGAGGACCCAGGAAGAGATAGGGAAATGTAGCCCCTCCACTCACTGAACGCTCTCCATTCACTGAGATTCCTTCCATAAATGACACTATTGCACTGACTCTGGCCGATCTCCTCACTGAGGCTGCCCCCGCACAGAGGTCCCAAGGATGAAGACATGGAAAAATGAAGCCCCTCTCCTCACTGAAGACTTTCCACTCACTGAGACTCCTCCCCTCACTGAGACTATTCTACTGACTCTGGCACCTCTCCTCACTGAGGCTGCCCCCGCACAGAGGTCCCAAGGATGAAGACATGGAAAAATGAAGCCCCTCTCCTCACTGAAGACTTTCCACTCACTGAGACTCCTCCCCTCACTGAGACTATTCTACTGACTCTGGCACCTCTCCTCAATGAGGCTGCCCCCTCAATGAGGACCCAGGGATGAAGAGAGGAAAATGAAGCCCCTCTCCTCACAGACTCCTTCCCTCACTGAGACTCCTCCCCTCACTGAGACTATTCCACTGACTCTGGCCCCTCTCCTCAGTGAGGCCGCACCCCTCACTGAAGACCCAGGGATGAAGATATAGGAAAATGAAGCCCCTCTCCTCACTGAAGGCTCTCCACTCACTGAGACTCCTCCCCTCACTGAGACTCGACCCCTCACTGAGACTCAACCCCTCACTGAGACTATTCCACTGACTCTGGCCCCTCTCCTCACTGAGGCTGCTACCTCCATTGTGGCCCTTCTCCTCAATGAGGCTACTCCCCTCACTGAGGACCCAGGGAAGAGATAGGAAAATGAAGCCTCTCTACTCACTGAACACTCTCCACTCACTGAGACTTGTCCCCTCACTGACTTTTCAACTGACTCTAGCCCCTCTCCTCACTGAGGCTGCACCACTCACTGAAGACCCAGGGATGAAGACAGAGGAAAATGAAGCCCCTCTCTTCACTGAAGGCTCTCGACTCACTGAGACTCCTCTCCTCACTGAGACTTTTCCACTCACTGAGACTCGTCCCCTCACTGAGACTATTCCTCTGACTCTAGCCCCCCTCCTCACTGGGTCTGCATCTCTCACTGGAGACCCAGGGATGAAGACAGAGAAAAATGAAGCCCCTCTCCTCACTGAAGGCTTTCCACTCACTGAGACTCGTCCCCTCACTGAGACTATTCCACTGACTCTAGCCCCTCTCCACACTGAGGCTGCCCCCTCAAAGAGGACTCAAGGATGAAGAGATGGAAAATGAAGCCCCTCTCCTCACAGACTCTTTCCCTCACTGGATCCTCCCCTCACTGAGACTCGTCCCCTCGCTGAGAATATTCCATTGACTCTGGCCACTCTCCCCACTGAGGCTGCCCCCTTCACCAAGGACCCAGGGAAGAAGAGAGGAAAATGAAGCCCCTCTCCTCACAAAGACTGCTTTCCTCACTGAGACTCGTCCCCTCACTGAGACTATTCCAGACTCTGGCCCCTCTACTCACTGAGGCTGCCCCCCGCACAGAGGACCCAAGGATGAAGACATGGAAAAATGAAGCCCCTCTCCTCACTGAAGGCTCTCCACTCACTGAGACTCCTCCCCTCACTGAGACTCCTCTCCTCACTGTGGGCTCTCCACTCGCTGAGGACCCAGGGAAGAGGAGATGGAAAAATGTAGCCCCTCTCCTCACTGAGACTCGTCCCCTCACTGAGACTATTCCACTGACTCTGGCCCCTTTCCTCACTGAGGCCGCACCCCTCACTGAAGACCCAGGGAGGAAGATATAGGAAAATGAAGCCCCTCTCCTCACTGAAGGCTCTCCACTCACTGAGACTCCTCCCCTCACTGAGACTTCTCTCCTCACTTAGGCTGCTATCTCCTCTGTGGCACCTCTCCTCAACGAGGCTGCTCCTCTCACTGAGGATCTAGGGAAGAAGAGAAAGGGAAATGTAGCCCCTCTACTCACTGAACGCTCTCCACTCACTGAGATTCCTTCCCTCAATGAGACTATTCCACTGACTCTGGCCCCTCTCCTCACTGAGGCTACCCCACTCACTAAGACTCCTCTCCTCACTGTGAGCTCTCTACTCGCTGAGGACCCAGGGAAGAAGAGATGGGAAAATGTAGCCCCTCTCCTCACTGAATGCTCTCCGCTCACTGAGACTCGTCCCCTCACTGAGACAATTCCACTGACTCTGGCCCCTCTCCTCACTGAGGCTGCCCCCCTCACAGAGGACCCAAGGATGAAGAGATGGAAAAATGAAGCCCCTCTCCTCACTGAAGACTCTCCACTCACTGAGACTCGTCCCCTCACTGAGACTCCTCTCCTCACTGTAGGCTCTCCACTTGCTGAGGACCCAGTGAAGAAGAGATGGAAAGATGTATCCTCTCTCCTAACTGAATGCTCTACCCTCACTGAGACTCGTCCCTTCACTGAGACTATTCCACTGACTCTGGCCCCTCTCCTCACTGAGGCCACACCCCTTACTGAAAACCCAGGGATGAAGATATAGGAAAATGAAGCCCCTCTCCTCACTGAAGGCTCTCCACTCACTGAGGACCCAGGGAAAAAGAGATGGAAAAATGTAGCCCCTCTCCTCACTGAACACTCTCAACTCACTGAGACTCGTCCCTACATTGAGACAATTCCACTGACTCTGCCCCCTCTCCTCACTGAGGCTGCCCCCCCCTCACAGAGGACCCAAGGATGAAGAGATGGAAAAATGAAGCCGCTCTCCTCACTGAAGGCTCTCCACTCAATGAGACTCCTCCCCTCACTGAGACTTCTCTCCTCACTGAGGCTGCTACCTCCACTGTGGCACCTCTCCTCAATGAGGCTGCTCCTCTTGCTGAGGACCCAGGAAGAGATAGGGAAATATAGCCCCTCTACTTACTGAACGCTCTCCATTCAATGAGATTCCTTCCATCAATGACACTATTGCACTGACTCTGGCCGATCTCCTCACTGATGCTGCCCCGCACAGAGGTCCCAAGGATGAAGAGATGGAAAAATGAAGCCCCTCTCCTCACTGAAGGCTTTCCACTCACTGAGACTCCTCCCCTCATTGAGACTATTCTCCTGACTCTGGCACCTCTCCTCAATGAGGCTTCCCCCTCAATGAGGACCCAGGGATGAAGAGATGGAAAAATGATGCCCCTCTCCTCACCGAAGGCTATGCACTCACTAAGATACCTCCCCTCACTGAGACTATTCCACTGACTATGGCCCCTCTCCTCACTGAGGCCGCACCCCTCACTGAAGACCCAGGGATGAAGATATAGGAAAATGAAGCCCCTCTCCTCACTGAAGGCTCTTCACTCACTGAGACTCGTCCCCTCACTGAGAAATTTCCACTGACTCTGGCCCCTCTCCTCACTGAGGCTGCACCCCTAACTGAAGACCCAGAGATGAAGATATAGGAAAATGAAGCCCCTCTCCTCACAGACTCCTTCCCTCACTGAGACTCCTCCCCTCACTGAGACTCATCCCATCACTGAGACTATTCCACTGACTCTGGCCCCTCTCCTCACTGAGGCCGCACCCCTCACTGAAGACCTAGGGATGAAGATATAGGAAAATGAATCCCCTCTCCTCACTGAAGTCTCTCCACTCACTCAGACAATTCCACTGACTCTGGCCCCTCTCCTCACTGAGGCTGCACCTCTCACTGGAGACCCAATATAGGAAAATGAAGCCCCTCTCCTCACTGAAGGCTCTCCACTCACTGAGACTCCTCCCCTCCCTGAGACTCGACCCCACACTGAGACTATTCCACTGACTCTGGCCCCTCTCCTCACTGAGGCTGCTACCTCCATTGTGGCCCCTCCCCTCAATGAGGCTACTCCCCTCACTGAGGACCCAGGGAAGAGATAGGAAAATGAAGCCCCTCTACTCACTGAACGCTCTCCACTCACTGAGACTTGTTCCCTCACTGAGACTATTCAACTGACTCTAGCCCCTCTCCTCACTGAGGCTATACCTCTCAATGAAGACCCAGGGATGAAGACAGAGGAAAATGAAGCCCCTCTCTTCACTGAAGGCTCTCGACCCACTGAGACTCCTCTCCTCACTGAGACTTCTCCACTCACTGAGACTCGTCCCCTGACTGAGACTATTCCACTGACTCTAGCCCCTCTCCTCACTGAGTCTGCACCTCTCACTGGAGACCCAGGGATGAAGACAGAGAAAAATGAAGCCCCTCTCCTCACTGAAGGCTTTCCATTCACTGAGACTCGTCCCCTCACTGATACTATTCCACTGACTCTAGCCCCTCTCCGCACTGAGGCTGCCCCCCTCACAGAGAACTCAAGGATGAAGAGATGGAAAATGAAGCCCCTCTCCTAGCAGACTCCTTCCCTCACTGGATCCTCCCCTCACTGAGACTCGTCCCCTCACTGAGAATATTCCACTGACTCTGGCCCCTCTCCTCACTGAGGCTGCCCCCCTCACAGAGGAGCCAAGGATGAAGAGATGGAAAAATGAAAACCCTCTCCTCACTGAACGCTCTCCCCTCACTGAGACTATTCTATAGACTCTGGCACCCCTCCTCAATGAGGCTGCTCCTCTCGCTGAGGACCTAGGGATGAAGACAGAGGAAAATAAAGCCCCTCTCCTCACGGAAGGCTCTCCACTCACTGATACTCGTCCCCTCACTGAGACTATTCCACTGACTCTGACCCCTCTCCCCACTGAGGCTGCCCCCCTCACAGAGGACCCAAGGATGAAGAGATGGAAAAATTAAGCCCCTCTCCTCACTGAAGGGTCTCCACTCACTGAGACACCTCCCCTCACTGAGACTATTCTACTGACTCTGGCAACTCTCCTCAATGAGGCTGCCCCCTTCACCGAGGACCCAGGGAAGAAGAGAGGAAAATGAAGCCCCTCTCCTCACAAAGACTGCTTTCCTCACTGAGACTCGTCCCCTCACTGAGACTACTCCACAGACTCTGGCCCCTCTACTCACTGAGGCTGCACCCCTCATTGGGAACCCAGGGATGAATACATAGAAAAATGAAGCCCCTCTCCTCATTGAAGGCTCTCCACTCACTGAGACACTTGTCCTGACTCTGGCCCCTATCCTGACTGAGGCTGCCCCCCTCAGAGAGGACCCAGTGATGAAGAGATGGAAAAATTAAGCCCCTCTCCTCACTGAAGGCTCTCCACTCACTGAGACACTTGTCCTGACTCTGGCCCCTATCCTCACTGAGGCCGCACCCCTCACTGAAGAACCAGGGATGAAGATATTGGAAAATGAAGAACCTCACCTCATTGAAGGCTCTCCACTCACTGAGACTCGTCCCCTCACTGAGACAATTCGACTGACTCTGGCCCCTCTCCTCACTGAGGCTGCCCCCCTCACAGAGGACCCAAGGATGAAGAGATGGAAAAATGAAGCCCCTCTCCTCACATAAGGCTCTCCACTCACTGAGACTTCTCCCCTCACTGAGACTCCTCTCCTCACTGTGGGCTCTCCACTCGCTGAGGACCCAGGGAAGAGGAGATGGAAAAATGCAGCCCCTCTCCTCACTGAACGCTCTCCCCTCACTGAGACTCGTCCCCTCACTGAGACTATTCCACTGACTCTGGCCCCTTTCCTAACTGAGGTCGCACCCCTCACTGAAGACCCAGGGATGAAGATAAAGGAAAATGAAGCCCCTCTCCTCACTGAAGGCTCTCCACTCACTGAGACTCCTCCCCTCACTGAGACTTCTCTCCTTACTGAGGCTGCGATCTCCTCTGTGGCACCTCTCCTAAACGAGGCTGCTCCTCTCACTGAGGATCTAGGGAAGAAGAGAAAGGGAAATGTAGCCCCTCTACTCACTGAACGCTCTCCACTCACTGAGATTCCTTCCCTCAATGAGACTATTCCACTGACTCTGGCCCCTCTCCTAACTGAGGCTACCCCACTCACAGAGGACCCAAGGATGACGAGATGGAAAAATTAAGCCCCTCTCCTCACTGAAGGCTCTTCACTCAATAAGACTCGTCCCCTCACTGAGACAATTCCACTGACTCTGGCCCCTCTCCTTACTGAGGCTGCCCCCCTCACAGAGGACCCAAGGATGAAGAGATGGAAAAATGAAGCCCCTCTCCTCACTGAAGACTCTCCACCCATTGAGACTCGTCCCCTCACTGAGACTCCTCTCCTCACTGTAGGCTCTCCACTTGCTGAGGACCCAGGGAAGAAGAGATGGAAAGATGTATCCCCTCTCCTAACTGAATGCTCTCCCCTCACTGAGACTGGTCCCTTCACTGAGACTATTCCACTGACTCTGGCCCCTCTCCTCACTGAGGCCGCACCCCTTACTGAAAACCCAGGGATGAAGATATAGGAAAATTAAGCCCCTCTCCTCACTGAAGGCTCTCCACTCACTGAGACTCGTCCCCTCACTGAGACAATTCCACTGACTCTGGCCCCTCTCCTCACTGAGGCTGCCCCACTCACAGAGGACCCAAGGATGAAGAGATGGAAAAATGAAGCCCCTCTCCTCACTGAAGACTCTCCACTCACTGAGACTCCTCCCCTCACTGAGACTTCTCTCCTCAGTTAGGCTACTAACTCCTCTGCGGCACCTCTCCTCAACGAGGCTGCTCCTCTCACTGAGAACCCAGGGAAGAAGAGATGGAAAAATGAAGCCCCTCTACTCACTGATCGCTCTCCCCTCACTGATACTCGTCCCCTCACTGAGCCTATTCCACTGACTCTGGCCCCTCTCCTCACTGAGGGTGCCCCCTCACAGAGGACCCAAGGATGAAGAGATGGAAAAATGAAGCCCCTCTCCTCACTGAAGGCTCTCCACTCACTGAGGACCCAGGGAAAAAGAGATGGAAAAATGTAGCCCCTCTCCTCACTGAACACTCTCAACTCACTGAGACTCGTCCCTTCATTGAGACAATTCCACTGACTCTGGCCCCTCTCCTCACTGAGGCTGCCCCCCTCACAGTGGACACAAGGATGAAGAGATGGAAAAATGAAGCCCCTCTCCTCACTGAAGGCTTTCCACTCACTGAGACTCCTCCCCTCACTGAGACTATTCTACTGACTCTGGAACCTCTCCTCAATGAGGCTGCCCCCTAAATGAGGACCCAGGGATGAAGAGAGGAAAATGAAGCCCCTCTCCTGACAGACTCCTTCCCTCACTGAGACTCCTCCCCTCACTGAAACTCGTCCCCTCACTGAGACTATTCCACTGACTCTGGCCCCTCTCCTCACTGAGGCCGCACCCCTCACTGAAGACCCAGGGATGAAGATATAGGAAAATGAAGCCCCTCTCCTCACTGAAGGCTCTCCACTCACTGAGACTCGTCCCCTCACTGAGACAATTCCACTGACTCTGGCCCCCCTCCTCACTGAGGCTGTACCCCTCACTGAAGACCCAGGGATGAAGATATAGGAAATTGAAGCCCCTCTCCTCACTGAAGGCTCTCCACTCACTGAGACTCCTCCCCTCACTGAGACTCGACCCCTCACTGAGACTATTCCACTGACTCTGGCCCCTCTCCTCACTGAGGCTGCTACCTCCATTGTGGCCCCTCTCCTCAATGAGGCTACTCCCCTCACTGAGGACCCAGGGAAGAGATAGGAAAATGAAGCCCCTCTACTCACTGAACGCTCTCCACTCACTGAGACTTGTCCCCTCACTGAGACTATTCAACTGACTCTAGCCTCTCTCCTCACTGAGGCTGCACCTCTCACTGAAGACCAAGGGATGAAGACAGAGGAAAATGAAGCCCCTCTTCACTGAAGGCTCTCGACTCACTGAGACTCCTCTCCTCACTGAGACTTCTCCACTCACTGAGACTCGTCCCCTCACTGAGACTAATCCACTGCCTCTAGCCCCTCTCCTCACTGAGTCTGCACCTCTCACTGGAGACCCAGGGATGAAGACAGAGAAAAATGAAGCCCCTCTCCTCACTGAAGGCTTTCCACTCACTGAGACTCGTCCCCGCACTGAGACTCGTCCCGTCACTGAGACTATTCCATTGAATTTGGCCCCTCTCGTCACTGAGGCTGAGACTCAGTGACGAGAGGGGCCTGAGACTTCTCTCCTCACTGAGGCTGCTACCTCCACTGTGGCACCTCTCCTCAATGAGGCTGCTCTTCTCGCTGAGGACCTAGGGATGAAGACAGAGGAAAATAAAGCCCCTCTCCTCACGGAAGGCTCTCCACTCACTGAGACTCCTCTCCTCACTGTGGGCTCTCCACTCGCTGAGGACCCAGGGAAGAAGAGATGGAAAAATGTAGCCCCTCTCCTCACTGAACGCTCTCCACTCACTGAGACTCCTTCCCTTACTGAGACTATTCTACAGCCTCTGGCACTACTCCTCAATGAAGCTGCCCCCCTCACTGAGGAACCAGGGATGAAGAGAGGAAAATGAAGCCCCTCTACTCACAGACTCCTTCCCTCACTGAGACTCGTCCCCTCAATGAGACTATTCCACTGACTTTGGCCCCTCTTGTCACTGAGGCTGCAACCCCCACTGAACACCCAGGGATGAAGAGAGGAAAATGAAGCCCCTCTCCTTACTGAAGGCTCTCCACTCACTGAGACTCCTCCCCTCACTGAGACTTCTCTCCTCACGGTGGGCTCTCCACTCGCTGAGGACCCAGGGAAGAAGAGATAGGAAAATGTAGCCCCTAACCTCACTGAACGCTCTCCACTCACTGAGACACGTCCCCTCACTGAGACTATTCCACTGACTCTAGCTCCTCTCCTCACTGAGGCTGCACCTCTCACTGAAGACCCAGGGATGAAGACAGAGGAAAATGAAGCCCCTCTCCTAAATGAACGCTCTCCACTCACTGAGACACGTCCCCTCACTGAGACTATTCCACTGACTCTAGCCCCTCTCCTAAACTGAGGCTGAACCCCTCACTGAAGACCCGGGATGAAGACATAGGAAAATGAAGCCCCTCTCCTCACTGAAGGCTCTCATCTCACTGAGACTCCTCCTCTCACTGAGACTATTCTACAGACTCTGGCACCTCTCTTCAATGAGGCTGCCCCCCTCACTGAGGACCCAGGGATGAAGAGAGGAAAATGAATCCCCTCTCTTCATGAAGACTCGTTCCCTCACTGAGACTCCTCCCCTAACTGAGACTTGTCACCTCACTGAGACTATTCCACTGACTTTGGCCCCTCTCGACACTGAGGCTGCAACCCCCACTGAACACCCAGGGATGAAGAGAGGAAAATGAAGCCCCTCTCCTTACTGAAGGCTCTCCACTCACTGAGACTCCTCCTCTCACTGAGACTATTCTACAGACTCTGGCACCTCTCCTCAATGAGGCTGCCCCCCTCACTGAGGATCCAGGGATGAAGAGAGTAAAATGAAGCCCCTCTCCTCACAAAGACTCTTTCCCTCACTGAGACTCCTCACCTAACTGAGACTTGTCACCTCACTGAGACTATTCCACTGACTTTGGCCTCTCTCGTCACTGAGGCTGCTCCCCCCACTGAACACCCAGGGATGAAGAGAGGAAAATTAAGCCCCTCTCCTTACTGAAGGCTCTCCACTCACTGAGACTCCTCCCCTCACTGAGACTCCTCTCCTCACTGTGGGCTCTCCACTCGCTGAGGACCCAGGGAAGAGATGGGAAAATTTAGCCCCTCACCTCACTGAACGCTCTCCACTCACTGAGACTCGTCCCCTCACTGAGACTATTGCACTGACTCTAGCCCCTCTCCTCACTAAGGCTGCACCTCTCACTGAAGAATCAGGGATGAAGACATAGGAAAATTAAGCCCCTTTCCTCACTGAATGCTCTCCACTCACTAAGACTCGTCCCCTTACTGAGACTTTTCCACTGACTCTGGCCCCTCTCCTCACTGAGGCTGCACCCCTCACTGAAGACCCAAGAATGAAGTCATAGGAAAATGAAGCCCCTCTCCTCACTGAAGGCTCTCCACTCACTGAGACTCCTCTCCTCACTGAGACTTCTCTCCTCACTGAGACTTCTCTCCTCACTGAGGCTGCTACCTCCACTGTGGCACCTCTCGTCAATGAGGCTTCTCCTCTTGCTGAGGACTTAGGGAAAAAGAGATAGGGAAATTTAGCCCCTCACCTCACTGAATGCTCTCCGCTCACTGAGACTATTCCACTGACTCTAGCCCCTCTCCTCACTGAGGCTGCACCCCTCACTGAAGACCCGGGGATGAACACATAGGAAAATGAAGCCCCTCTCCTCACTGAAGGCTCTCCCCTCACTGAGACTATTCCACTGACTCTGGCCCATCTCCTCACTGAGGCTGCTACCTCCACTGTGGCAACTCTCCTCAATGAGGCTACACCCCTCACTGAAGACCGCGGGAAGAGATAGGAAAATGAAGCCCCTCGCCTCACTGTATGCTCTCCACTCACTGAGACTCTTGTCCTGACTCTGGCCACTCTCCTCACTGGGGCTGCCCCCTTGACAGAGGACCCAAGGATGAAGAGATGGAAAAATGAAGCCTCTCTCCTCACTGAAGGCTCTCTACTCACTGAGACTCCTCCCCGCACTGAGACTCGTCCCGTCACTGAGACTATTCCATTGACTCTGGCCCCTCTCCTCGCTGAGGCTGCTACCTCCATTGTGGCCCCTCTCCTCAATGAGGCTACTCCCCTCACTGACGACCCAGGGAAGAGATAGGAAAATTAAGCCCCTCTACTCACTGAACGCTCTCCACTCACTGAGACTCCTCCACTCACTGAGGCTGCCCCCCTCACTGAGACTCCTCTACTCACTATGGGCTCTCAACTCGCTGAGGACCCAGGGAAGAAGAGATGGAAAAATGTAGCCCCTCTCCTCACTGAAGGCTCTCCACTCACTGAGACTCCTCCCCTCACTGAGACTTCTCTCCTCACTGAGGCGGCGACCTCACAGAGGACCCAAGGCTGAAGAGATGGAAAAATGAAGCGCCTCTCCTCACAGACCCCTTCACTCACTGAGACTCCTCCCCTCACTGAGACTCATCCCCTCACTGAGAGTATTCCACTGACTCTGGCCCCTCTCCTCACTGAGGCTGCCCCCCTCACAGAGGACCCAAGGATGAGGAGATGGAAAAATGAAGCCGCTCTCCTCACTGAAGGCTCTCCACTCAATGAGACTCCTCCCCTCACTGAGACTTCTCTCCTCACTGAGGCTGCTAACTCCACTGTGGCACCTCTCCTCAATGAGGCTGCTCCTCTCGCTGAAGACCCGGGGATGAAGACATAGGAAAATGAAGCCCCTCTCCTCACTGAAGGCTCTCCACTCACTGAGACTCGTCCCCTCACTGAGACAATTCCACTGACTCTGACCCCTCTCCTCACTGAGGCTGCACCCCTCATTGAAGACCCGGGGATGAAGACATAGGAAAATGAAGCCCCTCTCCTCACTGAAGGCTGTCCACTCACTGAGATTGTCCCCTCACTGAGACCATTCCACTGAGTTTGGCCCCTCTCCTCACTGAGGCTGCCCCCCTCACAGAGGACCCAAGGATGAAGAGATGGAAAAATGAAGCCCCTCTCCTTACTGAAGGCTCTCCACTCACTGAGACTTCTCTCCTCACGGTGGGCTCTCCACTCGCTGAGGACCCAGGGAAGAAGACATAGGAAAATGTAGCCCCTCACCTCACTGAACGCTCTCAACTCACTGAGACTCGCCCCCTCACTGAGACTATTCCACTGACTCAAACCCCTCTCCTCACTGAGGCTGCACCTCTCACTGAAGACCCAGGGATGAAGACAGAGGAAAATTAAGCCCCTCTCCTAAATGAACGCTCTCCACTCACTGAGACACGTCCCCTTACTGAGACTATTCCACTGACTCTGACCCCTCTCCTCACTAAACCTGCACCTCTCACTGAAGAACCAGGAATGAAGACATAGGAAAATGAAGCCCCTTTCCTCACTGAAGGCTCTCCACTCACTGAGACTCGTCCCCTCACTGAGACTTTTCCACTGACTCTGGCCCCTCTCCTCACTGAGGCTACAACCCTCACTGAAGACCTGGGAATGAAGACATAGGAAAATTTAGCCCCTCTCCTCACTGAAGGCTCTCCACTCACTGAGACTCCTCTCCTCACTGAGACTCCTCTCCTCACTGAGGCTGCTACCTCCACTGTTGCAGCTCTCATCAATAAGGCTGCTCCTCTCGCTGAAGACCTAGGGAAGAAGAGATAGGGAAATGAAGCCCCTCTACTCACTGAATGCTCTTCACTCACTGAGATTCCTTCCCTCAATGAGACTATTCCACTGACTCTGGCCCCTCTCCTCAATGAGGCTGCCCGCCTCATTGAGGACCCAGAGATGGAGGGAGGAAAATGAAGCCCCTCTCCTCACAAAGACTCCTTCCCTCACTGAGACTCCTCCCCTAACTGAGACTTGTCACCTCACTGAGACTATTCCACTGACTTTGGCCCCTCTCATCACTGAGGCTGCAACCCCCACTGAACACCCAGGGATGAAGAGAGGAAAATGAGGCCCTCTCCTTACTTAAGGCTCTACACTCACTGAGACTCCTCTCCTCATTGTGGGCTCTCCACTCGCTGAGGACCCAGGGATGAAGAGAGGAAAATGAAGCCCCTCTCCTCACAAAGACTCCTTCCCTCACTGAGACTATTCCACTGACTCTGGCCCCTCTCCTCACTGAGGCTGCACCCCTCACTGAAGACCCAGGAATGAAGACATAGGAAAATGAAGCCCCTCTCCTCACTGAAGGCTCTCCACTCACTGAGACTCCTCCCCTCACTGAGACTCCTCTCCTCACTGTGCCCTATCCACTCGCTGAGGACCCAGGGAAAAAGAGATGGGAAAATGTAGCCCCTCTCCTCATTGAACGCTCTCCACTCACTGAGACTCGTCCCCTCACTGAGACTATTCCACTGACTCTGGCCCCTCTCCTCACTGAGACTGCACCCCTCACTGAAGACCCAAGGATGAAGACATAGGAAAATGAAGCACCTCTCCTCACTGAAGGCTCTCCACTCACTGAGACTCTCCCCTCACTGAGACTCCTCTCATCACTGAGGCTGCTATCTCCACTATGGCCCCTCTCCTCACTGAGGCTGCCCCCCTCACAGAGGACCCAATGATGAAGAGATGAAGCCCCTCTCCTCACTGAAGGCTCTCCCCTCACTGAGACTATTCCACTAACTGTGGCCCCTTTCCTCACTGAGGCTGCACCCCTCACTGAAGACCCAGGAATGAAGACATAGGAAAATGAAGCCCCTCTCCTCACTGAAGGCTCTCCACTCACTGAGACTCCTCCCCTCACTGAGACTCCTCTCCTCACTGTGCCCTATCCACTCGCTGAGGAACCGGGGAAGAAGAGATGGGAAAATGTAGCCCCTCTCCTCACTGAATGCTCTCCACTCACCTATACTCATCCACTCACTGAGACTCGTCCCCTTACTGAGACTATTCCACTGACTCTGGCCCCTCTCTTTACTGAGGCTGCACTCCTCACTGAAGACACTGGGATGAAGACATAGGAAAATGAATCCCCTCTACTCACTGAAGGCTCTCCACTCACTGAGACTCCTCCCCTCACTGAGACTCCTCTCCTCACTGTAGGCTCTCCACTCGCTGAGGACCCAGAGAAGAAGAGATAGGGAAATGTAGCCCCTCTACTCACTGAACACTCTCCACTCACTGAGATTCCTTCCCTCAATGAGACGATTCCACTGACTCTGGCCCCTCTACTCACTGAGGCTGCATCCCTCACTGAACACCCAGGGATGAAGACAGAGGAAAATGAAGCCCCTCTCCTCACTGAAGGCTCTCCACTCACTGAGACTCCTCCCCTCAATGAGACTCCTCTCCTCACTGTGGGCTCTCCACTCGATTAGGACCCAGGGAAGAAGAGATGGGAAAATGTAGCCACTCTACTCACTGTGGCCCCTCTCCTCACTGAGGCTGCTCCCCTCACCGAGATGCTTCTCCTCACTGTGGTTGCTACCTCCACTGTGGCCCTCCCCTCACTGAGGCTGCTCCCCTCATTGAGGCCCCTGGGAAGAAGAGAAGGGAAAATAAAGCCCCTCCCCTCACTGAGGCCAGTTATATAAATAAAAATGAATTGATTTAAAAATTATATTTATTTATTAAAAATTATTATTAATAGTAGATATATAGTTGTTGTGCTCTGCAATAGTTGGCTGTATTGACGGGGGTGACGAGGGTGAGTATAGGACTGTTGTGCGCAACTTTGTCTCTTAGTGTGAGCTGAACCATCTACAGCTCAATGCTACAAAGACGAAGGAGCTCATTGTGGACCTAAGGAGGGTCAAAACACCGGTGGGCCCCGTGTTCATCCAGGGGGTTCCGGTCGACACTGTTGATGAGTACAAGCACCTGGGGGTGTACTTCAACAACAAGTTGGACTGGACCAGGAACACAGAGGCTGTCTATAAGAAGGGCCAAAGCCGACTATTTTTTCTGAGGAGGCTAAGGTCCTTCAACATCTGCAGGACAATGCTGAGGATGTTCTATGAGACTGTGGTTGCCAGTGCGATCTTCTTTGCTGTCACATGCTGGGGCAGCGGGATGAGGGTTGCGGACACTAACAGACTTAATAGACTCATCAAGAGGGCTGGTGATGTAGTGGGTGAGGAATTGGACACTCTGACTACCGTGGCAGATAGGAGGATGATGTCCAGGCTACGGACTATCATGGACAATTCCTCTCACCCTCTCTTTTCCACCCTGGCTCAGAGGAGTACCTTCAGCAGAAGACTCCTCTCACTGAGATGCACCACAGAGTGACATAGGAAATCATTCCTGCCTGTGGTCATCAAACTTTACAATTTGTCACTTTCATCTGGATAACAGGTTTTCCATTCGTATTGCACAACTGTAATTTCATTTCACTGTAATTTCATTTTACCACATAACTGGTCATCCCCCTGCACAACTGGTCGTACAAAAAATCTGACATGCTACATCCTTGTGTATGCTATTACCTCATAGTGTATGCCTGGATGTATGTACATTTATGTATATTTTCATTTCTTTATGTGTATTTTTTTTATTTTATTACATAGGTTTTTATTTTACATAAGTTTACATTATATATTTATATATTCTAACACTCTACTATACGTAGAGTGTCTGTCTCTTCTTTCTTTTTTTTTCCTGGAGCATTGTGATGAATACAATTTCCCTCAGGGATCAATAAAGTATGTCTGTCTGTCAGTCTGTCTGTTTAGTTGAATAGAATATAAAACAAATATTGTCTGATGCTTGATGACATATAATGTAGAGCAGACTATTGAAGGAAAAAAAAGATAACCAGCAGCTACTCTACTACTACCACTATTCCTGACTGCTTAACTAGCAGATGTGTGGTAATTGACAGCGGCCTGACTGGTGGTCCTAGCTATACAGAAGGGGTCTAATATGTATGTATAATATATACAGTGTGTATGTGAGGGTAGATAACACAAAGTAATTATACAATTATACAACAGAAAGATGGTAAAGGGTTAACGGAGAAGTGAACTTGAGGGTCTGGGGGTCCATTTTAATCTCCATGAGATACCAGGACTGCCACACACACACACACACACACACACACAGACACAAATCGATATGATGAAGACTGTGATGATGATGGGGTGTGATGGTCACTATGTGTGACCATTATATGCACAGTATACACCCAGTACAGTGTCTGTATTCTGATTGGATGTAACTTAATCACATGATGTGTTGAGTCAAATCAAGACATGTGCATACAATGAATCACAATTAAAGTTAAAGTGAATTCAAGTTGAAATCAACATATGGGAGTATTAGATTCAAAAGAGTGGGTCATTATTGTTAGAATCTGAGACACAAAAAGGTATTCAAAATAATAAATACAACTAGGATAGACATAATATAAAGGATGGACATTTACACTTCGTATTGCAAAGGATCTCAAGATACTGCCAAGAGTATATGCTCTTTGGACTTCAGGTGCTGATTCCAGGTGCTAAAATGGTCAGGGGATAGAGCGTAGCAGTGTGGTCTCAGTGTTCAGTCTGAACGGAGAAGGCATGCCGTCATCTGACTAGAGTTAAGCTAAGTATTTTATATGTTGAGAAGAATGGCAGAGTGTTCCCCCTTGCTGCTGTTGTCGGCACTCGCTTAAAAACACAAAACTGCCAAGGGAAAACGCTAATCGAAGAAAAAGTCAACTCTGGGTAGTCCTTCATTTCTCTCCACTCACATTCGCCAACGTCAATCTTGGTTTCACCCGTCTATCCATCCATCCATCCATTATCGTGACCGCTTATCCTCTACGAGGGTCGCGGGGGGGGCTGGAGCCAATCCCAGCTGCAACGGGCGAGAGGCGGGGTACAACCTGGACAGGTCGCCAGCCTATCACAGGGCAAACATACATAGACAAACAACCATTCACACTCAAATACACACCTATGGTCAATTTAGAGACACCAATTAACCTAATCCCAAACCTGCATGTTTTTGGTCTGTGGGAGGAAGCCGGAGTACCCGGAGAGAACCCACGCAAGCACGGGGAGAACATGCAAACTCCACACAGAAAGGTCCCGGGTCCCAGGTGGATTCGAACCCAGAACCCTCTTGCTGTGAGGCGACAGTGCTAACCACTGCACCACCGTGCCGCTTCACCCGTCTATTTGCCGTTTTAATATCTTCCACCAGCACCGATCTATATGTAGCTGCTGTTGTGCGTTTCTAAATAATTTCAGCATTTTCTGAATGTTGCATTTTAGAGGACCAACAGGCTAGAGTAGGTGTAGCCGGAACGATCTGCACGCTCCAACTACACCTGCGTTGTGTTCTGTGCTCTGTGCTCAATAACATTGGACGCAGGATGGTTTCTCACACAGGTTTATTCCTCTCTGTATAATGGCGACATGAAACTAAATGGATGAGTGAGTGGTGATCTTCTCCACAACAATCCTCAGTCAGGAACAACTCAGACTGACCATGCAACACCATTTCTCCACATAATCAATCACAATTAAACATCTACAACAATGGAAGCTGAGCAATCACAGATATACCTGTATGATGGCGACACGAAACAAAATGGATGAGTAAGTGGTGATCTTCTCCAAAACAATCCTATCACAAAAAAATAAAACCCACTTAGCATATAGGCTAGTACATGGAGAATACATCAGCGTCATGCGCACCACACACACACACGCACACACACACACACACACACGCACGCGCACACACACGCACACACACACAATCGCTCGCGCACGCACACACACACACACACAGGGAGAAATCGCGGCAAAATACTTTTCCGCTTTTCGCTCAAAACAGCTCTTAAAAACATGTTACACGAAAGAAAACACCATAAACAAATCTCTAAACAGTACTGCGTTCATATTCTGTCATTAGTTCACATTAAAATGTAACAACAAAACTTTCTGATCCCAGAACCTCATCAACGTACCTCTCTCAATCAGGAACAACTCAGACTGAGGAGAGAGTCGGGAACTACGCACGAGAAGCAAAATAAAAGCTCAGATTTGTTAAAAAAAAGAAAGAAAAAAAAAAGGAAATATGAAAATAACACCAAAAAAAGTTGTATTATCAGAAATTTAGAGTAAAAAGAAACACACACATAAAATAAATAAATAAAAACACCAAAATGTATTACTATCTTTTCTTATCTGTTACATAGGTGCCCTATCTCATAAGATTCCATCATAGAATTTTGACATAGAAGAGGGAGCGGGGGCGCCGTGAGTGCGAGCGAGCAGGTACGAGTAGTGAGTCGTATGGTATGTGTATTTAAGTATCATAATAATGCATAATTATGGTAGGCCTGCAGTGGCTGATATACTTTAAAATAAGCATTTCTTATTTAAAGCCCATACCATGATGTCCGGCACACTTATTTATTATGTATTTATAAAAAATAAAAAATAAAAACATTTTGGGAGGGGGGCCCCGCAAAAATTGTTGCTGCATACCCCCCTGACACTGGGTAGTGGCGCCCCTGCCCGGAGCACCGGACCTCCCTCTGTGTGTGTGTGTGTGTGTGTGTGTGTGTGTGTGTGTGTGTGTGTGTGTGTGTGTGTGTGTGTGTGAGACTACAACCGACACAGAGACACAAAGTTACCAATACGCCGACCAAACTCAAACCCAGGGAGGAGGTCCTCCTGGGTGAATGTGGACCTGAAGGTGTGGATGTGTGTCAGTGTGTCTGAGGACCCTCCTACATCTGGGGACACTCTGTAGAAGGACAGAGTGCCAGCAGGCCGGTCCAGATACATTCCTATTCTGTTAGAGCCAGCGGGGGGGAGAGGTATGACTGTTTCACTATTGTTGTAATGGGCAAAGTAAACATCATCATCACAATAAAGACTCCAGGACTTGTTGTTCCCTCCAAGCCTGCTGTCATCACCCTGTCCTTTCCTTGTGATTCCTCTGTATGTCACTCCTATTTCAACACGTCCTTTCCTCTCTACCTCCCAATAACAGTGGTCAGTCAGACCCTCTCTACACAACACCTGGGGCCTGGAGTCAAATCTCTCTGGGTGATCAGGATACAACTGCGGCTCTCTAACCCACATCACCCTTCTGTTGTCCTCGGACAGAGAGAGATGTATGTTGGCTGTGTTTGGGTCCAGTGTGAGTTCACAGGCATCTGAGGGACAACAAGACATGATTAGGCTGCTGAACACACAGAAACACACTGAAGAGGTGTTTCCCACACAAAGCAGAGGTCTGGTGTAATATTGATCTAATGAGAATGAACAGCGTCAGTCCACTAGTAATAAGAGCAGGGCTCTCCCCACACAGTGAACGAGAAGGGCTGTGCCACCACGGAACACTTCCTGCCACGCGTATCTTTAGTGGACACTGTGGCTTTTTCCCTTTCATTTCTGAAACAGTTCAATGGGTTACAACAATTTACAATGAATACATCAACAATGTTACGGATACATCAACAGCAATGTTATGAATATATCAAGAACAGTATGAATATACCAACAGCAATGTTATTAATATATACACAACAATGTTATTAATACATAACTAACTACAATATTATGTATGCATTGACAAGAATGTTGTAAATATGTCAACAAGAATGTTATAAACATACCAACAATGTCATGAATACATCAACATACTATACAATACATTGGATCCAGATCTTACCAAAGACAATCAGCTGAGCAGTGTGATTGGCCGTGCCAGCCCTGTTGCTGGCCACGCAGCAGACCGTGTTCACACCAGACCTCAGGCCTCTGACCAAGAGGAAGCCCCTCTCCACCCAGGCCGCAGGCTCCCATCGGGGGTCCGTGCCGCCCCTCTTCAGAGGCCGGCCGTCGTGCAGCCACTCCACGGTGGGCTCAGGAGTGCCGCTGGCATCACAGCTGAAGCGGGCCGCGTGGCCCACGGGCAGCATGGTGTTACTGGAGTGGAAGGCTGTGATGCTGGGGGCCTCCTCCTCTGTGTCCGTCACTGAAGACAAGAAACCAGGACCAGGTGAGTGAACGTTGTCCAACACGTATCTGGAGACGCAGCACCAAAACACGGCCTTCACTCGCTCACAAAGCCAGAGGGTGACACAGAAGATTCAGATCCAGTTTTCTCGCCTGCCTTTTCATACGTGATTAAATATCGATTACATATAGAATATGCAGCATCTACAAAGTCCCAGGGAGGGGAAGACACTCCAGGTCAGAGATAAGAGTCAGGAGCTTGCGGAGGAGAACGCAAAACCAGCTCCAATTAAAACTCATGTAAGCAAACGCAGATAAACGCACACTGGGGATGTTTTTCAGATGATCTTTCATTTGTTGTGCTAGTTGGACAGAATACTGTTTACATTACATGCACGTTGTAATTTCATTTATTTTAAGATTTTATTTTTGATTGAAGATGTTTTATTATAGCCTTATTTGTTGTTAATGGTCACTTGCCTCTTTATTTTACTGTTGTAATATTTCCGCTGGACTGAGTTTTCTGTTCAATAATGGTTTGCCTGAATAAAGAAAGATTACTTTTATATAGACTAAAACTTTGACTATGCATTTTGTTGATTGGTTTTTTAATCTAAATTGAATACACAAGTGAATCCTCAATTTGCTCTGTGATCTCAACTTATAATATAATAGTCAAATATGATCCGAATAGACCTTCATTATACTAATTTCCTGACTTTTGCTTTGTCAGTTTTTGCTTTAGAAAACTGGTACATCTCCAGTGGGTGGGGTGGGGGTGTGGGGAGAACCAGATGCAGGCGTCATTTCATCGAGTTTACAAACGGCGGTTCCATCAAGCAAACTCCTAAACCAGACATCACTAGCAGACACAGACCCTGGTCAGAGGTAAACACATCCAACCACCTTTCCATTCATAAAGTATGTATACAGAGAATAGAAAGGATGAACAATTCTACACTCATGAACACAAACAAAGTCAACAGACCCTCTTTCTTCAGGTCAGCTTCCAGATGTTCTGTGACCTTCTCACAGATCCCGTGGTGCAGTCTGTCACACGGTTCTTCAGACCATCTGCCATCCGATGCTACTACACAGTCTTCTACTCCACCGCCATCGCGTGGTTCACTGCGTCTCCAACTGAAAACCACAAGGAGTAGAACGTTGAGCACAGTGTTGAGGTGATAGCACTATGTCACTCTGAGAGAAGAGATGCTGCTGAGTCTTCAGCCTGACCTTGAAGTCATGTCGGTACCATCCACCCACTTGAAGGTCCCCTCTGTGTAACGCCCACTCAGTCCGATCCAGGAAGGACGCCTCAATCTGCTGACAAACCCCTGTTCCCAATAGGATTAGTATATGTTGTCATGACAACCCAGCTAACAACACAAACACTCTCACTCACACACACAAACACCCACACACTGTCACCTGTTCTTCTCTGCTGTTGATAACTACCAGGTCTGCATTTCTTTGCAGACAGTAATCTCGACTGGTCATCCAGTTCCTCTTAGTAGGAGAAATAAAATAGAGTCTCTGGTTGAAATACAGCCAGCCTTGGGTCAAATCACCTGTTGAACAGAAAGAAAATCCTTAACAAATACAGAAGGTTTTTGCACTTTCTCCATTCCTAGGGGTGGCAGTATCTCAATGTGTAGAGCGGGTGGACAGAGCGGGTCGTCCACTAACCGTAGGGTCTGTGGTGCATTCCCCTTAATCCCCCTCCTCCAACTGTCCACATGTCGAACCCCACAGATGTACTGATTGTAAGTCGCTTTGGACAAAAGCATCTGCTAAATGCCCCCTTTACCGTTTACCCCTTGTGACAGACAACCCTGAAACCTGACCTGTGCGGTAGAGAACAATAGAACCATGACCTTGTCTAGTAGATAACAATAGAACCATGACCTTGTGCAGTAGAGAACAATAGAAACATGAACTTGTGCAGTAGAGAACAATAGAAACATGACCTTGTGTAGTAGAGAACAATAGAAACATAAACTTGTGTAGTAGAGAACAATAGAAACATAAACTTGTGTAGTAGAGAACAATAGAAACATGACCGTGTGTAGTAGAGAACAATAGAAACATGAACTTGTGTAGTAGAGAACAATACAAACCTAGTAGAGAACAATACAAACCTAGTAGAGAACAATAGAAACCTAGTAGAGAACAATAGAACCATGACCTTGTGTAGTAAACCCCTACACTGTTTGTTATTGTGTCCCACAAAGTCTCACTCACTGAGAGTTGAGTTGAGTTGTTGCAGGAAGAGAACGGTGGAAAGCAGACTGAGAGCTGGAGAGCAGAGAATTTGTTTTGTTGGGATTAATGAAGGCCTAGTTTAGTGTTATCTCAAAGATAGGGGAAGGAGAGTTGAGATTGTAATCACGATAAGGAAATTTCCTGCGACAATTAGATTTTAGTTAGATTTGGACACAATACAAAGCAAAAGGCAAAGTAAGAAGCAGTATTTATCTGTAGGGATCCTTTCCATATCGATGGAATATACAGTGAGAGGGTCAAGGGCAAAAACAAGCACTTTCAGAGGATGACGGGCTCTATTGACTCTACTGCTCCCCCTGCTGGAGGAGGAGGCTAACAACACCTTCAGTACCACCATGCTGCCATAGGGGGGACATCCTCTATTTATTTTATTTGGTTAGAAGTTCAACACGGTCTGTGCTTGGTTACCCTGACAATATAAAATGTTAAGTTAGAAGGAAGAGGGGATGTTCAAACATAAATCACAAAATCAGAAAGCATGTTTGAAATAAAGTTTCATAACATGATTGATTGAGTTTTACTTTGAAGACCTTTCTAAAACACTCACCAACTTCACCCATTAAGTGCTCTCTCCACTCCGTACAAGGTGTCACTAAAGAAGTAAAGAAGAGCACAGAGGAGAACAGAAGAAATCAGCTCTAAAACAGAACAACATCGTCTCTAAACAAAACCCACAGCCAATAAGCCCATCCACACTGAAAGGAAACAGGAAATGATTAAATGACTATTATCATCGTCATCATACATTTTATCTCTACCGTTGTTATTATTATGGTCATTATATTGAGGATGATATGATTTAGACTCACTGAGGCGCAGGGAGATTATGAGAATACACAGCAGTCCGAAGCTCAGAGTGGCAATGCTGTGGGACTTTAGAGCTGTTCAGGAGTAGGACACACACACACACACACACACACACACACACACACACACACACACACACACTGTAATGTACACACAGATATGTTCATACTGTGAGGGTATCATACACAGCCCAGACAGTCTCCCTACAGTCTGCAGAGTCCCTCCCCATCTTTAAGAAAGATCTGAAGACCTCGACTGAGAACATCTCAATAACTCATTACTGGTACTGTAGCTCTAGTTTTTAATTTAGAACATACTATAGGAGAACACATTCTGTTCTCTTGTATACTTGTGATATTCTTGTATACTTATTCCCTTATTATTCTAATGTACAGAGAGAGAGGACATTTTGGTCTTTATTGGTCATTCTCAGTATTTTTTAGATATGGGAACAAATTATGTTCTCTGCATTTGACCCATCCTATGGTACATAGGGGTAGTGGGCTGCTATGTTCAGCGCCCGGGGAGCAAGTTGGGGTTCAGTGTGTTGCTCAAGGACACTTCAACATGCAGACAGTTGGAGGAGGGGGATTGAGGGGATCGAACCGCCGACCCTATGATTAGCTGACGACCCGCTCTATCCACCCACTCTATCCACTGAGCTACTGCCACACATACGTAGATATACATATGTATACATACATACATACATACAGTATATACATACATAAAAATATTGCATATTCGTAAACAGAGTTTACAGGTATAAACTTACTATATCTCATGTAACACTGAACTACCACTGATAATAAATAATAAATAGTATTAACAAACATATATCATAACATACACGACTACTTGAGATACCTAGTTATAGTCTGTAGCCATATGTCCATAGTCACGGACATAATCAGAGGTCGTTTGGTCTGGAACATACATATGATGTTAGGAGAGAATTAATCTAGCCTATAATAAATCTAATAAATCTATGAGGTCATTTCACTGGTTCATCAGGTTGGTCACTTTGACTAAAACATTTGCTTCATGTAATCTTGAGATGTATGTAGTTGAAACTCCTACCACATGTTTTCCCCCTGGTCTCCTCCCTGTCCACAGACGTGTCCTCAGGTTCCTCAGTGAGTCCAGAGTCCAGTTCATGGCTGGTGTCCATGGCTCCTCTCTGGACAGCTTCCACTGCTTCTGCTTTCAGGCTTCAGCTCCGCTTTATAAAAACAGCTGTCAATCTGAACCATCACTGTCAGGAAATGTTTCTACTGCTCATATCAGACACCATCCTTTTACAAACACTCACGCATGCAGGCAAACACGCACACAACGGTGTGTGTGTGTGTGTGTGTGTGTGTGTGTGTGTTAACTTACTCAGGCTTCTTACTCAGCTCAGGGTTACGTATAAAGATTACATAGACATGACATGTTGTTTTACTTTTATTCATTCTAAAATACATAATTGACATAAGCAAACCAGTTTTATGTCAAACCTCATTCATTCATGTTTATATTATTTGGACTACAGTTATGTTGATTAGTTTTCTACTATCTGTTTTAGTATTTATTTGGTCAAAGAAATCCCATTTTTGTCAAAACGCTGCCTGTGTGCCTGTGTCCTGCTTCTGGTCCCTCACGAACATAATGAACATTCTAGTGGATTTCACATTACATTAAAATACATTTGTAGAGTATGTGTGGTTGATGGCTGGTTGAAGCAGCCTCACCGGGCCCGAATCAGACTGATTGGACTCTGGGACTCCAATGGGAGTCTGGGAGTCCAATCAGTGGGACATCAACCTGTGATGTTGTGGAGCCCAGTAAAGACACCTAGGTGGTGTGCAGCGCAGTCAGAGCTACAACATTCATTCAGCGGACACTTCCGTCCAAAGTCACAAAGTGACAAAAAGTGCATTCAACAATAAAGATACAACCCACAAAGTGCAAGAGCCATGTGAGCACATTAAATTAACAAACAACTGATTTCTCCATTGAAGTCCTCTTTATTTCTATTATATAATTAAATATCTCCAGACCAACAGTCTGTCTTCCTCTCTCACAGAAGACAAACTAGGAGCTGGAGATCTGCAGCAAGGGCTTGAATTATCTTCTGATCAAGCATATGATCAACTGCTGATGTACATTCATTTAATCTATTGCCTCATCAGACCACACAGTGTTAGCTAACACTATTTCCTCATTGGACCTGACCCAGGATTCGTGTTAAATCAACTTCAACTTCACATTATTGTCGTCGCACAAGAAACACAGAGTGATTTTTGGCAGCGAAATGTCGTTGCTATGGTTTCCGGCAGACACAGAGAATAAGCAGATGTATAAATAGATCTATAAAAAAAATACAGAAATAAAAATATAAAACTATGATCAATGTAATATATTAATAAAGTGTAAAGGAACTGGATATACATTACAGATAATACTAGAAAAAGTGTCAGTGTAGGCATGAGAATAGTATTGTGAATATTTTAGCAGCAGGGTGGAGATTATTTCACACATCGATAGGGAAGTATTGCACTGAAAGTATTGAAAGTATTGCACTGAAATGGGTGGGGGGGTTATTTAGCATTGAGCAGTCTGATGGCTAGGGCGGAAGAAACTTTTGCTGAGTCTGGCTGTTCTGCAGCGAATGCTGCGGAACCTTCTGCCAGACACCAGCCGGGAGAACAGTCCTTGGTGGGGGTGGGTGGGGTCAGAGAGGATCCTGTGGGCTCTGGACAAGCAGCGGCTGTCTGCTATGTCTCGGATGGTGGGGAGAGGGGTCCCGATGATCTTCTCCGCTGTCCTCGCCACTCTCTGCAAAGGCTTCCAGTCAGAGGCTCTGCAGCTCCCAGACCAGATGGAGATGCAGCTGGTCAGCAGGCTCTCGATGGTCCCTCTGTAGAAGGTGGTGAGGATGGGAGGGGGGAGGGAGGCTCTCCTCAGTCGCCGCAGGAAGTGTGGAGTGTGTGTGGAGTGACCAGCTGAGGTTGTCAGAGATGTGCACCCCCAGGAACTTGGTGCTTCTCACAACTTCCACCTCTGTGCCGTTAATGAGGAGGGGCGTGTGGCTGGGTCTGGATCTCCTGAAGTCCACGATGATCTCCTTTGTTTTATCAACGTTCAGGACCAGGTTGTTCACCTTGCACCAGTCCACCAAGTGTCGCACCTCCTTCCTGTAAGCCAGTTCGTTATTGTCCTGAATGAGGCCCACAACGGTTGTGTCGTCCGCGTACTTCAGGATGTGGTTGCTGTTGTACCTTGGACGACAGTCGTGGGTCATCAGGGTGAAAAGCAGGGGGCTCAGAACGCAGCCCTGGGGGGAGCCGGTGTTCAGGGAGATGATACTGGAGGTGTTGTTCCCCACGCGGACAGACTGGGTTCTGTCGATAAGAAAGTCCAGCAACCAGTTACACAGGGGGGTATTGAGTCCCAGGGGCTCCAATTTGCATACCAAGTCCTGGGGGATGATCGTATTGAATGCTGAGCTGAAATCCAGGAACAGCATCCGTACGTGGGTGTTCTTCTCCTCCAGGTGCTCCAGGCTCAGATGGAGAGCAGAGGAGATGACATCCTCAGTGGAGCAGTTGGGCCGGTAGGCAAACTGGGCCGGGTCCAATGATGGGGGGATTAAGGAGATGATGTGGTCCTTGACAATCCTCTCGAAGCACTTCATGATGGTGGATGTGAGTGCGACGGGGCAAAAGTCATTAAGGCATGTGATGGCAGATGTCTTGGGCACTGGAATTATTGTGGCTGACTTGAAACATGGGGGGACGACGGCCTGGTTCAGTGAGATGTTAAAGATGTCTGTGAGCACGTGGGCCAGCTGGTCTGCACATTCCTTGATCAGCCGTCCTGGAATATTGTCAGGGCCTGCAGCTTTCCGTGCGTTGACCTTCCTCAGTGCTCTCCGCACATCAGTGGTTTCGAGCCTGAGTGTCTGTTCATCAGGATGGGGTGGCTTTCCTTGTAGGGTTGTTGTTCAGTGCTTCAAACCTTCCGAAGAAGTTATTGAGCTCGTTTAGGAAGCCGATGTCATCCTGGCGGGGTGTGGGTGTGACTTTGTAGTCAGAGACAGTCTGGATGCCCTGCCACAGTCGTCTGGTGTTGCTGGGGTCCTGGAAGAAGCCTTGGATCTTCTGACTATGGGCTCGCTTTGCTACCCTGATGGCACGGTTCAGGTGGGGCCTCGCTGATCTGAGTGCCGTCTCATCACCAATTTTGAACGCAGTACTGACTGGTTTCGCAGTACTGACTGACTGGTTTCCGCTCACGCAGAGTGGTCTAGACCAGTGATTCCCAACCTTTGCCAACTCAGGGCCCACTTTTATGTCTCAAAAATTTTCGTGGCCCACCTCCGACCATATAATGCGTTCTCAAAGCACTTTTTTTATTGAAGATAAAACTGAATACAGGTGAAACATGTTGGAAACTCCACAGTCACTAACACAGCATCTGTAATATGTTGCAACACCTTCGGCATTACACACACACACCAATCATTTGTTTAATCTGATTCAGCCGCTGTGTGCTGTGCACCGCATACACTGACTCAAACGACCTGTCCTGAGATATGATCGCAGCTTTCGCTCACGTCCAAATTAATAAATGCCAAAGTTTGCATGGAAATGATCCTACGTGGAAAATATAAAGTTTTCGAGCACAGTGAAGCCTACTGTAGTCAAACTGATCTTTATAATAATAAATGAAATCCACTTTGAATTATGGAATGGATTACTCTTGTCAATAAATATTTTAGTTTGGACTGTTTTTCTCTCTCTCCGCAAGAAAACCCATACGTCCTTCACTCAGACGTCCTTAGGTGTCTGAGTGATTATTCATAATTAATTAATTCATTATTCTTATATTATATTTTATATTTTATTATATTATATATAATATAATATATATATATATATATATATATATATATATAATATATAATATATATATATATATATATATATTATAGTCTACTCCAAGGTGCTGGAAAGGAGGGTTCGGCCGATAGTCGAACCTCAGATTGAGGAGGAACAATGCGGATTCCGTTTTGGTCGTGGAACAACGGACCAGCTCTTCACTCTCGCAAGGATCCTGGAGGGGGCCTGGGAGATGCCCATCCGGTCTACATGTGTTTTGTAGATCTGGAGAAGGCGTATGACCGGGTTCCCCGGGAGATATTGTGGGAGGTGCTACGGGAGTATGGAGTGAGGCGGGCACTTCTCAGGGCCATCCAATCTCTGTACACCCAAAGCGAGAGCTGTGTCCGGGTTCTCGGCAGTAAGTCGGACTCGTTTCCGGTGTGGGTTGGCCTCCGCCAGGGCTGCGCCTTGTCACCAATCCTGTTTGTGGTCTTCATGGACAGGATATCGAGGCGTAGTCGGGGGGAGGAGAGGTTGCAGGTCGCTGGGCTAGGGATCTCATCGCTGCTTTTTGCAGATGATGTGGTCCTGATGGCATCATCGGCCTGTGACCTTCAGCACTCACTGGATCGGTTCGCAGCCGAGTGTGAAGCGGTTGGAATGAGGATCAGCACCTCTAAATCTGAGGCCATGGCTCTCAGCAGGAAACCGGTGGATTGCCTACTCCGGGTAGGGAATGAGTCCTTACCCCAAGTGAAGGAGTTTAAGTACCTCGGGGTCTTGTTCACGAGTGAGGGGAGGATGGAGCAAGAGATGGGCCGGAGAATCGGAGCAGCGGGGGCGGTTTTGCATTCGCTCTACCGCACCGTTGTGACGAAGAGGGAGCTGAGCCAGAAGGCGAAGCTCTCGATCTTCCGGTCTATCTTTGTTCCTACTCTCACCTATGGTCATGAAGGTTGGGTCATGACCGAAAGAACGAGATCGCGGGTACAAGCGGCCGAAATGGGTTTTCTCAGGAGGGTGGCGGGCGTCTCCCTTAGAGATAGGGTGAGGAGCTCAGTCATCCGGGAGAGACTCGGAGTAGAGCCGCTGCTCCTTTGCGTGGAAAGGAGCCAGTTGAGGT
The DNA here is from genome assembly GCA_036785325.1 of Urophycis tenuis. NCBI lineage: Eukaryota > Metazoa > Chordata > Actinopteri > Gadiformes > Phycidae > Urophycis > Urophycis tenuis. Next base: position 2,492,344 of record JAXIVH010000020.1, on the reverse strand, counting down.
GGTTCGGGCATCTGATAAGGATGCCCCCCGGGCGCCTCCCTATGGAGGTGTTCCGGGCACAACCAGCTGGGAGGAGACCACGGGAAAGACCCAGGACGAGGTGGAGAGATTATATCTTCACACTGGCCTGGGAACGCCTCGGGATCCCCCAGTCAGAGCTGGCTGATGTGGCCCGGGAAAGGGAAGTGTGGGGTTCCTTGCTCGAGCTGTTGCCCCCGCGACCCGACCCCGGATAAGCGGTAGAAGATGAGTGATGAGTGAGTGATTTTATTATATTATATTTATCCAATGATCGTCTAGTTTGGCTGCAGTGGAACAGCCCACTCCATGCTTCCCATGGACGCTGAGCTTCTGCACTGTTATGAACTGAGACGCTACGGGAATGGATGAGAAGAAAGTCGTGTCTCTGACCTGTGATAAGAAGCTGATTCTGAACTAAAGGTGATCGCGTCCTAGCGCATATCTAGTCAATGAAATATTAACACAACAGTACAGTACACAAAAGTATTTGACCACTTTTTTTTTTTTTTAACATTTTTGGGAGGAAGCTGAGCTTCCCTTGCAGTCTTAGAGCAATCACCACACATTCATTCTGTTTCTGCCTTCTGTCAGAATCAGAGCTAGTGAGCTGAGCGGAGCGCGAGCGAGCGAGGAGCGAAGCGGAGCGGATGGAATGTTGCTGGAGCGTGGAGCGTTTTTTTATTTAGACGCCGGAGCGGCCGCTCTGTTCCGGTCCAATGTCGCTCCGATACCGCTCACACCACAAGTCTGAGGCATGCCCAAATCCAAACGTGTGTCTTCTTGTTGCACTTGTCTATCTTTTAAAATAAATGTTCTATAACTGATAATATATTGCCGTGCTCTTAGTTGATTAGTATGTTTCTGTTTAAGATGGCAATTCGTAGTAGATTATTTCTCCCTCATTTAAATTGGAGTGAGCGTGGAGCAATTTAAGTGGAGCGGCATGATTTTTAAGTGGAGCGGGGAGCGAAAATGAGCGGAGCGGCCGGACGCGATTTAGAGCGAGGAGCGGTGGAGAGAACAACCATCTGAGAGAGGAGCGGAATATTCGCACCGCTCAGCTCCGCTCACTAGCTCTGGTCGGAATGTGCTTCGTGGCAGTGAAACCGCTTTCACTCTCGGCTGTGGACACTGGGAGTACGTAGACAACGGTGAGAACTCATATTCAAAATAAAACTGCTGTCTGCAGCGCAACGCCTCTGACTCGTCAGATCCAGTCAGAGGCTGGATCAAAACCACAGCACAACCAGAATGCACACGGAGTCCCGGACCCTTTGTATTTTGGCTGTTAATACGATGTAATGTTGATAATACTTTGGGGGAAGGGGGGGTAAATTTTGTCCCCACTGAGGATGAAAATAATTCAGCAGCAATTCACTTGCATTACCTTCGCGGCCCACAGGTTGGGAATCACTGGTCTAGACAACACCATACAAGGTTAAATTCAACTCAACTGACTCTCAAACTGTCTCTTGTAAGTGAGATAAACCAGACCCTATAGGTATGACTTCTGTACCATGTCATCATTACCAACTTTGTCCCACATATGCTTCATGAACCACCTCCAGAGTGCATGTTCATTCACCTTGTGTCTCTGAAATTCATGTTGAACCTTTGCCACACTTTGAGTCATACCCAGCCCTGAAATCACAATACCAGAGGCTGGTTTAGTACATCTAGTTCACTAACTGGTACACCTGGTTTGGTATATCTGCTTCAGTACTCCAGGAATTACTTGTGCATAGGAATGCCCGTAATCATTGAGATAAATTTGGTTGAGCAGGGGATCGAACCAGCAACTGCATCTGGTTGTGGAACCCACGCTCTACCCACTGAATTATGCCGCCCAGTTGACTGCAGGAAAGCAAGTTGTGGAGTCAAACGTAACAATGGAAAGCTAGGCTTAAGTCGTTTATCCTCCATTAATTGCACACATTTGGTGTGAAGAAGAATAATGACTAAAAGCGATGTCTAGATTGTACATTCCTATGTACAATAATGACTGAATCACCCCCTACTCAGATCTTTCAAAAAAACAGGAAAGAGCGAGCTAGAATAGCATTTTACAAGGATGCGTTTAGATTTGTGAAGTCGTTATTTAGTAGGGCGACAAATGGTAGCATCAGGGCAGGGATGCCAGGCTGAAGTTGGACAGGGGGGCAGATATTTTTCAAGTGAGACCTCAGGGGGCCGAATTACACTTTCGGACTGAGAAGGCCAAACACTGACCCAACACATGGATAGGTAGGCTATTTGAAATTATTCATGAAGGCCTACACATCGAAAAGAAACTGCATTGGCACCAAACATTGTAGGCCTCACAATGAGGCCTACAATTACATAGCCTAAAGCAGGAAACCCTCTAAAAACATAACATTTCCCTATCCATGCAATCTATCCTACATTTATAGATTAGAAATGCAACAAAATAGACTAGGTGCCAACAAAACACATTTCCTATGAATAACACAAGTGTAGACTCTTAATTATTTTTATTATATATTTATTGAAGGCTTGCACATGAAAACATGTCAATGCATAATTAGGCCAATTAAAAGAAGGCCAGGCCAAGTAGGCCTAAACGAGTCACAGAAAGTAAGTGCCAGAATAAAGTAGTCCAACAATAGGCCATGCGATTGAATTTAGGAATTAGGAAAAAAAAAAGGTTGTTGAGAAAAATAGCTATCTAAAAACATTAAGCTTAAATTGGCTCAACAACAGATGAGGCACATTAACTTTGCCAGTCATCAACAGTCAACCCCAACCCATATTTCCACACACCCATGCCTAAGGCACTAGTTTACACAGGCTCAGTCAACCCCAACTGTTACAAAATCCAAATCAACATTGGACTATGCAACAAAAAAAGACTAACAAGAGGGTTTCGGGGAAAAGCACTTGTTTGACTGTTCCTTTGTATAATGTAAAAATGAGAACAGATGGAAAAACCCTGTCAACAGAAGAGCCATGGTGGTTACGTAATGACAGAAGGAAACACAAAGAAAATCCTCCTACTTACTTGCCGAGTTCTTGAACAGCTAGCCTGACTCCTGTGCCTGACACACAGTACGCAGTACAGGCAAAGTAAGAAGTGGTCTTCCGAGGAAACTAAATAACTATACCTACTGAACTGAACTAAAAACATGCAGAATGTAACCACCAAGGTAAAACAAAATAATATAATAACAATTTTAAATGTAAGTAGTAGATCAGAATAAATCAGCCACAATGATTAAATAACACAAAAGGTGCAGGTGTGCCAGCATCTGTCTAGGCAGAAGCCAGAGCAAGAGAGAGAGCCATCTTGGAAACGGGGCGGCTTTTATATGAGTGGGCTGGCGCCAGTAATCAAGGAGAGCCAGTCAGCAACCCAGAAACACAACAGGCTCCACCTACAGGAAACACAGAAGAGAGTGCAGGGAAGGAGCAAGGCAAACGCAGAAGCATTGACACAATTAAAGAACAACCAGCACTAAAACCCAGCACCATATTACACTACCTGTAACATTTACACTACCTGGTGCAAGTGGCCATTTTACCTGTAAGCAAAGACAATCTAAGTTTGCAGGCTGTATACATTAATTTGATTTGAAGTTCATGTACTATAAGTCAAACACATGAAGCATTTTCTATCCTTTTTAGATGCATCATTCAGTTATTCCGTGTGGTGGAAAGCCTGCAGTGGAACGCTGCACAACATGCTGCAGTCAGTTCCACTGCCCCCTTTGTCCCAAAGGCATGTTTAAACCGAGCCAACCAGCCAGACTTCAGCATCATTTGGAGGACCACGTGAAAAATGGCATTGCATTTGAAGGTAATGCCATTGTATTTTAGATTAAAGATACACACATGTGCGCACACACACAGATTTGTGTGTGCGAGTGTGTTCATGGGACTTGTTTGTCATCGCTAATATAAACATTTTCTTGACTTGCTCTTGGATAAAGAGATCTGCTGCTGCAATTTGAACTGCAGGAATGGGGGACATTATCATTGTCCTATTTGCGACAAAACCATTATTAGGAGGACAGACGGAAGCACACCTAAGGTCTTGTCCCAGACAACAAACTTTCACCTCAGCTGCTGCCCATTCCAAACAGAGTCAGGATTCATCCTTGCCCTCCCTGCAACCAAGCTCATCTGATATTCCAACTAATCATTTTGCTTATCTGTATATTTTCAGGAAGAAGAGCAGCAGGCTGAGGTCTTGGTCAGACCTGCCAATGTGGACACACCAGTGGAAGGGGTGAGCTTTGTCACAGTATCTATTGGTCAGATACTGTTGGTGCAGCAGCTATGATAGACATATTTCCTTCTGTCTTTTCCATAGGACTCGGTTGAAGATCGCATTCATGATTGCATACATGCAGCAGAGTGGGTTGAGGCCAACAAATAACTTCTCTGCCAAAGTGGACCTGCCTGATGTTCTGTGCATGGAGGAGGAGAAACAGGCTGAGGCTGCTCTGCAATATGGGAGGTTGTGGAAAGAAGAAGACAATGAGCATGAAAAGGAAGCAATGCTGGAGCCCTTCAACTTCACGTTTTACTGCATTGAGGACATGTGGAAATTCTATAAAGAAATAATGGACCAAAGAAACTATTTGGCCTATTGTGAATGTCACACAGATGAGTGACTTGTGTGCGAGAATAAAGGGCTACAGAACATATGATCATGTTGTGACTTGGTGTGTTTTTAATGTTTTCTCATTGATCAGTTAATAATTCACTTGGTTTATACTGTAGATATCAATAGTTAGAGTAGTATTTAGTGGTTCTTAAGTGTTCCAGCGGCACAAGAACATAATTAGCATAGGCAGACATAGAACCAAACATGAAAACATGGTTAAGAATACAAATACAGAAAAACAGAAACAGATAGAAAATATATTGAAAAATGGTGCATTAAAGTTAAATAATAATGAAAAGGCAGCGAATATAGTATAGTACATAATAACATGCTATGACATCTTATGAGATGTTGGCTTATGAATATGAGTAATAACGTAAAATAAAATTTGTGCACTGAGCAATGTTATTTCCGCCCTTTATTGCTTTCATTGATCAACTATTTGACCTTCTCCTTTCAAGATCCTCAGCTTTATAATAGGCTACAAATAGACAATTTGTCAGGGAGTTGTGGAGGGGTTGGACCCAAGTGCAGAGAGGCGAGGCAGGCAGGAATACTTTTGCTCTTTTAATTGCAAACTAAAGCAAAGATACAGGAACAGACAGATGACAACTCACATGAACGGCGACGACACCAAACAACGACAAGACTGAACAGAAGACAGGACTTAAATACACAGACTAATTACCAACCCAAGACAGGTGAGGGAACAAGACACAGGTGAACACGATGGGGCAATCACCAAGGGAAACAGGACACAGGGGGAAACACAGAGCAAACCAACGAAAAACCAGACAACACAGATACAGACCATGACAAGGGGAAACAGAGCAAACCAATGAAAACAATAGAACACAGACACAGATCATGACACAATTGAGCCCGAATCATATCACCCACCGTTTGTTTTTCATAATTACTAAGTTGTAAAATTACGTAGTGCAGTGTATATAGTCTACATATATCACAATCATTAATGAGGAGTGTTTTGAAAAAGTCAAAGGCTAAAGCTTCAACTGTCCAAATCAAACGCTTTATTTTTTTTTTCTTTGAATTAATACAGGTTATGGATGTCTTCGTAGATTTGGCCAGAATAAATCAAAATGCCCACGTTGGGGGATCTTACAAGGAATCAATGGATTTTACATCATATTGTTTACTAATTAATGTATTTGTCAGGAAATCCATTCAACCAGAAGTGCATTCACGATTTTACTTTGAAATATACCCCGTGCATTTCCTGTCCTGACAGTGGAGGCGGCTTGAGAGTGGAGCCTGCGGGGGTAGCGACCTCACAGTGGAGGTCTGCAGCCAGGACCTCTTGGAGTGAGACGCCACTCCCCGTGTGAGTGGACTGAGCCAGCGGACATCTTCCCAGAGACACGGTGACTCTATGGTGGGTTTTGGACCACCCTCCATGGACAAGCAGACAGGAAGAGAGAATATGACCACACCAAGATTGTATCAAAACGCCCTTATAGTTTGTCCCTCATTAAGGGTTATCTACGCAAATCGTTATAACTCAAACTGAGTCTGTATAGGAGTCGTGATAGGTTATGTATTCTCTAAACCCAACCCAAAGAGTGATCTGATAACAGTACTCAGTCACACCCAACACAACACTACAGCCAAATATAAAAGAGCACTGACTGAAATCAACGTTTTATCCTTGAATACCGTTATCCTCGTCACAGCTCTACCGGAGGCCTGTAGGTCCACTGACACCTACTGACGTGTTGCCATCCATATGTTTTAAACTATGATAGGGCCCATAAAATGTTTATTCTATGAAACAATGTTGACATCAATAAAACAAATACAACAAATACCCTTCTATTCATATTTACTCAATGATGATTTACAGTGGTGTTTGTTGTCTCCATCATCCACCTCACAGATTTAAATTGTAATCCTTATTTTACTCGTTGTGAACATCATCAATCAAATGCCATTTCATTTCAACTCAAATCAATGTTGATATATATCTTTATCACAACAACACGAAGGGCCTCACCTGGTCCACGTCAGAAAACATCCAACAGGAGCAATGCTTGTGGAGGCTGAACTATTACCTCGCAATGAACTGCTGTGACGTTGGGTAGCTGGTGGGTTTTTGCACAACTTTCTCTTACTAAAAAGCAGGCCAATCTAGGCCAGGTGGTCAGAGATGTCTCTAACTTACCTTTAGAGCCTGACTGCTTGCATTGCAATTGCACCTTACGTATGTTTCAATAACCACAGCGTATAAATATTCAATGACACACAACTTGTGCTTGTCAGTACTCATCATTCGCACCACCATTTATTGATTCACTTCCTCATTAAACCTGTATGAAGGATAAACGTTACGTGACTTAAAAGCTTCCCTCTTTCCTTTGAGGAATATAATTTGATTTCGACAAAGGAGCTAGCAAACTGCTGGCTTAATGTGAAACTCACTTGAGTTCGTGTCCTCCTCGGCTTGGTCCCCGCATGACATGACTGAAAACAAAATAAGTGGCAGCTGTAAGATGTATTAATACTAGTCATAATTGTTTACAGTCCATACTTTAGCTTTAGCAGTAACTCTGCTGTCACACACCACAACAATCCGGACACCTCAAGGGTGTAAAGTCTGCCTACCTTCGTGTTCGGGTGGCTCGTCAAAATGATAAAAGGTAAAGTATTCACATGTATGTGGGCGATTTTGGAAAATGGATTGTGTATGAGGCATACTTAGTTGTTGCCTCCAAGAAGCTGCTCCAATATTAATTGTATGCTTTGTCGAGCCGAGATGGTTTTAGAAAAAAAGCTTCTCCTGAAAAAACAAACTCATTGGAGAATGCAACACGTATTACACCCTGCCGTTACTAGCTTATATTAGTGAATAACCTGTAAGTATCTCATATCATGTGTTGCTCCACATTGTATCTGATTAGCTGGCAGCACCATGCAGTGCTGCCAGCCCATGAGCAGAAATGTCTCTACGATGTGTGTGAGACAATTTATTTGAAACATTTCAACTCGTATCGCGGCTAAGTGGAAATAAAAATAAAGTAATACAATTATATATATATATATATATATATATATATATATATATATATATATATATATATATATATATATATATATATATATGTATACACACATATATATGTATTAAATTAACATTCCCCCGGCAGCCGATCAGCCAATCAGTAAACAATGATTAGATTGACGCCAATTACTGAACACTGATTGGTCGCTTGTAACCAACGACGCCACCAGAGGTCAGTATAAAACCCGGGACCGTCATTTTGTCTTGATGATAACGTGAAGAATCGTGAAGTGATCCGTGTTTGACGGGTTACAACATTACTTTTGCGAAAATGTGGACAAACAAAAATGAGATTCGTCTGGATCCTGTGAGTATTGTATTTTTATTTACTGTCCGTGTTATTGCTTTTATATAATATTATTAACAACGGTACTTTTTAGAAATTTGCTGCCGGGCTTCATTATGACGTCAAGTCAGAGACGCGAATCGAGCTTGGCCGCGTCACTCCTCTGACGTCACAATGAAGCACGTGGTTTAAAAAATATAAAATAAACAAACTCACATATGTATATTTAAAGCCTGAATACAGAATACATATAGAATACATGCAATAAATAACTTACAATTCAATATGGCAATTGTGAATGTAATATTTAATAAAAGTTATTTTTGAAGCCATAAGGTATATTTTGAAGGTATATTTGAAGCCATTCTATGAGATATTCTCATCAAGCTCTTCTCCATGCTGTCAAACCACCAGGAACTGTTCAGACAACACGGCGAGTCCCTGGCTGGCCGTCACCACCCCAGACCGCTGCCACCTCTTCCCCCTGAGGCCGTCCTCAGGCTCGCATGGGGGGCATCCATGATGGGGCTGCTCCACAGGCTGACCAAGATGGTGGAAGTGGAGGTCCGGCCTGACAGAGTGGCTGATCTGGTGGCTCATGAATGAGAAGACATCCTACCATCGCTGGCGCAGGAGCTGGACCTGGAAGTGAGTAAGCGAGACCAGAAGAAGTTAGAAGCAGAACGCACTAATATCTAAAAGAAATTCAGGAACCAGGTGAAAATATTATGGAATATTCCTATAATGCAGCGAGACTCTCAGGCATTTTGTATTCCTTTCAAATGTTTATCCTCCTGTAGATCACCATTTCTCATTTAACACAATGTCTGCTGAGTAAACACATAGGCATGATTTACTCTTCTGTTCTCTTTTGTGTCTCTTGTTTGGGGAATTGTATGAAGCCTAGTTTATACTCCTGCGTAAAGTGCCGTACGTCGGTTACGGAGAGCCCTCTACGTCGACGGAGAGCCTGACGGAGAGCCTCTCCGTCGTCTCCGTCTCGGCGTGAAATATTTTTTAAGTATCCGTCACTCCGTCAACGCACAACGGAGACGGCAAGGGCTGCGATTGGTCCTCTAAACACGTCATTTACACATGAATGACTCACATGAATGACAATTAATCACATTCTATCGCTATCGACTTCTATCACGACGTAAACACTGGCAGCACCATTTATGTATATACGCTTTATACGCTATATATACGCTACATATATACGCTTTACTATGTGGACGCATAAAGCTCCAAAATGCAAGCCGACCTACTTGAACTTGTGAAACTTAAAAGAGACTGTGGCAAATTGCACTAAATTGTTGTAAATAGTTAGTTAGTTTCTTTAGTTTGTGTACGGTTTTTACTTTTAAAAGCATTTCATTTATAATGTATCCCCTTTTCTATTTAATAATTGATCCCCTCTTAACTATTTTTCCCTTTTGTACTTATTTACTTGCGTGAATGTCATGGCCAGTCTTGCGTAGCGACCACTACTGGTCAAGCGGGAAATTGCATTGCGTATCCGTCACCACGACGGAGAACTATGAGGGCTCGAGGGGTGTCCGTAGTTACGCAGTCGGATTACGGATTACGCAGTCGGAGAAGTATAAACTAGGCTTAACTGTTTTTGTAAAAATAGACCTAGTGTTTAAGACAAGATAAGTAATAATGATGTTATAGCGTTTTTTCAAGTTGTCTACATCTTTTATGGGGGACAAATGCATGTGTTCTAAATATTGATGGGGGCGTATCCCCTGTGTACCCCCTGAAATGTATGTATGTATGTATGGACCCCTAGCCCTAGGAACCCCCAACATTAACCCTAGCCGTAAGAAATCCTTAGCCTAGCCATAATAACCCCCAACCCTAACCCTAGCCATAAGTAACCCCCAATCCAAATGTTAGCCATAAGGAACCCCAACCTTAAACCTAGCCATAAAAACCCAGAAACTCACTGAAACTCCTATCCTCACTGAGGGTGCTGCCTCCACTGTGGCCCCTCTCCACAATGAGGCTACTCTCCTCACTGAGGACCCAGGGAAGAGATAGGACAGGGTTCCCCCAGGATTTTTAATCTTAAATTTAAGACTTTTTAAGACCTTTTTAAGACCACTTTAAATGAAATTTAAGACCAACGTCGCACCTTCCCTGGTATGCATATTCAAATTTACGTATTTGAATATAATAATTATTATTGAATGTAATACATTTGCATATTCATATGCAAAATTCAAACACCTATGTATTATATAATGTATTCTGTCATACAATATCACAGTGCCCTGTAACCACTTTTTTTGTATCATGCATTGGGGTGGGGGATTATTGGATTGAACAAGTTGCTGATATAACAGTTTACACTATATGCATTTTCATATGAAAAGGCAACAGCTTTTTTTTTTAATTTGTTTTACATTTTGTCAATCTTAACAGTAAAAGGCTAATACTGTGTAAGATTATAGAAAGCCTATTCATTATTTCACAGTTCTGTTTTCCATGCAGTTTGTTGCCAGACTGTGTGAAAAGTTACTAACAAAACTATACTAGACAAATTGCAAATAACTTGTTCAGCTCAGTTGTTATAAGAATCTCAATTCTGATCTAGGAAATGCACCAAAGCAACTAAGAAATCGTGATGACTCACTCACTCACTCAATATGGACAAAAACGATGTCCTCGAGTCTAGATGGCAGTAGCGCATCTATTCCCCCCCCCCCCCCCCCCCCCTCATGCTAACATGAGAATAATGGTACAGCCCTTTTTACCATTTTATAAAGTAGCCTAGTGCAGAGCACTGTGGCACGGGTATGCTCTGACTATAAATCTATGAATGTTCTCATTCATCCAGGTCATGTTTAATCCGGCCAACAATTAAATCGAACGCAACTGGACTTAGATTTGTCTGTGAAGACATTTCGCCTCTTATCCAAGCGCCGCTTGGATCCCGATTGGATCTGTTTTACCCTTAGGTTACATTTTGATTGAACTTTTATTAAGTATTCTTCAGAAATGTTAGCTGTAGCTACTTACTCTTTAGAGTCCATATCACTTCTGCCTGCAGTGTTGGTGTTGACCCGCACAGTATACCTGATAACGACGTGATAACAACTTTTTCCCTTTTCCGTGGGTGATTGTGACTGAGTTGATTTCACCTCGCGCGCACTCTGAGCAAAGACAGTACAATGCAGATAGGGGGTGTCAGCGTCTCAGCCAATGAATCTGTACAGGTTGCTAGATATTTTGGATGTAGCCTAGCCTGCTAAGATGCGACGTTTGGGTATACGTTGTAACAACGAACAATAAATAAATGTTGTGGCGCCGTATCAAATGAAAAAAATTAAATTTAAGACCTGTAAACAAAATTTAAGACCTGTGAACAAAATTCAATACCTTTTCAAGGCCTTAATTTCTGAATACAAAATGTAAGACTTTTTCACGTTTTTAAGACCTCGCGGGAACCCTGTAGGAAAATGAAGCCCCTCGCCTCACTGTATGCTTTCTACTCACTGAGACTCTTGTCCTGACTCTGGCCCCTCTCCTTACTGAGGCTGCCCCCCTCACAGAGGACCCAGTAATGAAGAGATGAAAAAAATGAAGCCCCTCTCCTCACTGAAGGTTTTCAACTCACTGAGACTCCCCCCCTCACTGAGATTCCTCTTCTCACTGTAGGCTGCTACCTCCACTGTGGCACCTCTCCTCAACGAGGCTGCTCCTCTCAATGAGGACCCAGGGAAGAAGAGATAGGGAAATGTAGCCCCTCTACTCACTGAACGCTCTCCACTAACTGAGATTTCTTCCCTCAATGAGACTATTCCACTGACTCTGGCCCCTCTCCTCACTGAGGCTGCCCCCCTCACAGAGGACCCAAGGATGAAGAGATGGAAAAATTAAGCCCCTCTCCTCACTGAAAGGTCTCCACTCACTGAGACTCCTCTACTGACTCTGGCCCCTCTCCTCAATGAGGCTGCCCCCCTCACTGAGGACCCAGGGAAGAAGAGAGGAAAATTAAGCCCCTTTCCTCACAAAGACTGCTTTCCTCACTGAGACTCGTCCCCTCACTGAGACTATTCCACAGACTCTGGCCCCTCTACTCACTGAGGCTGCACCCCTCATTGGGAACCCAGGGATGAAGACATAGAAAAATGAAGCCCCTCTCCTCACTGAAGTCTCTCCACTCACTGAGACTCCTCCCCTCACTGAGGCTGCTACCTCCACTCTGGCACCTCTCCTCAATGAGGCTGCCCCCTCACTGAGGACCCAGGGATGGAGAGAGGAAAATGAAGCCCCTCTCCTCAAAAAGACTCCTTCCCTCACTGAGACTCCTCCCCTCACCAAGACTCCTCTCCTCACTGAGGCTGCTATCTCCACTGTGGCCCCTCTCCTCAATGAGGCTACTCCCCTCACTGAGGACCCAGGGAAGGGATAGGAAAATGAAGCCCCTGAACTCACTGAAGGCTCTCCACTCACTGAGACTCCCCCCCTCACTGAGGACCAAGTGATGAAGTGATAGGAAAATGAAGCCCCTTGCCTCACTGTATGCTCTCCACTCACTGAGACACTTGTCCTGACTCTGGCCCCTATCCTGACTGAGGCTGCTCCCCTCACAGAGGACCTAGGGATGAAGAGATGAAAAAAATGAAGCCCCTCTCCTCACTGACGGCTTTCAACTCACTGAGACTCCTCCCCTCAATGAGAATCCTCTCCTCACTGTAGGCTGCTACCTCCACTGTGGCACCTATCCTCAATGAGGCTGCTCCTCTCGCTGAGGACCCAGGGAAGAAGAGAGGAAAATGAAGCCCCTCTCCTGACAAAGACTCCTTCCCTCACTGAGACTTGTCCCCTCACTGAGACTATTCCACTGACCCTGGCCCCTCTCTTCACTGAGGCTGCACCCCTCACTGAAGACCCAGGGATGAAGACATAGGAAAAAGAAGCCCCTCTCCTCACTGAAGGCTCTGCACTCACTGAGACTCCTCTCCTCACTGAGACTTCTCTCCTCACTGAGGCTGCTACCTCCACTGTGGCACCTCTCCTCAATGAGGCTGCCCCCCTCACTGAGGACCAAGGGATGAAGAGATGGAAAAATGAAGCCCCTCTCCACACTGAGACTCCTCCCCTCACTGAGACTCGTCCCCTCACTGAGAATATTCCACTGACTCTGGCCCCTCTCCTCACTGAAGGCTCTCCACTCACGAAGACTTCTCTCCTCGCTGTGAGCTCTCCACTCGCTGAGGACTCAGGGAAGAAGAGATGGTAAAAAATATATCCCCTCTCCTCACTGAACGCGCTCCACTCACTGAGACTCGTCCTCTCACTGAGACTATTCCACTGACTCTGGCCCCTCTCCTCACTGAGGCTGCCCCCCTCACAGAGGACCCAAGGATGAAGAGATGGAAAAAATGAAGCCCCTCTCCTCACTGAAGGTTTTCAACTCACTGAGACTCCCCCCCTCACTGAGATTCCTCTTCTCACTGTAGGCTGCTACCTCCACTGTGGCACCTCTCCTCAACGAGGCTGCTCCTCTCAATGAGGACCCAGGGAAGAAGAGATAGGGAAATGTAGCCCCTCTACTCACTGAACGCTCTCCACTAACTGAGATTTCTTCCCTCAATGAGACTATTCCACTGACTCTGGCCCCTCTCCTCACTGAGGCTGCCCCCCTCACAGAGGACCCAAGGATGAAGAGATGGAAAAATTAAGCCCCTCTCCTCACTGAAAGGTCTCCACTCACTGAGACTCCTCTACTGACTCTGGCCCCTCTCCTCAATGAGGCTGCCCCCCTCACTGAGGACCCAGGGAAGAAGAGAGGAAAATTAAGCCCCTTTCCTCACAAAGACTGCTTTCCTCACTGAGACTCGTCCCCTCACTGAGACTATTCCACAGACTCTGGCCCCTCTACTCACTGAGGCTGCACCCCTCATTGGGAACCCAGGGATGAAGACATAGAAAAATGAAGCCCCTCTCCTCACTGAAGTCTCTCCACTCACTGAGACTCCTCCCCTCACTGAGGCTGCTACCTCCACTCTGGCACCTCTCCTCAATGAGGCTGCCCCCTCACTGAGGACCCAGGGATGGAGAGAGGAAAATGAAGCCCCTCTCCTCAAAAAGACTCCTTCCCTCACTGAGACTCCTCCCCTCACCAAGACTCCTCTCCTCACTGAGGCTGCTATCTCCACTGTGGCCCCTCTCCTCAATGAGGCTACTCCCCTCACTGAGGACCCAGGGAAGGGATAGGAAAATGAAGCCCCTGAACTCACTGAAGGCTCTCCACTCACTGAGACTCCCCCCCTCACTGAGGACCAAGTGATGAAGTGATAGGAAAATGAAGCCCCTTGCCTCACTGTATGCTCTCCACTCACTGAGACACTTGTCCTGACTCTGGCCCCTATCCTGACTGAGGCTGCTCCCCTCACAGAGGACCTAGGGATGAAGAGATGAAAAAAATGAAGCCCCTCTCCTCACTGACGGCTTTCAACTCACTGAGACTCCTCCCCTCAATGAGAATCCTCTCCTCACTGTAGGCTGCTACCTCCACTGTGGCACCTATCCTCAATGAGGCTGCTCCTCTCGCTGAGGACCCAGGGAAGAAGAGAGGAAAATGAAGCCCCTCTCCTGACAAAGACTCCTTCCCTCACTGAGACTTGTCCCCTCACTGAGACTATTCCACTGACCCTGGCCCCTCTCTTCACTGAGGCTGCACCCCTCACTGAAGACCCAGGGATGAAGACATAGGAAAAAGAAGCCCCTCTCCTCACTGAAGGCTCTGCACTCACTGAGACTCCTCTCCTCACTGAGACTTCTCTCCTCACTGAGGCTGCTACCTCCACTGTGGCACCTCTCCTCAATGAGGCTGCCCCCCTCACTGAGGACCAAGGGATGAAGAGATGGAAAAATGAAGCCCCTCTCCACACTGAGACTCCTCCCCTCACTGAGACTCGTCCCCTCACTGAGAATATTCCACTGACTCTGGCCCCTCTCCTCACTGAAGGCTCTCCACTCACGAAGACTTCTCTCCTCGCTGTGAGCTCTCCACTCGCTGAGGACTCAGGGAAGAAGAGATGGTAAAAAATATATCCCCTCTCCTCACTGAACGCGCTCCACTCACTGAGACTCGTCCTCTCACTGAGACTATTCCACTGACTCTGGCCCCTCTCCTCACTGAGGCTGCCCCCCTCACAGAGGACCCAAGGATGAAGAGATGGAAAAAATGAAGCCCCTCTCCTCACTGAAGGTTTTCAACTCACTGAGACTCCCCCCCTCACTGAGATTCCTCTTCTCACTGTAGGCTGCTACCTCCACTGTGGCACCTCTCCTCAACGAGGCTGCTCCTCTCAATGAGGACCCAGGGAAGAAGAGATAGGGAAATGTAGCCCCTCTACTCACTGAACGCTCTCCACTAACTGAGATTTCTTCCCTCAATGAGACTATTCCACTGACTCTGGCCCCTCTCCTCACTGAGGCTGCCCCCCTCACAGAGGACCCAAGGATGAAGAGATGGAAAAATTAAGCCCCTCTCCTCACTGAAAGGTCTCCACTCACTGAGACTCCTCTACTGACTCTGGCCCCTCTCCTCAATGAGGCTGCCCCCCTCACTGAGGACCCAGGGAAGAAGAGAGGAAAATTAAGCCCCTTTCCTCACAAAGACTGCTTTCCTCACTGAGACTCGTCCCCTCACTGAGACTATTCCACAGACTCTGGCCCCTCTACTCACTGAGGCTGCACCCCTCATTGGGAACCCAGGGATGAAGACATAGAAAAATGAAGCCCCTCTCCTCACTGAAGTCTCTCCACTCACTGAGACTCCTCCCCTCACTGAGGCTGCTACCTCCACTCTGGCACCTCTCCTCAATGAGGCTGCCCCCTCACTGAGGACCCAGGGATGGAGAGAGGAAAATGAAGCCCCTCTCCTCAAAAAGACTCCTTCCCTCACTGAGACTCCTCCCCTCACCAAGACTCCTCTCCTCACTGAGGCTGCTATCTCCACTGTGGCCCCTCTCCTCAATGAGGCTACTCCCCTCACTGAGGACCCAGGGAAGGGATAGGAAAATGAAGCCCCTGAACTCACTGAAGGCTCTCCACTCACTGAGACTCCCCCCCTCACTGAGGACCAAGTGATGAAGTGATAGGAAAATGAAGCCCCTTGCCTCACTGTATGCTCTCCACTCACTGAGACACTTGTCCTGACTCTGGCCCCTATCCTGACTGAGGCTGCTCCCCTCACAGAGGACCTAGGGATGAAGAGATGAAAAAAATGAAGCCCCTCTCCTCACTGACGGCTTTCAACTCACTGAGACTCCTCCCCTCAATGAGAATCCTCTCCTCACTGTAGGCTGCTACCTCCACTGTGGCACCTATCCTCAATGAGGCTGCTCCTCTCGCTGAGGACCCAGGGAAGAAGAGAGGAAAATGAAGCCCCTCTCCTGACAAAGACTCCTTCCCTCACTGAGACTTGTCCCCTCACTGAGACTATTCCACTGACCCTGGCCCCTCTCTTCACTGAGGCTGCACCCCTCACTGAAGACCCAGGGATGAAGACATAGGAAAAAGAAGCCCCTCTCCTCACTGAAGGCTCTGCACTCACTGAGACTCCACTCCTCACTGAGACTTCTCTCCTCACTGAGGCTGCTACCTCCACTGTGGCACCTCTCCTCAATGAGGCTGCCCCCCTCACTGAGGACCAAGGGATGAAGAGATGGAAAAATGAAGCCCCTCTCCACACTGAGACTCCTCCCCTCACTGAGACTCGTCCCCTCACTGAGAATATTCCACTGACTCTGGCCCCTCTCCTCACTGAAGGCTCTCCACTCACGAAGACTTCTCTCCTCGCTGTGAGCTCTCCACTCGCTGAGGACTCAGGGAAGAAGAGATGGTAAAAAATATATCCCCTCTCCTCACTGAACGCGCTCCACTCACTGAGACTCGTCCTCTCACTGAGACTATTCCACTGACTCTGGCCCCTCTCCTCACTGAGGCCGCACCCCTCACTGAAGACCCAGGGATGAAGATATAGGAAAATGAAGCCCCTCACCTCACTGTATGCTCTCCACTCACTGACACTCTTGTCCTGACTCTGGCCCCTCTCCTTACTGAGGCTGCCCCCCTCACAGAGGACCCAGTGATGAAGAGATGAAAAAAATGAAGCCCCTCTACTCACTGAACACTCTCCACTCACTGAGACTCCTCCCCTCACTGAGGCCGCACCCCTCACTGAAGACCCAGGGATGAAGATATAGGAAAATGAAGCCCCTCTCCTCACTGAAGGCTCTCCACTCACTGAGACTCCTCCCCTCACTGAGACTTCTCTCCTCACTGAGGCTGCTATCTCCTCTGTGGCACCTCTCCTCATGAGGCTGCTCCTCTCACTGAGGATCTAGGGAAGAAGAGAAAGGGAAATGTAGCCCCTCTACTCACTGAACGCTCTCCACTCACTGAGATTCCTTCCCTCAATGAGACTATTCCACTGAC
This sequence comes from Urophycis tenuis, assembly GCA_036785325.1. Taxonomy (NCBI): domain Eukaryota; kingdom Metazoa; phylum Chordata; class Actinopteri; order Gadiformes; family Phycidae; genus Urophycis; species Urophycis tenuis. Next base: position 2,474,869 of record JAXIVH010000020.1, on the reverse strand, counting down.
TCTGGCCCCTCTCCTCACTGAGGCTACCCCACTCACTAAGACTCCTCTCCTCACTGTGAGCTCTCTACTCGCTGAGGACCCAGGGAAGAAGAGATGGGAAAATGTAGCCCCTCTCCTCACTGAATGCTCTCCGCTCACTGAGACTCGTCCCCTCACTGAGACAATTCCAATGACTCTGGCCCCTCTCCTCACTGAGGCTGCCCCCCTCACAGAGGACCCAAGGATGAAGAGATGGAAAAATGAAGCCCGTCTCCTCACTGAAGACTCTCCACTCACTGAGACTCGTCCCCTCACTGAGACTCCTCTCCTCACTGTAGGCTCTCCACTTGCTGAGGACCCAGTGAAGAAGAGATGGAAAGATGTATCCCCTCTCCTAACTGAATGCTCTCCCCTCACTGAGACTCGTCCCTTCACTGAGACTATTCCACTGACTCTGGCCCCTCTCCTCACTGAGGCCGCACCCCTTACTGAAAACCCAGGGATGAAGATATAGGAAAATGAAGCCCCTCTCCTCACTGAAGGCTCTCCACTCACTGAGGACCAAGGGAAAAGAGATGGAAAAATGTAGCCCCTCTCCTCACTGAACACTCTCAACTCACTGAGACTCGTCCCTACATTGAGACAATTCCACTGACTCTGGCCCCTCTCCTCACTGAGGCTGCCCCCCTCACAGAGGACCCAAGGATGAAGAGATGGAAAAATGAAGCCGCTCTCCTCACTGAAGGCTCTCCACTCAATGAGACTCCTCCCCTCACTGAGACTTCTCTCCACACTGAGGCTAATACCTCCACTGTGGCACCTCTCCTCAATTAGGCTGCTCCTCTCGCTGAGGACCCAGGAAGAGATAGGGAAATGTAGCCCCTCCACTCACTGAACGCTCTCCATTCACTGAGATTCCTTCCATCAATGACACTATTGCACTGACTCTGGCCGATCTCCTCACTGAGGCTGCCCCCGCACAGAGGTCCCAAGGATGAAGAGATGGAAAAATGAAGCCCCTCTCCTCACTGAAGGCTTTCCACTCACTGAGACTCCTCCCCTCACTGAGACTATTCTACTGACTCTGGCACCTCTCCTCAATAAGGCTGCCCCCTCAATGAGGACCCAGGGATGAAGAGAGGAAAATGAAGCCCCTCTCCTCACAGACTCATCCCCTCACTGAGACTCGTCCCCTCACTGAGACTATTCCACTGACTCTGGCCCCTCTCCTCACTGAGGCCGCACCCCTCACTGAAGACCCAGGGATAAAGATATAGGAAAATGAAGCCCCTCTCCTCACTGAAGGCTTTTCACTCACTGAGACAATTCCACTGACTCTGGCCCCTCTCCTAACTGAGGCTGCACCCCTAACTGAAGACCCAGGGATGAAGATATAGGAAAATGAAGCCCCTCTCCTCACTGAAGGCTCTCCACTCACTGACACTCCTCCCCTCACTGAGACTCGACCCCTCACTGAGACTATTCCACTGACTCTGGCCCCTCTCCTCACTGAGGCTGCTACCTCCATTGTGGCCCCTCTCCTCAATGAGGCTACTCCCCTCACTGAGGACCCAGGGAAGAGATAGGAAAATGAAGCCCCTCTACTCACTGAACGCTCTCCACTCACTGAGACTTGTCCCCTCACTGAGACTATTCTACTGACTCTGGCACCTCTCCTCAATGAGGCTGCCCCCTCAATGAGGACCCAGGGATGAAGAAAGGAAAATGAAGCCCCTCTCCTCACAGACTCCTCCCCTCACTTAGACTCGTCCCCTCACTGAGACTATTCCACTGACTATGGCCCCTCTCCTCACTGAGGCTGCCCCCCTCACAGAGGACCCAAGGAAGAAGAGATGGAAAAATGAAGCCGCTCTCCTCACTGAAGGCTCTCCACTCAATGAGACTCCTCCCCTCACTGAGACTTCTCTCCACACTGAGGCTGCTACCTCCACTGTGGCACCTCTCCTCAATGAGGCTGCTCCTCTCGCTGAGGACCCAGGAAGAGATAGGGAAATGTAGCCCCTCCACTCACTGAACGCTCTCCATTCACTGAGATTCCTTCCATCAATGACACTATTGCACTGACTCTGGCCGATCTCCTCACTGAGGCTGCCCCCGCACAGAGGTCCCAAGGATGAAGAGATGGAAAAATGAAGCCCCTCTCCTCACTGAAGGCTTTCCACTCACTGAGACTCCTCCCCTCACTGAGACTATTCTACTGACTCTGGCACCTCTCCTCAATAAGGCTGCCCCTCAATGAGGACCCAGGGATGAAGAGAGGAAAATGAAGCCCCTCTCCTCACAGACTCATCCCCTCACTGAGACTCGTCCCCTCACTGAGACTATTCCACTGACTCTGGCCCCTCTCCTCACTGAGGCCGCACCCCTCACTGAAGACCCAGGGATAAAGATATAGGAAAATGAAGCCCCTCTCCTCACTGAAGGCTTTTCACTCACTGAGACTCGTCCCCTCACTGAGACAATTCCACTGACTCTGGCCCCTCTCCTAACTGAGGCTGCACCCCTAACTGAAGACCCAGGGATGAAGATATAGGAAAATGAAGCCCCTCTCCTCACTGAAGGCTCTCCACTCACTGACACTCCTCCCCTCACTGAGACTCGACCCCTCACTGAGACTATTCCACTGACTCTGGCCCCTCTCCTCACTGAGGCTGCTACCTCCATTGTGGCCCCTCTCCTCAATGAGGCTACTCCCCTCACTGAGTACCCAGGGAAGAGATAGGAAAATGAAGCCCGTCTACTCACTGAACGCTCTCCACTCACTGAGACTTGTCCCCTCACTGAGACTATTCTACTGACTCTGGCACCTCTCCTCAATGAGGCTGCCCCCTCAATGAGGACCCAGGGATGAAGAAAGGAAAATGAAGCCCCTCTCCTCACAGACTCCTCCCCTCACTTAGACTCGTCCCCTCACTGAGACTATTCCACTGACTATGGCCCCTCTCCTCACTGAGGCTGCCCCCCTCACAGAGGACCCAAGGAAGAAGAGATGGAAAAATGAAGCCGCTCTCCTCACTGAAGGCTCTCCACTCAATGAGACTCCTCCCCTCACTGAGACTTCTCTCCACACTGAGGCTGCTACCTCCACTGTGGCACCTCTCCTCAATGAGGCTGCTCCTCTCGCTGTGGACCCAGGAAGAGATAGGGAAATGTAGCCCCTCCACTCACTGAACGCTCTCCATTCACTGAGATTCCTTCCATCAATGACACTATTGCACTGACTCTGGCCGATCTCCTCACTGAGGCTGCCCCCGCACAGAGGTCCCAAGGATGAAGAGATGGAAAAATGAAGCCCCTCTCCTCACTGAAGGCTTTCCACTCACTGAGACTCCTCCCCTCACTGAGACTATTCTACTGACTCTGGCACCTCTCCTCAATAAGGCTGCCCCTCAATGAGGACCCAGGGATGAAGAGAGGAAAATGAAGCCCCTCTCCTCACAGACTCATCCCCTCACTGAGACTCGTCCCCTCACTGAGACTATTCCACTGACTCTGGCCCCTCTCCTCACTGAGGCCGCACCCCTCACTGAAGACCCAGGGATAAAGATATAGGAAAATGAAGCCCCTCTCCTCACTGAAGGCTTTTCACTCACTGAGACTCGTCCCCTCACTGAGACAATTCCACTGACTCTGGCCCCTCTCCTAACTGAGGCTGCACCCCTAACTGAAGACCCAGGGATGAAGATATAGGAAAATGAAGCCCCTCTCCTCACTGAAGGCTCTCCACTCACTGAGACTCCTCCCCTCACTGAGATTCGACCCCTCACTGAGACTATTCCACTGACTCTGGCCCCTCTCTTCACTGAGGCTGCTACCTCCATTGTGGCCCCTCTCCTCAATGAGGCTACTCCCCTCACTGAGGACCCAGGGAAGAGATAGGAAAATGAAGCCCCTCTACTCACTGAACGCTCTCCACTCACTGAGACTTGTCCCCTCACTGAGACTATTCTACTGACTCTGGCACCTCTCCTCAATGAGGCTGCCCCCTCAATGAGGACCCAGGGATGAAGAGAGGAAAATGAAGCCCCTCTCCTCACAGACTCCTCCCCTCACTGAGACTCGTCCCCTCACTGAGACTATTCCACTGACTATGGCCCCTCTCCTCACTGAGGCCGCACCCCTCACTGAAGACCCAGGGATGAAGATATAGGAAAATGAAGCCCCTCTCCTCATTGAAGGCTCTTCACTCACTGAGACTCGTCCCCTCACTGAGACAATTCCATTGACTCTGGCCCCTCTCCTCACTGAGGCTGCACCCCTAACTGAAGACCCAGAGATGAAGATATAGGAAAATGAAGCCCCTCTCCTCACTGAAGGCTCTCCACTCAATGAGACTCATCCCCTCACTGAGACTCGACCCCTCACTGAGACTATTCCACTGACTCTGGCCCTTCTCCTCACTGAGGCTGCTACCTCCATTGTGGCCCCTCTCCTCAATGAGGCTACTCCCCTCACTGAGGACCCAGGGAAGAGATAGGAAAATGAAGCCCCTCTACTCACTGAACGCTCTCCCCTCACTGAGACTATTCAACTGACTCTGGCCCCTCTCCTCACTGAGGCTGCCCCCCTCACAGAGGACCCAAGGATGAAGCGATGGAAAAATGAAGCCGCTCTCCTCACTGAAGGCTCTCCACTCAATGAGACTCCTCCCCTCACTGAGACTTCTCTCCTCACTGAGGCTGCTACCTCCACGTTGGCACCTCTCCTCAATGAGGCTGCTCCTCTCGCTGAGGACCCAGGAAGAGATAGGGAAATGTAGCCCCTCCACTCACTGAACGCTCTCCATTCACTGAGATTCCTTCCATCAATGACACTATTGCACTGACTCTGTCCGATCTCCTCACTGAGGCTGCCCCCTCAATGAGGACCCAGGGATGAAGAGTTGGAAAAATGAAGCCCCTCTCCTCACTGAAGGCTTTCCACTCACTGAGACTCGTCCCCTCACTGAGACTATTCCACTGACTCTGGCCCCTCTCCTCACTGAGGCCGCACCCCTCACTGAAGACCCAGGGATAAAGATATAGGAAAATGAAGCCCCTCTCCTCACTTGAGGCTTTTCACTCACTGAGACTCGTCCCCTCACTGAGACAATTCCACTGACTCTGGCCCCTCTCCTCACTGAGGCTGCACCCCTAACTGAAGACCCAGGGATGAAGATATAGGAAAATGAAGCCCCTCTCCTCACTGAAGGCTCTCCACTCACTGAGACTCGACCCCTCACTGAGACTATTCCACTGACTCTGGCCGCTCTCCTCACTGAGGCTGCTACCTCCATTGTGGTCCCTCTCCTCAATGAGGCTACTCCCCTCACTGAGGACCCAGGGAAGAGATAGGAAAATGAAGCCCCTCTACTCACTGAACGCTCTCCACTCACTGAGACTTGTCCCCTTACTGAGACTATTCTACTGACTCTGGCACGTCTCCTCAATGAGGCTGCCCCCTCAATGAGGACCCAGGGATGAAGAGAGGAAAATGAAGCCCCTCTCCTCACAGACTCCTCCCCTCACTGAGACTCGTCCCCTCACTGAGACAATTCCACTGACTCTGGCCCCTCTCCTCACTGAGGCTGCACCCCTAACTGAAGACCCAGAGATTAAGATATAGGAAAATGAAGCCCCTCTCCTCACTGAAGGCTCTCCACTCACTGAGACTCCTCCCCTCACTGAGACTCGACCCCTCACTGAGACTATTCCACTGACTCTGGCCCCTCTCCTCACTGAGGCTGCTACCTCCATTGTGGCCCCTCTCCTCAATGAGGCTACTCCCCTCACTGAGGACCCAGGGAAGAGATAGGAAAATGAAGCCCCTCTACTCACTGAACGCTCTCCACTCACTGAGACTTGTCCCCTCACTGAGACTATTCAACTGACTCTGGCCCCTCTCCTCACTGAGGCTGCCCCCGTCACAGAGGACCCAAGGATGAAGAGATGGAAAAATGAAGCCGCTCTCCTCACTCAAGGCTCTCCACTCAATGAGACTCCTCCCCTCACTGAGACTTCTCTCCTCACTGAGGCTGCTACCTCCACTGTGGCACCTCTCCTCAATGAGGCTACTCCTCTCGCTGAGGACCCAGGAAGAGATAGGGAAATGTAGCCCCTCTACTCACTGAATGCTCTCCATTCATTGAGATTCCTTCCATCAATGACACTATTGCACTGACTCTGTCCGATCTCCTCACTGAGGCTGCCCCCGCACAGAGGTCCCAAGGATGAAGAGTTGGAAAAATGAAGCCCCTCTCCTCACTGAAGGCTTTCCACTCACTGAGACTCCTCCCCTCACTGAGACTATTCTACTGACTCTGGCACCTCTCCTCAATGAGGCTGCTCCTCTCGCTGAGGACCCAGGAAGAGATAGGGAAATGTAGCCCCTCTACTCACTGAACGCTCTCCATTCACTGAGATTCCTTCCATCAATGACACTATTGCACTGACTCTGGCCGTTCTCCTCACTGAGGCTGCCCCGGCACAGAGGTCCCAAGGATGAAGAGATGGGACAATGAAGCCCCTCTCCCCACTGAAGGCTTTCCACTCACTGAGACTCCTCCCCTCACTGAGACTATTCTACTGACTCTGGCACCTCTCCTCAATGAGGCTGCCCCCTCAATGAGGACCCAGGGATGAAGAGAGGAAAATGAAGCCCCTCTCCTCACAGACTCCTTCCCTCACTGAGACTCCTCCCCTCACTGAGACTATTCCACTGACTCTGGCCCCTCTCCTCACTGAGGCCGCACCCCTCACTGAAGACCCAGGGATGAAGACATAGGAAAATGAAGCCCCTCTCCTCACTGAAGGCTCTCCACTCACTGAGAATTGTCCCCTCACTGAGACAATTCCACTGACTCTGGCCCCTCTCCTCACTGAGGCTGCACCCCTAACTGAAGACCCAATATAGGAAAATGAAGCCCCTCTCCTCACTGAAGGTTCTCCACTCACTGAGAATCCTCCCCTCACTGAGACTCGACCCCTCACTGAGACTATTCCACTGACTCTGGCCCCTCTCCTCACTGAGGCTGCTACCTCCATCGTGGCCCCTCTCCACAATGAGGCTACTCCCCTCACTGAGGACCAAGGGAAGAGATAGGGAAATGAAGCCCCACTACTCACTGAACGCTCTGCACTCACTGAGACTTGTCCCCTCACTGAGACTATTCAACTGACTCTAGCCCCTCTCCTCACTGAGGCTGCACCTCTCACTGAAGACCCAGGGATGAAGACAGAGGAAAATGAAGCCCCTCTCTTCACTAAAGGCTCTCGACTCACTGAGACTCCTCTCCTCACTGAGACTTCCCCACTCACTGAGACTCGTCCCTTCACTGAGACTATTCCACTGACTCTAGCCCCTCTCCTCACTGAGTCTGCACCTCTCACTGGAGACCCAGGGATGAAGACAGAGAAAAATGAAGCCCCTCTCCTCACTGAAGGCTTTCCACTCACTGAGACTCATCCCCTTCCTGAGACTATTCGACTGACTCTAGCCCCTCTCCACGCTGATGCTTTCCCCCTCACAGAGGCCTCAAGGATGAAGAGATGGAAAATGAAGCCCCTCTCCTCATAGACTCCTTCCCTCACTGGATCCTCCCGTCACTGAGACTCCTCCCCTCACTGAGACTTCTCTCCTCACTGAGGCTGCTATCTCCTCCGTGGCACCTCTCCTCAACGAGGCTGCTCCTCTCACTGAGGATCTAGGGAAGAAGAGAAAGGGAAATGTAGCCCCTCTACTCACTGAACGCTCTCCACTCACTGAGATTCCTTCCCTCAATGAGACTATTCCACTGACTCTGGCCCCTTTCCTCACTGAGGCCGCACCCCTCACTGAAGACCCAGGGATGAAGATATAGGAAAATGAAGCCCCTCTCCTCACTGAAGGCTCTCCACTCACTGAGACTCCTCTCCTCACTGAGACTTCTCTCCTCACTGAGGCTGCTATCTCCTCTGTGGCACCTCTACTCAACGAGGCTGCTCCTCTCACTGAGGATCTAGGGAAGAAGAGAAAGGGAAATGTAGCCCCTCTACTCACTGAACGCTCTCCACTCACTGAGATTCCTTCCCTCAATGAGACTATTCCAATGACTCTGGCCCCTCTCCTCACTGAGGCTACCCCACTCACAGAGAACCCAAGGATGAAGAGATGGAAAAATTAAGCCCCTCTCCTCACAGACTCCTTCCCTCACTGGATCCTCCCCTCACTGAGACTCGTCCCCTCACTCAGACAATTCCACTGACTCTGGCCCCTCTCCTCACTGAGGCTGCACCTCTCACTGGAGACCCAATATAGGAAAATGAAGCCCCTCTCCTCACTGAAGGCTCTCCACTCACTGAGACTCCTCCCCTCACTGAGGCTCGACCCCACACTGAGACTATTCCACTGACTCTGGCCCCTCTCCTCACTGAGGCTGCTACCTCCATTGTGGCCCCTCCCCTCAATGAGGCTACTCCCCTCACTGAGGACCCAGGGAAGAGATAGGAAAATGAAGCCCCTCTACTCACTGAACGCTCTCCACTCACTGAGACTTGTCCCCTCACTGAGACTATTCAACTGACTCTAGCCCCTCTCCTCACTGAGGCTATACCTCTCAATGAAGACCCAGGGATGAAGACAGAGGAAAATGAAGCCCCTCTCTTCACTGAAGGCTCTCGACTCACTGAGACTCCTCTCCTCACTGAGACTTCTCCACTCACTGAGACTCGTCCCCTGACTGAGACTATTCCACTGACTCTAGGCCCGCTCCTCACTGAGTCTGCACCTCTCACTGGAGACCCAGGGATGAAGACAGAGAAAAATGAAGCCCCTCTCCTCACTGAAGGCTTTCCATTCACTGAGACTCGTCCCCTCACTGATACTATTCCACTGACTCTAGCCCCTCTCCGCACTGAGGCTGCCCCCCTCACAGAGAACTCAAGGATGAAGAGATGGAAAATGAAGCCCCTCTCCTCACAGACTCCTTCCCTCACTGGATCCTCCCCTCACTGAGACTCGTCCCCTCACTGAGAATATTCCACTGACTCTGGCCCCTCTCCTCACTGAGGCTGCCCCCCTCACAGAGGAGCCAAGGATGAAGAGATGGAAAAATGAAAACCCTCTCCTCACTGAACGCTCTCCCCTCACTGAGACTATTCTATAGACTCTGGCACCCCTCCTCAATGAGGCTGCTCCTCTCGCTGAGGACCTAGGGATGAAGACAGAGGAAAAATATAGCCCCTCTCCTCACGGAAGGCTCTCCACTCACTGATACTCGTCCCCTCACTGAGACTATTCCACTGACTCTGGCCCCTCTCCTCACTGAGGCTGCCCCCCTCACAGAGGACCCAAGGATGAAGAGATGGAAAAATGAAGCCCCTCTCCTCAATGAAGGCTCTGCACTCACTGAGACTCGTCCCCTCACTGAGATTATTCTACAGACTCTGGCACCTCTCCTCAATGAGGCTGCTCCTCTCGCTAAGGACCTAGGGATGAAGACAGAGGAAAATAAAGCCCCTCTCCTCACGGAAGGCTCTCCGCTCACTGATACTCGTCCCCTCACTGAGACTATTCCACTGACTCTGACCCCTCTCCCCACTGAGGCTGCCCCCCTCACAGAGGACCCAAGGATGAAGAGATGGAAAAATTAAGCCCCTCTCCTCACTGAAGGGTCTCCACTCACTGAGACACCTCCCCTCACTGAGACTATTCCACTGACTCTGGCAACTCTCCTCAATGAGGCTGCCCCCTTCACCGAGGACCCAGGGAAGAAGAGAGGAAAATGAAGCCCCTCTCCTCACAAAGACTGCTTTCCTCACTGAGACTCGTCCCCTCACTGAGACTATTCCACAGACTCTGGCCCCTCTACTCACTGAGGCTGCACCCCTCATTGGGAACCCAGGGATGAAGACATAGAAAAATGAAGCCCCTCTCCTCGCTGAAGGCTCTCCACTCACTGAGACACTTGTCCTGACTCTGGCCCCTATCCTGACTGAGGCTGCCCTCCTCACAGAGGACCCAGTGATGAAGAGATGGAAAAATGAAGCCCCTCTCCTCACTGAAGGCTCTCCACTCACTGAGACACTTGTCCTGACTCTGGCCCCTATCCTCACTGAGGCCGCACCCCTAATTGAAGAACCAGGGATGAAGATATTGGAAAATGAAGAACCTCTCCTCTTGAAGGCTCTCCACTCACTGAGACTCGTCCCCTCACTGAGACAATTCCACTGACTCTGGCCCCTCTCCTCACTGAGGCTGCCCCCCTTTACAGAGGACCCAAGGATGAAGAGATTGAAAAATGAAGCCCCTCTCCTCACTGAAGGCTCTCCACTCACTGAGACTCCTCCCCTCACTGAGACTTCTCTCCTCACTGAGGCTGCTATCTCCTCTGTGGCACCTCTCCTCAACGAGGCTGCTCCTCTCACTGAGGATCTAGGGAAGAAGAGAAAGGGAAATGTAGCCCCTCTACTCACTGAATGCTCTCCACTCACTGAGATTCCTTCCCTCAATGAGACTATTCCACTGACTCTGGCCCCTCTCCTCACTGAGGCTACCCCACTAACATAGGACCCAAGGATGAAGAGATGGAAAAATTAATTCCCTCTCCTCACTGAAGGTTCATCACTCACTAAGACTCCTCTCCTCACTGTGAGCTCTCTACTCGCTGAGGACCCAGGGAAGAAGAGATGGGAAAATGAGCCCCTCTCCTCACTGAATGCTCTCGGCTCACTGAGACTCGTCCCCTCACTGAGACAATTCCACTGATTCTGGCCCCTCTTGTTACGGTTTCACCTCCACATCCCCTCCCTGTCTCCATAACTCACACCTACCGCACTCGTTCCCAACGAGCTGGCACCCAGCAGAGCACAGGTGCTCCCAATTGAGCTGATCAGGGGAACGAGCCACAGTTGGGAACTGCACACCTGCTTCCAATCATCACCTCACCTTGCTGCCTACAAAGACCCGGGTCTTCCACTCACTAATCGCCAGATCTCTTGATAGATACGCCTGGCAAGTATATCGCTGACTTTGCTATTCGCTCATGCTGAATCTAATTCCTTTGTCTGGTTTGACGCTTCATGCATGTATTCTCATCCACGTCCTCTGTGTTCCCACAGAACCTGCCCAGGTGTGCCAGCTGAACCCAGGCATCTTGCCTGCTCCATCTCCACCCCTGATCATTAAATAAAACGCCCTGCGAGGCATTCATCCTCTCCTGGCCGTGCGCTTGCTTCCTAACTAACACCACCGTAACACCTCTCCTCACTGAGGCTGCCCCCCTCACAGAGGACCCAAGGATGAAGAGATGGAAAAATGAAGGCCCTCTCCTCACTGAGACTCGTCCCCTCACTGAGACTCCTCTCCTCACTGTAGGCTTTCCACTTGCTGAGGACCGAGTGAAGAAGAGATGGAAAGATGTATCCCCTCTCCTAACTGAATGCTCTCCCCTCACTGAGACTCGTCCCTTGACTGAGACTATTCCACTGACTCTGCCCCCTATCCTCACTGAGGCCGCACCCCTTACTGAAAACCCAGGGATGAAGATATAGGAAAATGAAGCCTCTCTCCTCACTGAATGCTCTCCACTCACTGAGACTCGTCCCCTCACTGAGACAATTCCGCTGACTCTGGCCCCTCTCCTCACTGAGGCTGCCCCCCTCACAGAGGACCCAAGGATGAAGAGATGGAAAAATGAAGCCCCTCTCCTCACTGAAGACTCTCCACTCACTGAGACTCCTCCCCTCACTGAGACTTCTCTCCTCAGTTAGGCTACTAACTCTTCTGTGGCACCTCTCCTCAACGAGGCTGCTACTCTCACTGAGAACCCAGGGAAGAAGAGATGCAAAAATGAAGCCCCTCTACTCACTGAACGCTCTCCCCTCACTGAGACTCGTCCCCTCACTGAGCCTATTCCACTTACTCTGGCCCCTCTCCTCACTGAGGCTGCCCCCTCACAGAGGACCCAAGGATGAAGAGATGGAAAAATGAAGCCCCTCTCCTCACTGAAGGCTCTCCACTCACTGAGGACCCAGGGAAAAAGAGATGGAAAAATGTAGCCCCTCTCCTCACTGAACACTCTCAACTCACTGAGACTCGTCCCTTCATTGACACAATTCCACTGACTCTGGCCCCTCTCCTCACTGAGGCTGCCCCCCTCACAGAGGACCCAAGGATGAAGAGATAGAAAAATGAAGCCGCTCTCCACACTGAAGGCTCTCCACTCAATGAGACTCCTCCCCTCACTGAGACTTCTCTCCTCACTGAGGCTGCTACCTCCACTGTGGCACCTCTCCTCAATGAGGCTGCTCCTCTTGCTGAGGACCCAGGAAGAGATAGGGAAATATAGCCCCTCTACTTACTGAACGCTCTCCATTCAATGAGATTCCTTCCATCAATGACACTATTGCACTGACTCTGGCCGATCTCCTCACTGATGCTGCCCCGCACAGAGGTCCCAAGGATGAAGAGATGGAAAAATGAAGCCCCTCTCCTCACTGAAGGCTTTCCACTCACTGAGACTCCTCCCCTCACTGAGACTATTCTACTGACTCTGGCACCTCTCCTCAATGAGGCTGCCCCCTCAATGAGGACCCAGGGATGAAGAGAGGAAAATGAAGCCCCTCTCCTCACTGAGACTCCTCCCCTCACTGAGACTCATCCCATCACTGAGACTATTCCACTGACTCTGGCCCCTCTCCTCACTGAGGCCGCACCCCTCACTGAAGACCCAGGGATGAAGATATAGGAAAATGAATCCCCTCTCCTCACTAAAGGCTCTCCACTCACTGAGACTCGTCCCCTCACTCAGACAATTCCACTGACTCTGGCCCCTCTCCTCACTGAGGCTGCACCTCTCACTGGAGACCCAATATAGGAAAATGAAGCCCCTCTCCTCACTGAAGGCTCTCCACTCACTGAGACTCCTCCCCTCACTGAGGCTCGACCCCACACTGAGACTATTCCACTGACTCTGGCCCCTCTCCTCACTGAGGCTGCTACCTCCATTGTGGCCCCTCCCCTCAATGAGGCTACTCCCCTCACTGAGGACCCAGGGAAGAGATAGGAAAATGAAGCCCCTCTACTCACTGAACGCTCTCCACTCACTGAGACTTGTCCCCTCACTGAGACTATTCAACTGACTCTAGCCCCTCTCCTCACTGAGGCTATACCTCTCAATGAAGACCCAGGGATGAAGACAGAGGAAAATGAAGCCCCTCTCTTCACTGAAGGCTCTCGACTCACTGAGACTCCTCTCCTCACTGAGACTTCTCCACTCACTGAGACTCGTCCCCTGACTGAGACTATTCCACTGACTCTAGCCCCTCTCCTCACTGAGTCTGCACCTCTCACTGGAGACCCAGGGATGAAGACAGAGAAAAATGAAGCCCCTCTCCTCACTGAAGGCTTTCCATTCACTGAGACTCGTCCCCTCACTGATACTATTCCACTGACTCTAGCCCCTCTCCGCACTGAGGCTGCCCCCCTCACAGAGAACTCAAGGATGAAGAGATGGAAAATGAAGCCCCTCTCCTCACAGACTCCTTCCCTCACTGGATCCTCCCCTCACTGAGACTCGTCCCCTCACTGAGAATATTCCAGTGACTCTGGCCCCTCTCCTCACTGAGGCTGCCCCCCTCACAGAGGAGCCAATGATGAAGAGATGGAAAAATGAAAACCCTCTCCTCACTGAACGCTCTCCCCTCACTGAGACTATTCTATAGACTCTGGCACCCCTCCTCAATGAGGCTGCTCCTCTCGCTGAGGACCTAGGGATGAAGACAGAGGAAAAATATAGCCCCTCTCCTCACGGAAGGCTCTCCACTCACTGATACTCGTCCCCTCACTGAGACTATTCCACTGACTCTGGCCCCTCTCCTCACTGAGGCTGCCCCCCTCACAGAGGACCCAAGGATGAAGAGATGGAAAAATGAAGCCCCTCTCCTCAATGAAGGCTCTGCACTCACTGAGACTCGTCCCCTCACTGAGATTATTCTACAGACTCTGGCACCTCTCCTCAATGAGGCTGCTCCTCTCGCTAAGGACCTAGGGATGAAGACAGAGGAAAATAAAGCCCCTCTCCTCAAGGAAGGCTCTCAACTCACTGATACTCGTCCCCTCACTGAGACTATTCCACTGACTCGGACCCCTCTCCCCACTGAGGCTGCCCCCCTCACAGAGGACCCAAGGATGAAGAGATGGAAAAATTAAGCCCCTCTCCTCACTGAAGGGTCTCCACTCACAGAGACACCTCCCCTCACTGAGACTATTCTACTGACTCTGGCAACTCTCCTCAATGAGGCTGCCCCCTTCACCGAGGACCCAGGGAAGAAGAGAGGAAAATGAAGCCCCTCTCCTCACAAAGACTGCTTTCCTCACTGAGACTCGTCCCCTCACTGAGACTATTCCACAGACTCTGGCCCCTCTACTCACTGAGGCTGCACCCCTCATTGGGAACCCAGGGATGAAGACATAGAAAAATGAAGCCCCTCTCCTCGCTGAAGGCTCTCCACTCACTGAGACACTTGTCCTGACTCTGGCCCCTATCCTGACTGAGGCTGCCCTCCTCACAGAGGACCCAGTGATGAAGAGATGGAAAAATGAAGCCCCTCTCCTCACTGAAGGCTCTCCACTCACTGAGACACTTGTCCTGACTCTGGCCCCTATCCTCACTGAGGCCGCACCCCTAACTGAAGAACCAGGGATGAAGATATTGGAAAATGAAGAACCTCTCCTCATTGAAGGCTCTCCACTCACTGAGACTCGTCCCCTCACTGAGACAATTCCACTGACTCTGGCCCCTCTCCTCACTGAGGCTGCCCCCCTTTACAGAGGACCCAAGGATGAAGAGATTGAAAAATGAAGCCCCTCTCCTCACTGAAGGCTCTCCACTCACTGAGACTCCTCCCCTCACTGAGACTTCTCTCCTCACTGAGGCTGCTATCTCCTCTGTGGCACCTCTCCTCAACGAGGCTGCTCCTCTCACTGAGGATCTAGGGAAGAAGAGAAAGGGAAATGTAGCCCCTCTACTCACTGAATGCTCTCCACTCACTGAGATTCCTTCCCTCAATGAGACTATTCCACTGACTCTGGCCCCTCTCCTCACTGAGGCTACCCCACTAACATAGGACCCAAGGATGAAGAGATGGAAAAATTAATTCCCTCTCCTCACTGAAGGTTCATCACTCACTAAGACTCCTCTCCTCACTGTGAGCTCTCTACTCGCTGAGGACCCAGGGAAGAAGAGATGGGAAAATGAGCCCCTCTCCTCACTGAATGCTCTCGGCTCACTGAGACTCGTCCCCTCACTGAGACAATTCCACTGATTCTGGCCCCTCTTGTTACGGTTTCACCTCCACATCCCCTCCCTGCCTCCATAACTCACACCTACCGCACTCGTTCCCAACGAGCTGGCACCCAGCAGAGCACAGGTGCTCCCAATTGAGCTGATCAGGGGAACGAGCCACAGTTGGGAACTGCACACCTGCTTCCAATCATCACCTCACATTGCTGCCTACAAAGACCCAGGTCTTCCACTCACACATCACCAGATCTCTTGATAGATACGCCTGGCAAGTATATCGCTGACTTTGCTATTCGCTCATGCTGAATCTAATTCCTTTGTCTGGTTTGACGCTTCATGCATGTATTCTCATCCACGTCCTCTGTGTTCCCACAGAACCTGCCCAGGTGTGCCAGCTGAACCCAGGCATCTTGCCTGCTCCATCTCCACCCCTGATCATTAAATAAAACGCCCTGCGAGGCATTCATCCTCTCCTGGCCGTGCGCTTGCTTCCTAACTAACACCACCGTAACACCTCTCCTCACTGAGGCTGCCCCCCTCACAGAGGACCCAAGGATGAAGAGATGGAAAAATGAAGGCCCTCTCCTCACTGAGACTCGTCCCCTCACTGAGACTCCTCTCCTCACTGTAGGCTTTCCACTTGCTGAGGACCCAGTGAAGAAGAGATGGAAAGATGTATCCCCTCTCCTAACTGAATGCTCTCCCCTCACTGAGGCCGCACCCCTTACTGAAAACCCAGGGATGAAGATATAGGAAAATGAAGCCTCTCTCCTCACTGAAGGCTCTCCACTCACTGAGACTCGTCCCCTCACTGAGACAATTCCGCTGACTCTGGCCCCTCTCCTCACTGAGGCTGCCCCCCTCACAGAGGACCCAAGGATGAAGAGATGGAAAAATGAAGCCCCTCTCCTCACTGAAGACTCTCCACTCACTGAGACTCCTCCCCTCACTTAGACTTCTCTCCTCAGTTAGGCTACTAACTCTTCTGTGGCACCTCTCCTCAACGAGGCTGCTCCTCTCACTGAGAACCCAGGGAAGAAGAGATGCAAAAATGAAGCCCCTCTACTCACTGAACGCTCTCCCCTCACTGAGACTCGTCCCCTCACTGAGCCTATTCCACTTACTCTGGCCCCTCTCCTCACTGAGGCTGCCCCCTCACAGAGGACCCAAGGATGAAGAGATGGAAAAATGAAGCCCCTCTCCTCACTGAAGGCTCTCCACTCACTGAGGACCCAGGGAAAAAGAGATGGAAAAATGTAGCCCCTCTCCTCACTGAACACTCTCAACTCACTGAGACTCGTCCCTTCATTGACACAATTCCACTGACTCTGGCCCCTCTCCTCACTGAGGCTGCCCCCCTCACAGAGGACCCAAGGATGAAGAGATGGAAAAATGAAGCCGCTCTCCACACTGAAGGCTCTCCACTCAATGAGACTCCTCCCCTCACTGAGACTTCTCTCCTCACTGAGGCTGCTACCTCCACTGTGGCACCTCTCCTCAATGAGGCTGCTCCTCTTGCTGAGGACCCAGGAAGAGATAGGGAAATATAGCCCCTCTACTTACTGAACGCTCTCCATTCAATGAGATTCCTTCCATCAATGACACTATTGCACTGACTCTGGCCGATCTCCTCACTGATGCTGCCCCGCACAGAGGTCCCAAGGATGAAGAGATGGAAAAATGAAGCCCCTCTCCTCACTGAAGGCTTTCCACTCACTGAGACTCCTCCCCTCACTGAGACTATTCTACTGACTCTGGCACCTCTCCTCAATGAGGCTGCCCCCTCAATGAGGACCCAGGGATGAAGAGAGGAAAATGAAGCCCCTCTCCTCACTGAGACTCCTCCCCTCACTGAGACTCATCCCATCACTGAGACTATTCCACTGACTCTGGCCCCTCTCCTCACTGAGGCCGCACCCCTCACTGAAGACCCAGGGATGAAGATATAGGAAAATGAATCCCCTCTCCTCACTGAAGGCTCTCCACTCACTGAGACTCGTCCCCTCACTCAGACAATTCCACTGACTCTGGCCCCTCTCCTCACTGAGGCTGCACCTCTCACTGGAGACCCAATATAGGAAAATGAAGCCCCTCTCCTCACTGAAGGCTCTCCACTCACTGAGACTCCTCCCCTCACTGAGGCTCGACCCCACACTGAGACTATTCCACTGACTCTGGCCCCTCTCCTCACTGAGGCTGCTACCTCCATTGTGGCCCCTCCCCTCAATGAGGCTACTCCCCTCACTGAGGACCCAGGGAAGAGATAGGAAAATGAAGCCCCTCTACTCACTGAACGCTCTCCACTCACTGAGACTTGTCCCCTCACTGAGACTATTCAACTGACTCTAGCCCCTCTCCTCACTGAGGCTATACCTCTCAATGAAGACCTAGGGATGAAGACAGAGGAAAATGAAGCCCCTCTCTTCACTGAAGGCTCTCGACTCACTGAGACTCCTCTCCTCACTGAGACTTCTCCACTCACTGAGACTCGTCCCCTGACTGAGACTATTCCACTGACTCTAGCCCCTCTCCTCACTGAGTCTGCACCTCTCACTGGAGACCCAGGGATGAAGACAGAGAAAAATGAAGCCCCTCTCCTCACTGAAGGCTTTCCATTCACTGAGACTCGTCCCCTCACTGATACTATTCCACTGACTCTAGCCCCTCTCCGCACTGAGGCTGCCCCCCTCACAGAGAACTCAAGGATGAAGAGATGGAAAATGAAGCCCCTCTCCTCACAGACTCCTTCCCTTACTGGATCCTCCCCTCACTGAGACTCGTCCCCTCACTGAGAATATTCCACTGACTCTGGCCCCTCTCCTCACTGAGGCTGCCCCCCTCACAGAGGAGCCAAGGATGAAGAGATGGAAAAATGAAAACCCTCTCCTCACTGAACGCTCTCCCCTCACTGAGACTATTCTATAGACTCTGGCACCCCTCCTCAATGAGGCTGCTCCTCTCGCTGAGGACCTAGGGATGAAGACAGAGGAAAAATATAGCCCCTCTCCTCACGGAAGGCTCTCCACTCACTGATACTCGTCCCCTCACTGAGACTATTCCACTGACTCTGGCCCCTCTCCTCACTGAGGCTGCCCCCCTCACAGAGGACCCAAGGATGAAGAGATGGAAAAATGAAGCCCCTCTCCTCAATGAAGGCTCTGCACTCACTGAGACTCGTCCCCTCACTGAGATTATTCTACAGACTCTGGCACCTCTCCTCAATGAGGCTGCTCCTCTCGCTAAGGACCTAGGGATGAAGACAGAGGAAAATAAAGCCCCTCTCCTCACGGAAGGCTCTCCACTCACTGATACTCGTCCCCTCACTGAGACTATTCCACTGACTCTGACCCCTCTCCCCACTGAGGCTGCCCCCCTCACAGAGGACCCAAGGATGAAGAGATGGAAAAATTAAGCCCCTCTCCTCACTGAAGGGTCTCCACTCACTGAGACACCTCCCCTCACTGAGACTATTCTACTGACTCTGGCAACTCTCCTCAATGAGGCTGCCCCCTTCACCGAGGACCCAGGGAAGAAGAGAGGAAAATGAAGCCCCTCTCCTCACAAAGACTGCTTTCCTCACTGAGACTCGTCCCCTCACTGAGACTATTCCACAGACTCTGGCCCCTCTACTCACTGAGGCTGCACCCCTCATTGGGAACCCAGGGATGAAGACATAGAAAAATGAAGCCCCTCTCCTCGCTGAAGGCTCTCCACTCACTGAGACACTTGTCCTGACTCTGGCCCCTATCCTGACTGAGGCTGCCCTCCTCACAGAGGACCCAGTGATGAAGAGATGGAAAAATGAAGCCCCTCTCCTCACTGAAGGCTCTCCACTCACTGAGACACTTGTCCTGACTCTGGCCCCTATCCTCACTGAGGCCGCACCCCTAACTGAAGAACCAGGGATGAAGATATTGGAAAATGAAGAACCTCTCCTCATTGAAGGCTCTCCACTCACTGAGACTCGTCCCCTCACTGAGACAATTCCACTGACTCTGGCCCCTCTCCTCACTGAGGCTGCCCCCCTTTACAGAGGACCCAAGGATGAAGAGATTGAAAAATGAAGCCCCTCTCCTCACTGAAGGCTCTCCACTCACTGAGACTCCTCCCCTCACTGAGACTTCTCTCCTCACTGAGGCTGCTATCTCCTCTGTGGCACCTCTCCTCAACGAGGCTGCTCCTCTCACTGAGGATCTAGGGAAGAAGAGAAAGGGAAATGTAGCCCCTCTACTCACTGAATGCTCTCCACTCACTGAGATTCCTTCCCTCAATGAGACTATTCCACTGACTCTGGCCCCTCTCCTCACTGAGGCTACCCCACTAACATAGGACCCAAGGATGAAGAGATGGAAAAATTAATTCCCTCTCCTCACTGAAGGTTCATCACTCACTAAGACTCCTCTCCTCACTGTGAGCTCTCTACTCGCTGAGGACCCAGGGAAGAAGAGATGGGAAAATGAGCCCCTCTCCTCACTGAATGCTCTCGGCTCACTGAGACTCGTCCCCTCACTGAGACAATTCCACTGATTCTGGCCCCTCTTGTTACGGTTTCACCTCCACATCCCCTCCCTGCCTCCATAACTCACACCTACCGCACTCGTTCCCAACGAGCTGGCACCCAGCAGAGCACAGGTGCTCCCAATTGAGCTGATCAGGGGAACGAGCCACAGTTGGGAACTGCACACCTGCTTCCAATCATCACCTCACATTGCTGCCTACAAAGACCCGGGTCTTCCACTCACACATCGCCAGATCTCTTGATAGATACGCCTGGCAAGTATATCGCTGACTTTGCTATTCGCTCATGCTGAATCTAATTCCTTTGTCTGGTTTGACGCTTCATGCATGTATTCTCATCCACGTCCTCTGTGTTCCCACAGAACCTGCCCAGGTGTGCCAGCTGAACCCAGGCATCTTGCCTGCTCCATCTCCACCCCTGATCATTAAATAAAACGCCCTGCGAGGCATTCATCCTCTCCTGGCCGTGCGCTTGCTTCCTAACTAACACCACCGTAACACCTCTCCTCACTGAGGCTGCCCCCCTCACAGAGGACCCAAGGATGAAGAGATGGAAAAATGAAGGCCCTCTCCTCACTGAGACTCGTCCCCTCACTGAGACTCCTCTCCTCACTGTAGGCTTTCCACTTGCTGAGGACCCAGTGAAGAAGAGATGGAAAGATGTATCCCCTCACTCCGCACCCCTTACTGAAAACCCAGGGATGAAGATATAGGAAAATGAAGCCTCTCTCCTCACTGAAGGCTCTCCACTCACTGAGACTCGTCCCCTCACTGAGACAATTCCGCTGACTCTGGCCCCTCTCCTCACTGAGGCTGCAACTCTCACTGAAGACCCAAGGATGAAGACAGAGGAAAATGAAGCCCCTCTCCTCACTGAAGGCTCTCCACTCACTGAGACTCGTCCCCTCACTGAGACTTTTCCACTGACTCTGGCCCCTCTCCTCACTGAGGCTACAACCCTCACTGAAGACCTGGGAATGAAGACATAGGAAAATTAAGCCCCTCTCCTCACTGAAGGCTCTCCACTCACTGAGACTCCTCTCCTCACTGAGACTCCTCTCCTCACTGAGGCTGCTACCTCCACTGTGGCACCTCTCATAAATAAGGCTGCTCCTCTCGCTGAAGACCTAGGGAAGAAGAGATAGGGAAATGAAGCCCCTCTACTCACTGAATGCTCTTCACTCACTGAGATTCCTTCCCTCAATGAGACTATTCCACTGACTCTGGCCCCTCTCCTCAATGAGGCTGCCCACCTCATTGAGGACCCAGAGATGGAGGGAGGAAAATTAAGCCCCTCTCCTCACAAAGACTCCTTCCCTCACTGAG
This sequence comes from Urophycis tenuis, assembly GCA_036785325.1. Lineage (NCBI taxonomy): Eukaryota > Metazoa > Chordata > Actinopteri > Gadiformes > Phycidae > Urophycis > Urophycis tenuis. Next base: position 2,453,766 of record JAXIVH010000020.1, on the reverse strand, counting down.
ACTCCTCCCCTACCTGAGCCTTGTCACCTCACTGAGACTATTCCACTGACTTTGGCCCCTCTCATCACTGAGGCTGCAACCCCCACTGAACACCCAGGGATGAAGAGAGGAAAATGAAGCCCCTCTCCTTACTTAAGGCTCTACACTCACTGAGACTCCTCTCCTCATTTTGGGCTCTCCACTCGCTGAGGACCCAGGGATGAAGAGAGGAAAATTAAGCCCCTCTCCTCACAAAGACTCCTTCCCTCACTGAGACTATTCCACTGACTCTGGCCCCTCTCCTCACTGAGGCTGCACCCCTCACTGGGCACCCAGGGATGAAGACATAGGAAAATGAAGCTGTCTCCACACTGAAGGCTCTCCACTCACTGAGACTCTCCCCTCACTGAGACTTCTCTCATCACTGAGGCTGCTATCTCCACTATGGCCCCTCTCCTCACTGAGGCTGCCCCCCTCACAGAGGACCCAATGATGAAGAGATGAAGCCCCTCTCCTCACTGAAGGCTCTCCCCTCACTGAGACTATTCCACTAACTCTGGCCCCTTTCCTCACTGAGGCTGCACCCCTCACTGAAGACCCAGGAATGAAGACATAGGAAAATGAAGCCCCTCTCCTCACTGAAGGCTCTCCCCTCACAGAGACTCCTCCACTCACTGAGACTCCTCTCCTCACTGTGCCCTCTCCACTCGCTGAGGAACCGGGGAAGAAGAGATGGGAAAATGTAGCCCCTCTCCTCACTGAATGCTCTCCACTCACCTATACTCATCCACTCACTGAGACTCGTCCCCTAACTGAGACTATTCCACTGACTCTGGCCCCTCTACTTACTGAGGCTGCACTCCTCACTGAAGACACTGGGATGAAGACATAGGAAAATGAATCCCCTCTACTCACTGAAGGCTCTCCACTCACTGAGACTCCTCCCCTCACTGAGACTCCTCTCCTCACTGTAGGCTCTCCACTCGCTGAGGACCCAGGGAAGAAGAGATGGGAAAATGTAGCCACTCTACTCACTGAACACTCTCCACTCACTGAGATTCCTTCCCTCAATGAGACGATTACACTGACTCTGGCCCCTCTCCTCACTGAGGCTGCATCCCTCACTGAACACCCAGGGATGAAGACAGAGGAAAATGAAGCCCCTCTCCTCACTGAGACTCCTCCCCTCAATGAGACTCCTCTCCTCACTGTGGGCTCTCCACTCGATTAGGACCCAGGGAAGAAGAGATGGGAAAATGTAGCCACTCTACTCACTGTGGCCCCTCTCCTCACTGAGGCTGCTCCCCTCACCGAGATGCTTCTCCTCACTGTGGTTGCTACCTCCACTGTGGCCCTCCCCTCACTGAGGCTGCTCCCCTCATTGAGGCCCCTGGGAAGAAGAGAAGGGAAAATAAAGCCCCTCCCCTCACTGAGGCCAGTTATATAAATAAAAATGAATTGATTTAAAAATTATATTTATTTATTAAAAATTATTATTAATAGTAGATATATAGTTGTTGTGCTCTGCAATAGTTGGCTGTATTGACGGGGGTGACGAGGGTGAGTATAGGACTGTTGTGCGCAACTTTGTCTCTTAGTGTGAGCTGAACCATCTACAGCTCAATGCTACAAAGACGAAGGAGCTCATTGTGGACCTAAGGAGGGTCAAAACACCGGTGGGCCCTGTGTTCATCCAGGGGGTTCCGGTCGACACTGTTGATGAGTACAAGCACCTGGGGGTGTACTTCAACAACAAGTTGGACTGGACCAGGAAAACAGAGGCTGTCTATAAGAAGGGCCAAAGCCGACTATTTTTTCTGAGGAGGCTAAGGTCCTTCAACATCTGCAGGACAATGCTGAGGATGTTCTATGAGACTGTGGTTGCCAGTGCGATCTTCTTTGCTGTCACATGCTGGGGCAGTGGGATGAGGGTTGCGGACACTAACAGACTTAATAGACTCATCAAGAGGGCTGGTGATGTAGTGGGTGAGGAATTGGACACTCTGACTACCGTGGCAGATAGGAGGATGATGTCCAGGCTACGGACTATCATGGACAATGCCTCTCACCCTCTCTTTTCCACCCTGGCTCAGCGGAGGAGTACCTTCAGCAGAAGACTCCTCTCACTGAGATGCACCACAGAGTGACATAGGAAATCATTCCTGCCTGTGGTCATCAAACTTTACAATTTGTCACTTTCATCTGGATAACAGGTTTTCCATTCTTATTGCACAACTGTAATTTCATTTCACTGTCATTTCATTTTACCACATAACTGGTCATCCCCCTGCACAACTGGTCGTACAAAAAATCTGACATGCTACATCCTTGTGTATGCTATTACCTCATAGTGTATGCCTGGATGTATGTACATGTATGTATATTTTCATTTCTTTATGTTAATTTTTTTATTTTATTACATAGGTTTTTATTTTACATAAGTTTACATTATATATTTATATATTCTAACACTCTACTATACGTAGAGTGTCTTCTACTATACGTAGAGTGTCTGTCTCTTCTTTCTTTTTTTTTCCTGGAGCATTGTGATGAATACAATTTCCCTCAGGGATCAATAAAGTATGTCTGTCTGTCAGTCTGTCTGTTTAGTTGAATAGAATATAAAACAAATATTGTCTGACGCTTGATGACATATAATGTAGAGCAGACTATTGAAGGAAAAAAAAGATGACCAGCAGCTACTCTACTACTACCACTATTCCTGACTGCTTAACTAGCAGATGTGTGGTAATTGACAGCGGCCTGACTGGTGGTCCTAGCTATACAGAAGGGGTCTAATATGTATGTATAATATATACAGTGTGTATGTGAGGGTAGATAACACATAGTAATTATACAATTATACAACACACTATATGTGCATATAATGAATATAATGAATATAATGAATCACAATTAAAGTTAAAGTGAATTCAAGTTGAAATCAACATATGGGAGTATTAGATTCAAAAGAGTGGGTCATTATTGTTAGAATCTGAGACACAAAAAGGTATTCAAAATAATAAATACAACTAGGATAGACATAATATAAAGGATGGACATTTACACTTCGTATTGCAAAGTATCTCAAGATACTGCCAAGAGTATATGCTCTTTGGACTTCAGGTGCTGATTCCAGGTGCTAAAATGGTCAGGGGATAGAGCGTAGCAGTGTGGTCTCAGTGTTCAGTCTGAATGGAGAAGGCATGCCGTCATCTGACTAGAGTTAAGCTAAGTATTTTATATGTTGAGAAGAATGGCAGAGTGTTCCCCCTTGCTGCTGTTGCCGGCACTCGCCTAAAAACACCCAACTGCCAAAGCGAAAACGCTAATCGAGGAAAAAGTCAACTCTGGGTAGTCCTTCATTTCTCTCCACTCACATTCGCCAACGTCAATCTTGGTTTCACCCGTCTATTTGCCGTTTTAATATCTTCCACCAGCACCGAGGTATGAGGGCAATTTAGTCATGAGGTATAGGGAGCGCTCTTGTCTGTAATCATTAACGCCGACTCCACTACACGGGGAAAGCACGCCCCCTGGAGGAACTACGAGGAAAGTGACACAACGTTTACAACGGCCGAGAGAAAGACTTTGAAAATACAATATACCATGCTCATCAATTAATGGATAATTATAAAATAATGACAATCAGGGTCTATACAACACGGCCCCCAGCTTCGATACCCGGAGCCAGTGGCGCAAAAAGTGGGTATGCGCTATGTGGCGCATAGGCGCACCGCACCAGGGGGGCGCCAAAGCGATGGTAAAAGAAAAAGAAAATTATATATATATTCTTTTTTTTTTTGGGGGGGGGGGGGTCTATATGTAGCTGCTGTTGTGCGTTTCTAAATAATTTCAGCATTTTCTGAATGTTGCATTTTAGAGGACCAACAGGCTAGAGTAGGTGTAGCCGGAACGATCTGCACGCTCCAACTACACCTGCGTTGTGTTCTGTGCTCTGTGCTCAATAACATTGGACGCAGGGGTGGTTTCTCACACAGGTTTATTCCTCTCTGTATGATGGCGACATGAAACTAAATGGATGAGTGAGTGGTGATCTTCTCCACAACAATCCTCTCAGTCAGGAACAACTCAGACTGACCATGCAACACCATTTCTCCGCATAATCAATCACAATTAAATATCTACAACAATGGAAGCTGAGCAATCACAGACATACCTGTATGATGGCGACATGAAACAAAATGGATGAGTAAGTGGTGATCTTCTCCAAAACAATCCTATTACAAAAAAATAAAACCCACTTAGCATATAGGCTAGTACATGGAGAATACATCAGCGTCATGCGCACACCACACACACACACACACACACGCACGCAAACACGCACGCACACACACAATCGCTCGCGCACGCACACACACACAAGGAGAAATCGCGGCAAAATACTTTTCCGATTTTCGCTCAAAACAGCTCTTAAAAACATGTTACACGAAAGAAAACACCATAAACAAATCTCTAAACAGTACTGCGTTCATATTCTGTCATTAATTCACATTAAAATGTAACAACAAAACTTTCTGATCCCAGAACCTCAACAACGTACCTCTCTCAGTCAGGAACAACTCAGACTGAGGAGAGACGGGAACTACGCACGAGAAGCAAAATAAAAGCTCAGATTTGTAACAAAAAAAAAAAAAGAAAAAAAAAGGAAATATGAAAATAACACCAAAAAAAGTTGTATTAACAGAAATTTAGAGTAAAAAGAAACACACACATAAAATAAATAAATAAAAACACCAAAATGTATTACTATCTTTTCTTATCTGTTACATAGGTGCCCTATCTCATAAGATTCCATCATAGAATTTTGACATAGAAGAGGGAGCGGGGGCGCCGTGAGTGCGAGCGAGCAGGTACGAGTAGTGAGTCGTATGGTATGTGTATTTAAGTATCATAATAATGCATAATTATGGTAGGCCTGCAGTGGCTGATATACTTTAAAATAAGCATTTCTTATTTAAAGCCCATACCATGATGTCCGGCACACTTATTTATTATGTATTTATAAAAAATAAAAAATAAAAACATTTTGGGAGGGGGGCCCCGCAAAAATTGTTGCTGCATACCCCCCTGACACTGGGTAGTGGCGCCCCTGCCCGGAGCACCGGACCTCCCTCTGTGTGTGTGTGTGTGTGTGTGTGTGTGTGTGTGTGTGTGTGTGTGTGTGTGTGTGTGTGAGAGACTACAACCGACACAGAGACACAAAGTTACCAATACGCCGACTAAACCCAAACCCAGGGAGGAGGTCCTCCTGGGTGAATGTGGACCTGAAGGTGTGGATGTGTGTCAGTGTGTCTGAGGACCCTCCTACATCTGGGGACACTCTGTAGAAGGACAGAGTGCCAGCAGGCCGGTCCAGATACATTCCTATTCTGTTAGAGCCAGCGGGGGGGAGAGGTATGGCTGTTCCACTATTGTTGTAATGGGCAGAGTAAGCATCATCATCACAATAAAGACTCCAGGACTTGTTGTTCCCTCCAAGCATGGTGTCATCACCCTGTCCTTTCCTTGTGATTCCTCTGTATGTCACTCCTATTTCAACACGTCCTTTCCTCTCTACCTCCCAATAACAGTGGTCAGTCAGACCCTCTCTACACAACACCTGGGGCCTGGAGTCAAATCTCTCTGGGTGATCAGGATACAACTGCGGCTCTCTAACCCACATCACCTTTCTGTTGTCCTCGGACAGAGAGAGATGTATGTTGGCTGTGTTTGGGTCCAGTGTGAGTTCACAGCCATCTGAGGGACAACAAGACATGATTAGGCTGCTGAACACACAGAAACACACTGAAGAGGTGTTTCCCACACAAAGCAGAGGTCTGGTGTAATATTGATCTAATGAGAATGAACAGCATCAGTCCACTAGTAATAAGAGCAGGGCTCTCCCCACACAGTGAACGAGAAGGGCTGTGCCACCACGGAACACTTCCTGCCACGCGTATCTTTAGTGGACGCTGTGGCTTTTTCCCTTTCATTTCTGAAACAGTTCAATGGGTTACAACAATTTACAATGAATACATCAACAACAATGTTATGAATATATCAAAAATAGTATGAATATACCAAAAGCAATGTTATTAATATATACACAACAATGTTATTAATACATAACTAACAACAATAACATGTATGCATTGACAAGAATTTTGTAAATATGTCAACAAGAATGTTAAAAACATATCAACAATGTAATGAATACATCAACATAATTAATATACAATACATTGGATCCAGATCTTACCAAAGACAATCAGCTGAGCAGTGTGATTGGCCGTGCCAGCCCTGTTGCTGGCCACGCAGCAGACCGTGTTCACACCAGACCTCAGGCCTCTGACCAAGAGGAAGCCCCTCTCCACCCAGGCCGCAGGCTCCCATCGGGGGTCCGTGCCGCCCCTCTTCAGAGGCCGGCCGTTGTGCAGCCACTCCACGGTGGGCTCAGGAGTGCCGCTGGCATCACAGCTGAAGCGGGCCGCGTGAATACACAAGTGAATCCTCAATTTGCTCTGTGATCTCAACTTATAATATAATAGTCAAATATGATCCGAATAGACCTTCATTATACTCATTTCCTGACTTTTGCTTTGTCAGTTTTTGCTTTAGAAAACTGGTACATCTCCAGTGGGTGGGGTGGGGGTGTGGGGAGAACCAGATGCAGGCGTCATTTCATCGAGTTTACAAACGGCGGTTCCATCAAGCAAACTCCTAAACCAGACATCACTAGCAGACACAGACCCTGGTCAGAGGTAAACACATCCAACCACCTTTCCATTCATAAAGTATGTATACAGAGAATAGAAAGGATGAACAATTCTACACTCATGAACACAAACAAAGTCAACAGACCCTCTTTCTTCAGGTCAGCTTCCAGATGTTCTGTGACCTTCTCACAGATCCCGTGGTGCAGTCTGTCACACGGTTCTTCAGACCATCTGCCATCCGATGCTACTACACAGTCTTCTACTCCACCGCCATCGCGTGGTTCACTGCGTCTCCAACTGAAAACCACAAGGAGTAGAACGTTGAGCACAGTGTTGAGGTGATAGCACTATGTCACTCTGAGAGAAGAGATGCTGCTGAGTCTTCAGCCTGACCTTGAAGTCATGTCGGTACCATCCACCCACTTGAAGGTCCCCTCTGTGTAACGCCCACTCAGTCCGATCCAGGAAGGACCCCTCAATCTGCTGACAAACCCCTGTTCCCAATAGGATTAGTATCTGTTGTCATGACAACCCAGCTAACAACACAAACACTCTCACACTCACACACACAAACACCCACACACTCACTGTCACCTGTTCTTCTCTGCCGTTGATAACTACCAGGTCTGCATTTCTTTGCAGACAGTAATCTCGACTGGTCATCCAGTTCCTCTTAGTAGGAGAAATAAAATAGAGTCTCTGGTTGAAATACAGCCAGCCTTGGGTCAAATCACCTGTTGAACAGAAAAAAAATCCTTAACAAATACAGAAGGTTTTTGCATTTTCTCCATTCCTAGGGGTGGCAGCATCTCAATGTGTAGAGCGGGTGGACAGAGCGGGTCGTCCACTAACAATAGGGTCTGTGTAGCATTCCCCTTAATCCCCCTCCTCCAACTGTCCACATGTCGAACCCCACAGATGTACTGATTGTAAGTCGCTTTGGACAAAAGCATCTGCTAAATGCCCCCTTTACCGTTTACCCCTTGTGACAGACAACCCTGAAACCTGACCTGTGCAGTAGAGAACAATAGAACCATGACCTTGTCTAGTAGATAACAATAGAACCATGACCTTGTGCAGTAGAGAACAATAGAAACCTGACCTGTGTAGTACAGAACAATAGAAACCCAATAGAAACATGACCTTGTGTAGTAGAGAACAATAGAAACATGAACTTGTGTAGTAGAGAACAATAGAAACATGAACTTGTGTAGTAGAGAACAATAGAAACCTGACCTGTGTAGTAGAGAACAATAGAAACATGAACTTGTAGAGAACAATAGAAACATGACCTTGTGTAGTAGAGAACAATACAAACCTAGTAGAGAACAATAGAAACCTAGTAGAGAACAATAGAAACATGAACTTGTGTAGTAGAGAACAATACAAACCTAGTAGAGAACAATACAAACCTAGTAGAGAACAATAGAAACCTAGTAGAGAACAATAGAACCATGACCTTGTGTAGTAGAGAACAATAGAACCATGACCTTGTGTAGTAAACCCCTACACTGTTTGCTATTGTGTCCCACAAAGTCTCACTCACTGAGAGTTGAGTTGAGTTGTTGCAGGAAGAGAATGGTGGAAAGCAGACTGAGAGCTGGAGAGCAGAGAATTTGTTTTGTTGGGATTAATGAAGGCCTAGTTTAGTGTTATCTCAAAGATAGGGGAAGGAGAGTTGAGATTGTAATCACGATAAGGAAATTTCCTGCGACAATTAGATTTTAGTTAGATTTGGACACAATACAAAGCAAAAGGCAAAGCAAGAAGCAGTATTTATCTGTAGGGATCCTTTCCATATCGATGGAATATACAGTGAGAGGGTCAAGGGCAAAAACAAGCACTTTCAGAGGATGACGGGCTCTATTGACTCTACTGCTCCCCCTGCTGGAGGAGGAGGCTAACAACACCTTCAGTACCACCATGCTGCCATAGGGGGGACATCCTTTATTTATTTTATTTGGTTAGAAGTTCAACACGGTCTGTGCTTGGTTACCCTGACAATATAAAATGTTAAGTTAGAAGGAAGAGGGGATGTTCAAACATAAATCATAAAATCAGAAAGCATGTTTGAAATAAAGTTTCATAACATGATTGATTGAGTTTTACTTTGAAGACCTTTCTAAAACACTCACCAACTTCACCCATTAAGTGCTCTCTCCACTCCGTACAAGGTGTCACTAAAGAAGTAAAGAAGAGCACAGAGGAGAACAGAAGAAATCAGCTCTAAAACAGAACAACATCGTCTCTAAACAAAACCCACAGCCAATAAGCCCATCCACACTGAAAGGAAACAGGAAATGATTAAATGACTATTATCATCGTCATCATACATTTTATCTCTACCGTTGTTATTATTATGGTCATTATATTGAGGATGATATGATTTAGACTCACTGAGGCGCAGGGAGATTATGAGAATACACAGCAGTCCGAAGCTCAGAGTGGCAATGCTGTGGGACTTTAGAGCTGTTCAGGAGTAGGACACACACACACACACACACACACACACACACTGTAATGTACACACAGATATATTCATACTGTGAGGGTATCATACACAGTCCAGACAGTCTCCTGCAGAGTCTGCAGAGTCCCTCCCCATCTTTAAGAAAGATCTGAAGACCTCGACTGAGAACATCTCAATAACTCATTACTGGTACTGTAGCTCTAGTTTTTAATTTAGAACATACTATAGGAGAACACATTCTGTTCTCTTGTATACTTGTGATATTCTTGTATACTTATTCCCTTATTATTCTAATGTACAGAGAGAGATTTTACAGAGATTTTGTACAGAGAAGGACATTTTGGTCTTTATTGGTCATTCTCAGTATTTTTTAGATATGGGAACAAATTATGTTCTCTGCATTTGACCCATCCTATGGTACATAGGGGCAGTGGGCTGCTATGTTCAGCGCCCGGGGAGCAAGTTGGGGTTCAGTGTGTTGCTCAAGGACACTTCAACATGCAGACAGTTGGAGGAGGGGGATTGAGGGGATCGAACCGCCGACCCTATGATTAGCTGACGACCCGCTCTATCCACCCACTCTATCCACTGAGCTACTGCCACACATACGTAGATATACATATGTATACATACATACATACAGTATATACATACATAAAAATATTGCATATTCGTAAACAGAGTTTACAGGTAGAAACTTACTATATCTCATGTAACACTGAACTACCACTGATAATAAATAATAAATAGTATTAACAAACATATATCATAACATACACGACTACTTGAGATACCTAGTTATAGTCCGTAGCCATATGTCCATAGTCATGGACATAATCAGAGGTCGTTTGGTCTGGAACATACATATGATGTTAGGAGAGAATTAATCTAGCCTATAATAAATCTAATAAATCTATGAGGTCATTTCACTGGTTCATCAGGTTGGTCACTTTGACTAAAACATTTGCTTCATGTAATCTTGAGATGTATGTAGTTGAAACTCCTACCACATGTTTTCCCCCTGGTCTCCTCCCTGTCCACAGACGTGTCCTCAGGTTCCTCAGTGAGTCCAGAGTCCAGTTCATGGCTGGTGTCCATGGCTCCTCTCTGGACAGCTTCCACTGCTTCTGCTTTCAGGCTTCAGCTCCGCTTTATAAAAACAGCTGTCAATCTGAACCATCACTGTCAGGAAATATGTTTCTACTGCTCATATCAGACACCATCCTTTTACACACACTCACGCATGCAGGCAAACACGCACACAATGGTGTGAGTGTGTGTGTGTGTGTGTGTGTGTGTGTGTGTGTGTGTGTGTGTGTGTGTGTGTGTGTTAACTTACTCAGGCTTCTTACTCAGCTCAGGGTTACGTATAAAGATGACATAGACATGACATGTTGTTTTACTTTTATTCATTCTAAAATACATAATTGACATAAGCAAACCAGTTTTATGTCAAACCTCATTCATTCATGTTTATATTATTTGGACTACAGTTATGTTTCATTGATTAGTTTTCTACTATCTGTTTTAGTATTTATTTGGTCAAAGAAATCCCATTTTTGTCAAAACGCTGCCTGTGTGCCTGTGTCCTGCTTCTGGTCCCTCACGAACATAATGAACATTCTAGTGGATTTCACATTACATTAAAATACATTTGTAGAGTATGTGTGGTTGATGGCTGGTTGAAGCAGCCTCACCGGGCCCGAATCAGACTGATTGGACTCTGGGACTCCAATGGGAGTCTGGGAGTCCAATCAGTGGGACATCAACCTGTGATGTTGTGGAGCCCAGTAAAGACACCTAGGTGGTGTGCAGCGCAGTCAGAGCTACAACATTCATTCAGCGGACACTTCCGTCCAAAGTCACAAAGTGACAAAAAGTACATTCAACAATAAAGATACAACCCACAAAGTGCAAGAGCCATGTGAGCACATTAAATTAACAAACAACTGATTTCTCCATTGAAGTCCTCTTTATTTCTATTATATAATTAAATATCTCCAGACCAACAGTCTGTCTTCCTCTCTCACAGAAGACAAACTAGGAGCTGGAGATCTGCAGCAAGGGCTTGAATTATCTTCTGATCAAGCATATGATCAACTGCTGATGTACATTCATTTAATCTATTGCCTCATCAGACCACACAGTGTTAGCTAACACTATTTCCTCATTGGACCTGACCCAGGATTCGTGTTAACTCAACTTCAACTTCACATTATTGTCGTCGCACAAGAAACACAGAGTGATTTTTGGCAGCGAAATGTCGTTGCTATGGTTTCCGGCAGACACAGAGAATAAGCAGATGTATAAATAGATCTATAAAAAAAATACAGAAATAAAAATATAAAACTATTATCAATGTAATATATTAATAAAGTGCAAAGGAACTGGATATAAATTACAGATAATACTAGAAAAAGTGTCAGTGTAGGCATGAGAATAGTATTGTGAATATTTTAGCAGCAGGGTGGAGATTATTTCACACATCGATAGGGAAGTATTGCACTGAAAGTATTGAAAGTATTGCACTGAAATTGGGTGGGGGGGTTATTTAGCATTGAGCAGTCTGATGGCTAGGGGGAAGAAACTTTTGCTGAGTCTGGCTGTTCTGCAGCGAATGCTGCGGAACCTTCTGCCAGACACCAGCCGGGACAACAGTCCTTGGTGGGGGTGGGTGGGGTCAGAGAGGATCCTGTGGGCTCTGGACAAGCAGCGGCTGTCTGCTATGTCTCGGATGGTGGGGAGAGGGGTCCCGATGATCTTCTCCGCTGTCCTCGCCACTCTCTGCAAAGGCTTCCAGTCAGAGGCTCTGCAGCTCCCAGACCAGATGGAGATGCAGCTGGTCAGCAGGCTCTCGATGGTCCCTCTGTAGAAGGTGGTGAGGATGGGAGGGGGGAGGGAGGCTCTCCTCAGTCGCCGCAGGAAGTGCAGGCGCTGCTGGGCCTTCTTCGCCAGGGAGGAGGTGTGGAGTGACCAGCTGAGGTTGTCAGAGATGTGCACCCCCAGAAACTTGGTGCTTCTCACAACTTCCACCTCTGTGCCGTTAATGAGGAGGGGCGTGTGGCTGGGTCTGGATCTCCTGAAGTCCACGATGATCTCCTTTGTTTTATCAACGTTCAGGACCAGGTTGTTCACCTTGCACCAGTCCACCAAGTGTCGCACCTCCTTCCTGTAAGCCAGTTCGTTATTGTCCTGAATGAGGCCCACAACGGTTGTGTCGTCCGCGTACTTCAGGATGTGGTTGCTGTTGTACCTTGGACGACAGTCGTGGGTCATCAGGGTGAAAAGCAGGGGGCTCAGAACGCAGCCCTGGGGGGAGCCGGTGTTCAGGGAGATGATACTGGAGGTGTTGTTCCCCACGCGGACAGACTGGGTTCTGTCGATAAGAAAGTCCAGCAACCAGTTACACAGGGGGGTATTGAGTCCCAGGGGCTCCAATTTGCATACCAAGTCCTGGGGGATGATCGTATTGAATGCTGAGCTGAAATCCAGGAACAGCATCCGTACGTGGGTGTTCTTCTCCTCCAGGTGCTCCAGGCTCAGATGGAGAGCAGAGGAGATGACATCCTCAGTGGAGCAGTTGGGCCGGTAGGCAAACTGGGCCGGGTCGAATGATGGGGGGATTAAGGAGATGATGTGGTCCTTGACAATCCTCTCGAAGCACTTCATGATGGTGGATGTGAGTGCGACGGGGCGAAAGTCATTAAGGCATGTGATGGCAGATGTCTTGGGCACTGGAATTATTGTGGCTGACTTGAAACATGGGGGGACGACGGCCTGGTTCAGTGAGATGTTAAAGATGTCTGTGAGCACGTGGGCCAGCTGGTCTGCACATTCCTTGATCAGCCGTCCTGGAATATTGTCAGGGCCTGCAGCTTTCCGTGCGTTGACCTTCCTCAGTGCTCTCCGCACATCAGTGGTTTCGAGCCTGAGTGTCTGTTCATCAGGATGGGGGTGGCTTTCCTTGTAGGGTTGTTGTTCAGTGCTTCAAACCTTCCGAAGAAGTTATTGAGCTCGTTTAGGAAGCCGATGTCATCCTGGCGGGGTGTGGGTGTGACTTTGTAGTCAGAGACAGTCTGGATGCCCTGCCACAGTCGTCTGGTGTTGCTGGGGTCCTGGAAGAAGCCTTGGATCTTCTGACTATGGGCTCGCTTTGCTACCCTGATGGCACGGTTCAGGTGGGGCCTCGCTGATCTGAGTGCCGTCTCATCACCAATTTTGAACGCAGTACTGACTGGTTTCGCAGTACTGACTGACTGGTTTCTGCTCACGCAGAGTGGTCTAGACCAGTGGTTCCCAACCTTTGCCAACTCAGGGCCCACTTTTATGTCTCAAAAATTTTCGCAGCCCACCTCTGACCATATAATGCGTTCTCAAAGCACTTTTTTTATTGAAGATAAAACTGAATACAGGTGAAACATGTTGGAAACTCCACAGTCACTAACACAGCATCTGTAATATGTTGCAACACCTTCGGCATTACACACACACACCAATCATTTGTTTAATCTGATTCAGCCGCTGTGTGCTGTGCACCGCATACACTGACTCAAACGACCTGTCCTGAGATATGATCGCAGCTTTCGCTCACGTCCAAATTAATAAATGACGAAGTTTGCATGGAAATGATCCTATGTGGAAAATATAAAGTTTTCGAGCACAGTGAAGCCTACTGTAGTCAAACTGATCTTTATAATAATAAATGAAATCCACTTTGAATTATGGAATGGATTACTCTTGTCAATAAATATTTTAGTTTGGACTGTTTTTCTCTCTCTCTCCGCAAGAAAACCCATACGTCCTTCACTCAGACGTCCTTAGGTGTCTGAGTGATTATTCATAATTAATTAATTCATTATTCTTATATTATATTTTATATTTTATTATATTATATATATATATATATAATATATAATATATATATATATAATATATAATATATATATATATAATATATAATATATATATATATATATATAATATATAATATATATATATATATATAATATATAATATATATATATATATATATATATATATATATATATTATAGTCTACTCCAAGGTGCTGGAAAGGAGGGTTCGGCCGATAGTCGAACCTCAGATTGAGGAGGAACAATGCGGATTCCGTTTTGGTCGTGGAACAACGGACCAGCTCTTCACTCTCGCAAGGATCCTGGAGGGGGCCTGGGAGATGCCCATCCGGTCTACATGTGTTTTGCAGATCTGGAGAAGGCGTATGACCGGGTTCCCCGGGAGATATAGTGGGAGGTGCTACGGGAGTATGGAGTGAGGCGGGCACTTCTCAGGGCCATCCAATCTCTGTACACCCAAAGCGAGAGCTGTGTCCGGGTTCTCGGCAGTAAGTCGGACTCGTTTCCGGTGTGGGTTGGCCTCCGCCAGGGCTGCGCCTTGTCACCAATCCTGTTTGTGGTCTTCATGGACAGGATATCGAGGCGTAGTCGGGGGGAGGAGAGGTTGCAGGTCGCTGGGCTAGGGATCTCATCACTGCTTTTTGCAGATGATGTGGTCCTGATGGCATCATCGGCCTGTGACCTTCAGCACTCACTGGATCGGTTCGCAGCCGAGTGTGAAGCGGTTGGAATGAGGATCAGCACCTCTAAATCTGAGGCCATGGCTCTCAGCAGGAAACCGGTGGATTGCCTACTCCAGGTAGGGAATGAGTCCTTACCCCAAGTGAAGGAGTTTAAGTACCTCGGGGTCTTGTTCACGAGTGAGGGGAGGATGGAGCAAGAGATGGGCCGGAGAATCGGAGCAGCGGGGGCGGTTTTGCATTCGCTCTACCGCACCGTTGTGACGAAGAGGGAGCTGAGCCAGAAGGCGAAGCTCTCGATCTTCCGGTCTATCTTTGTTCCTACTCTCACCTATGGTCATGAAGGTTGGGTCATGACCGAAAGAACGAGATCGCGGGTACAAGCGGCCGAAATGGGTTTTCTCAGGAGGGTGGCGGGCGTCTCCCTTAGAGATAGGGTGAGGAGCTCAGTCATCCGGGAGAGACTCGGAGTAGAGCCGCTGCTCCTTTGCGTGGAAAGGAGCCAGTTGAGGTGGTTCGGGCATCTGATAAGGATGCCCCCCGGGCGCCTCCCTATGGAGGTGTTCCGGGCACAACCAGCTGGGAGGAGACCACGGGGAAGACCCAGGACGAGGTGGAGAGATTATATCTTCACACTGGCCTGGGAACGCCTCGGGATCCCCCAGTCAGAGCTGGCTGATGTGGCCCGGGAAAGGGAAGTGTGGGGTTCCTTGCTCGAGCTGTTGCCCCCGCGACCCGACCCCGGATAAGCGGTAGAAGATGAGTGATGAGTGAGTGATTTTATTATATTATATTTATCCAATGATCGTCTAGTTTGGCTGCAGTGGAACAGCCCACTCCATGCTTCCCATGGACGCTGAGCTTCTGCACTGTTATGAACTGAGATGCTACGGGAATGGATGAAAAGAAAGTCGTGTCTCTGACATGTGATAAGAAGCTGATTCTGAACTAAAGGTGATCGCGTCCTAGCGCATATCTAGTCAATGAAATATTAACACAACAGTACAGTACACAAAAGTATTTGACCACTTTTTTTTTTTTTTTACATTTTTGGGAGGAAGCTGAGCTTCCCTTGCAGTCTTAGAGCAATCACCACACATTCATTCTGTTTCTGCCTTCTGTCAGAATCAGAGCAAGTGAGCTGAGCGCGAGCGAGCGAGGAGCGAAGCGGAGCGGATGGAATGTTGCTGGAGCGTGGAGCGTTTTTTTTATTTAGACGCCGGAGCGGCCGCTCTGTTCCGCTCCAATTTCGTTCCGATACCACTCACACCACGAGTCTGAGGCATGCCCAAATCCAAACGTGTGTCTTCTTGTTGCACTTGTCTATCTTTTAAAATAAATGTTCTATAACTGAAATATATTGCCGTGCTCTTAGTTGATTAGTATGTACGTTTTCTGTTTAAGATGGCAATTCGTAGTAGATTATTTCTCCCTCATTTAAATTGGAGCGAGCGTGGAGCAATTTCAGTGGAGCGGCATGATTTTTAAGTGGAGCGGGGAGCGAAAATGAGCGGAGCGGCCGGACGCGATTTAGAGCGAGGAGCAGCGGAGAGAACAACCATCTGAGAGAGGAGCCGAATATTCGCACCGCTCAGCTCCGCTCACTAGCTCTGGTCGGAATGTGCTTCGTGGCAGTGAAACCGCTTTCACTCTCGGCTGTGGACACTGGGAGTGCATAGACAACGGTGAGAACTCATATTCAAAATAAAACTGCTGTCTGCAGCGCAACGCCTCTGACTCGTCAGATCCAGTCAGAGGCTGGATCAAAACCACAGCACAACCAGAATGCACACGGAGTCCGGGACCCTTTGTATTTTGGCTGTTAATACGATGTAATGGTGATAATACTTTGGGGGAAGGGGGGGTAAATTTTGTCCCCACCGAGGATGAAAATAATTCAGCAGCAATTCACTTGCATTACCTTCGCGGCCCACCAGGGGGCCGCGGCTCACAGGTTGGGAATCACTGGTCTAGACAACACCATACAAGGTTAAATTCAACTCAACTGACTCTCAAACTGTCTCTTGTAAGTGAGATAAACCAGACCCTATAGGTATGACTTCTGTACCATGTCATCATTACCAACTTTGTCCCACATATGCTTCATGAACCACCTCTAGAGTGCATGTTCATTCACCTTGTGTCTCTGAAATTCATGTTGAACCTTTGCCACGCTTTGAGTCATACCCAGCCCTGAAATCACAATACCAGAGGCTGGTTTAGTACATCTAGTTCACTAACTGGTACACCTGGTTTGGGATATCTGCTTCAGTACTCCAGGAATTTAGCCTGGGAATTCCCATGCTGCTTTGCGCGCGATTTCATTCTCACTGCAAAGACAGCCTGGAAACCACCGCCCTTATTTTCCCCTGAGTTAGGGAACCAATCACAGAACGGGGGGGCAGCAATACGATGACGACGTCTATGCACGACACCGAAGCTTGTAGCGTGTTAATCCAACATGGCAGCGGACACAACGTTACCGTTCGAAAGTGTATTAAGTAGCTTTTGTAGCAATTTATTTAATTTTAGTAGCTAATTTTTAGTAGCGATTGGCTATGAATCGCGCGCAAAGCAGCATGTGAATAACCAGACGCCATTTGATAGACATTCGTAGCGCCCAATAAACGGCTCTAGACATTCGTAAACCACGCCTCAAATACGAGAAAATGCACAACTAGTTCCCAGACCACCATCTCATCGAGATGTGGACGCGTCAGCCAGGCTACCAGGAATTACTTGTGAATAGGAATGCCCGTAATCATTGAGATAAATTTGGTTGAGCAGGGGATCGAATCAGCAACTGCATCTGGTTGTGGAACCCAAGCTCTACCCACTGAATTATGCCGCCCAGTTGACTGCAGGAAAGCAAGTAGTGGAGTCAAACGTAACGATGGAAAGCTAGGCTTAAGTCGTTTATCCTCCATTAATTGCACACATTTGGTGTGAAGAAGAATAATGACTAAAAGCGATGTCTAGATTGTACATTCCTATGTACAATAATAATGACTGAATCTCCCCCTACTCAGATCTTTAAAAAAAACAGGAAAGAGCGAGCTAGAATAGCATTTTACAAGGATGAGTTTAGATTTGTGAAGTCGTTATTTAGTAGGGTGACAAATGGTAGCATCAGGGCAGGGATGCCAGGGTGAAGTTGGACAGGGGGGCAGATATTTTTCAAGTGAGACCTCAGGGGGCCGGATTACACTTTCGGACTGAGAAGGCCAAACACTGACCCAACACATGGATAGGTAGGCTATTTGAAATTATTTATGAAGGCCTACACATCGAAAAGAAACTGCATTGGCACCAAACATTGTAGGCCTCACAATGAGGCCTACAATTACATAGCCTAAAGCAGGAGACCCTCTAAAAACGTAACATTTCCCTATCCATGCAATCTATCCTACATTTATAGATTAGAAATGCAACAAAATAGACTAGGTGCCAACAAAACACATTACCTATGAATAACAAGTGTAAACTCTTACTTTTATTATATATTTATTGAAGGCTTGCACATGAAAACATGTCAATGCATAATTAGGACAATTAAAAGAAGGCCAGGCCAAGTAGGCCTAAACGAGTCACAGAAAGTAAGTGCCAGAATAAAGTAGTCCAACAATAGGCCATGTGATTGAATTTCCAGTCGGAATTAGTAAAAAAAAAAAAAGGTTGTTGAGAAAAATAGCTATCTAAAAACATTAAGCTTAAATTGGCTCAACAACAGATGAGGCACATTAACTTTGCCAGTCATCACCAGTCAACCCCAACCCATATTTCCACACACCCATGCCTAAGGCACTAGTTTACACAGGCTCAGTCAACCCCAACTGTTACAAAATCCAAATCAACATTGGACTATGCAACAAAAAAAGACTAACAAGAGGGTTTCGGGGAAAAGCACTTGTTTGACTGTTCCTTTGTATAATGTAAAAATTAGAACAGATGGAAAAACCCCGTCAACAGAAGAGCCAAGGTGGTTACGTAATGACAGAAGGAAACACAAAGAAAATCCTCCTACTTACTTGCCGAGTTCTTGAACAGCTAGCCTGACTCCTGTGCCTGACGCACAGTACGCAGTACAGGCAAAGTAAGAAGTGGTCTTCCGAGGAACCTAAATAACTATACCTACTGAACTGAACTAAAAACATGCAGAAGGTAACCACCAAGGTAAAACAAAATAATATAATAACAATTTTAAATGTAAGTAGTAGATCAGAATAAATCAGCCACAATGATTAAATAACACAAAAGAAGGTGCAGGTGTGCCAGCATCTATCTAGGCAGAAGCCAGAGCAAGAGAGAGAGCCATCTTGGAAACGGGGCGGCTTTTATATGAGTGGGCTGGCGCCAGTAATCAAGGAGAGCCAGTCAGCAACCCAGAAACACAACAGGCTCCACCTACAGGAAACACAGAAGAGAGTGCAGGGAAGGAGTAAGGCAAACACAGAAGCATTGACACAATTAAAGAACAACCAGCACTAAAACCCAGCACCATATTACACTACCTGTAACATTTACACTACCTGGTGCAAGTGGCCATTTTACCTGTAAGCAAAGACAATCTAAGTTTGCAGGCTGTATACATTAATTTGATTTGAAGTTCATGTACTATAAGTCAAACACATGAAGCATTTTCTATCCTTTTTAGATGCATCATTCAGTTATTCCGTGTGGTGGAAAGCCTGCAGTGGAACGCTGCACAACATGCTGCAGTCAGTTCCACTGCCCCCTTTGTCCCAAAGGCATGTTTAAACCAAGCCAACCAGCCAGACTTCAGCATCATTTGGAGGACCACGTGAAAAATGGCATTGCATTTGAAGGTAATGCCATTGTATTTTAGATTAAAGATACACACATGTGCGCACACACACAGATTTGTGTGTGCGAGTGTGTTCATGGGACTTGTTTGTCATCACTAATATAAACATTTTCTGGACTTGCTCTTGGATAAAGAGATCTGCCGCTGCAATTTGAACTGCAGGAATGGGGGACATTATCATTGTCCTATTTGCGACAAAACCATTATTAGGAGGACAGACATGGAAGCACACCTAAGGTCTTGTCCCAGACAACAAACTTTCACCTCAGCTGCTGCCCATTCCAAACAGAGTCAGGATTCATCCTTGCCCTCCCTGCAACCAAGCTCATCTGATATTCCAACTAATCATTTTGCTTATCTATATATTTTCAGGAAGAAGAGCAGCAGGCTGAGGTCTTGGTCAGACCTGCCAATGTGGACACACCAGTGGAAGGGGTAAGCTTTGTCACAGTATCTATTGGTCAGATACTGTTGGTGCAGCAGCTATGACACAGACATCTTTCCTGCTGTCTTTTCCATAGGACTCGGTTGAAGATCGCATTCTTCATGATTGCATACATGCAGCAGAGTGGGTTGAGGCCAACAAACAACTGTTCTCTGCCAAAGTGGACCTGCCTGATGTTCTGTGCATGGAGGAGGAGAAACAGGCTGAGGCTGCTCTGCAATATGGGAGGTTGTGGAAAGAAGAAGACAATGAGCATGAAAAGGAAGCAATGCTGGAGCCCTTCAACTTCACGTTTTACTGCACTGAGGACATGTGGAAATTCTATAAAGAAATAATGGACCAAAGAAACTATTTGGGCTATTGTGAATGTCACACAGATGAGTGACTTGTGTGCGAGAATAAAGGGCTACAGAACATATGATCATGTTGTGACTTGGTGTGTTTTTAATGTTTTCTCATTGATCAGTTAATAATTCACTTGGTTTATACTGTAGATATCAATAGTTAGAGTAGTATTTAGTGGTACTTAAGTGTTCCAGCAGCACAAGAACATAATTAGCATAGGCAGACATAGAACCAAACATGAAAACATGGTTAAGAATACAAATACAGAAAAACAGAAACAGATAACAGATAGAACATATATAGAAAAACGGTGCATTAAAGTTAAATAATAATGAAAAGGCAGCAAAGTACTTTATAGTACATAATAACATGTATAGACCTATGACATCGTATCTTACTATTTGACCTTCTCCTTTCAAGATCCTCAGCTTTATAATAGGCTACAAATAGACAATTGAGCCCGAATCATATCACCCACCGTTTGTTTTTCATAATGACTAAGTTGTAAAATTACGTAGTGCAGTGTATATAGTCTAAATATATCGCAATCATTAATGAGGAGTGTTTTGAAAAAGTCAAAGGCTAATGCTTCAACTGTCCAAATAATTTTTTTTTCTTTGAATTAATACAGGTTATGGATGTCTTTTTGTCGTAGATTTGGACAGAATAAATCAAAATGCCCACGTTGGGGGATCTTACAAGGAATCAATGGATTTTACATCATATTGTTTACTAATTAATGTATTCGTGAGGAAAACGATTCAACCAGAAGTGCATTCGCGATTTTACTTTGAAATACACCCCCGTGCATTTCCTGTCCTGACAGTGGAGGCGGCCTGAGAGTGGAGCCTGCGGGGGTAGCGACCTCACAGTGGAGGTCTGCAGTCAGGACCTCTTGGAGGGAGACGCCATTCCCCGTGTGAGTGGACTGAGCCAGCGGACATCTTCCCAGAGACACGGTGACTCTACGGTGGGTTTTGGACCACCCTCCATGGACAAGCAGACAGGAAGAGAGAATATGACCACACCAAGATTGTATCAAAACGCCCTTATAGTTTGTCCCTCATTAAGGGTTATCTACGCAAATCGTTATAACTCAAACTGAGTCTGTATAGGAGTCGTGATAGGTTATGTATTCTCTAAACCCAACCCAAAGAGTGATCTGATAACAGTACTCAGTCACACCCAACACAACACTACAGCCAAATATAAAAGAGCACTGACTGAAATCAACGTTTTATCCTTGAATACCGTTATCCTCGTCACAGCTCTACCGGAGGCCTGTAGGTCCACTGACACCCACTGACGTGTTGCCATCCATATGTTTTAAACTATGATAGGGCCCATAAAATGTTTATTCTATGAAACAATGTATAGTGCCCTGTCGACAATGTTGACATCAATAAAACAAATACAACAAATACCGTTCTATTCATATTTACTCAATGATGATTTACAGTGGTGTTTGTTGTCCCCATCATCCACCTCACAGATTTAAATTGTAATCCTTATTTTACTCGTTGTGAACATCATCAATCAAATGCCATTTCATTTCAACTCAAATCAATATCTTTATCACAACAACACGTAGGGCCTCACCTGGTCCACGTCAGAAAACATCCAAAAGGAGCAATGCTTGTGGAGGCTGAACTATTACCTCGCAATGAACTGCTGTAAAGTTGGGTAGCCGGTGGGTTTTTGCACAACTTTCTCCTACTAAAAAGCAGGCCAATCTAGGCCAGGGGGTCAGAGATGTCTCTAACTTACCTTTAGAGCCTGACTGCTTGCATTCAATTGCACCTTACGTATGTTTCAATAACCACAGCGTATAAATATTCAATGACACACAACTTGTGCTTGTCAGTACTCATCAATCGCACCACCATTTATTGATTCACTTCCTCATTAAACCTGTATGAAGGATAAACGTTACGTGACTTAAAAGCTTCCCTCTTTCCTTTGAGGAATATAATTTGATTTCGACAAAGGAGCTAGCAAGCTGCTGGCGTAATGTGAAACTCACTTGAGTTCGTGTCCTCCTCGGCTTGGTCCCCGCATGACATGACTGAAAACAAAATAAGTGGCAGCTGTAAGATGCATTAATACAAGTCATAATTGTTTACAGTCCATACTTTAGCTTTAGCAGTAACTCTGCTGTCACACACCACAACAATCCGGACACCTCAAGGGTGTAAAGTCTGCCTACCTTCGTGTTCGGGTGGCTCGTCAAAATGATAAAAGGTAAAGAATTCACATGTATGTGGGCGATTTTGGAAAATGGATTGTGTATGAGGCATACTTAGTTGTTGCCTCCAAGAAGCTGCTCCAATATTAATTGTATGCTTTGTCGAGCCGAGATGGTTTTAGAAAAAAAGCTTCTCCTGAAAAAACAAACTCATTGGAGAATGCAACACGTATTACACCCTGCCGTTACTAGTTTATATTAGTGTATAAACTGTAAGTATCTCATATCATGTGTTGCTCCACATTGTATCTGATTAGCTGGCAGCACCATGCAGTGCTGCCAGCCCATGAGCAGAAATGAGTCTTACGATGTGTGTGAGACAATTTATTTGAAACATTTCAACTCGTATCGCGGCTAAGTGGAAATAAAAATAAAGTAATACAATTATATATATATACAGTATATATATATATATATATATATGTATACACACATATATATGTATTAAATTAACATTCCCCCGGCAGCCGATCAGCCAATCAGTAAACAATGATTAGATTGACGCCAATTACTGAACACTGATTGGTTGCTTGTAACCAAGGACGCCACTAGAGGTCAGTATAAAACCCGGGACCGTCATTTTGTCTTGATGATAACGTGAAGAATCGTGAAGTGATCCGTGTATGACGGGTTACAACATTACTTTTGCGAAAATGTGGACAAACAAAAATGAGATTCGTCTGGATCCTGTGAGTATTGTATTTTTATTTACTGTCCGTGTTATTGCTTTTATATAATATTATTAACAACGGTACTTTTTAGAAATTTGCTGCCGGGCTTCATTATGACGTCAAGTCAGAGACGCGAATCGAGCTTGGCCGCGTCACTCCTCTGACGTCACAATGAAGCACGTGGTTTACATGTGCACGTGGTTTAAAAAATATAAAATAAACAAACTCACATATGTATATTTAAAGCCTGAATACAGAATACATATAGAATACATGCAATAAATAACTTACAATTCAATATCGCAATTGTGAATGTAATATTTAATAAAAGGTATTTTTGAAGCCATAAGGTATATTTTGAAGGTATATTCGAAGCCATTCTATGAGATATTCTCATCCAAGCTCTTCTCCATGCTGTCAAACCACCAGGAACTGTTCAGACAACACGGCGAGTCCCTGGCTGGCCGTCACCACCCCAGACCGCTGCCACCTCTTCCCCCTGAGGCCGTCCTCAGGCTCGCATGGGGGGCATCCATGATGGGGCTGCTCCACAGGCTGACCAAGATGGTGGAAGTGGAGATCCGGCCTGACAGAGTGGCTGATCTGGTGGCTCATGAATGAGAAGACATCCTACCATCGCTGGCGCAGGAGCTGGACCTGGAAGTGAGTAAGCGAGACCAGAAGAAATTAGAAGCAGAACGCACTAATATCAAAAAGAAATTCCGGCACCAGGCGAAAATATTATGGAATATTCCTATAATGCAGCAAGACTCTCAGGCATTTTGTATTCCTTTCAAATGTTTATTCTCCCGTAGATCACCATTTCTCATTTAACACAATGTCTGCTGAGTAAACACATATAGGCATGATTTACTCTTCTGTTCTCTTTTGTGTCTCTTGTTTGGGGAATTGTATGAAGCCTAGTTTATACTCCTGCGTAAAGTGCCGTACGTCGGTTACGGAGAGCCCTCTACGTCGACGGAGAGCCTGACGGAGAGCCTCTCCGTCGTCTCCGTCTCGGCGTGAAATATTTTTTAAGTATCCGTCACTCCGTCAACGCACAACGGAGACGGCAAGGGCTGCGATTGGTCCTCTAAACACGTCATTTACACATGAATGACTCACATGAATGACAATTAATCACATTCTATCGCTATCGACTTCTATCACGACGTAAACACTGGCAGCACCATTTATGTATATACGCTTTATACGCTATATATACGCTACATATATACGCTTTACTATGTGGACGCATAAAGCTCCAAAATGCAAGCCGACCTACTTGAACTTGTGAAACTTAAAAGAGACTGTGGCAAATTGCACTAAATTGTTGTAAATAGTTAGTTAGTTTTTTTTAGTTTGTGTACGGTTTTTACTTTTAAAAGCATTTCATTTATAATGTATCCCCTTTTCTATTTAATAATTGATCCCCTCTTAACTATTTTTCCCTTTTGTACTTATTTACTTGCGTGAATGTCATGGCCAGTCTTGCGTAGCGACCACTACTGGTCAAGCGGGAAATTGCATTGCGTATCCGTCACCACGACGGAGAACTATGAGGGCTCGAGGGGTGTCCGTAGTTACGCAGTCGGATTACGGATTACGCAGTCGGAGAAGTATAAACTAGGCTTAACTGTTTTTGTAAAAATAGACCTAGTGTTTAAGACAAGGTAAGTAATAATGATGTTATAGCGTTTTTTCAAGTTGTCTACATCTTTTATGGGGGACAAATGCATGTGTTCTAAATATTGATGGGGGCATATCCCCTGTGTACCCCCTGAAATGTATGTATGTATGTATGGACCCCTAGCCCTAGGAACCCCCAACATTAACCCTAGCCGTAAGAAATCCTTAGCCTAGCCATAATAACCCCCAACCCTAACCCTAGCCATAAGTAACCCCCAATCCAAATGTTAGCCATAAGGAACCCCAACCTTAAACCTAGCCATAAAAACCCAGAAACTCACTGAAACTCCTATCCTCGGCTGCTGCCTCCACTGTGGCCCCTCTCCTCAATGAGGCTACTCTCCTCACTGAGGACCCAGGGAAGAGATAGGACAGGGTTCCCCCAGGATTTTTAATCTTAAATTTAAGACTTTTTAAGACCTTTTTAAGACCACTTTAAATGAAATTTAAGACCAACGTCGCACCTTCCCTGGTATGCATATTCAAATTGACGTATTTGAATATAATAATTATTATTGAATGTAATACATTTGCATATTCATATGCAAAATTCAAACACCTATGTATTATATAATGTATTCTGTCATACAATATCACAGTGCCCTGTAACCACTTTTTTTGTATCATGCTTTGGGGTGGGGGATTATTGGATTGAACAAGTTGCTGATATAACAGTTTACACTATATGCATTTTCATATGAAATTTTGTCATTTTGTCAATCTTAACAGTAAAAGGCTAATACTGTGTAAGATTATAGAAAGCCTATTCATTATTTCACAGTTCTGTTTTCCATGCAGTTTGTTGCCAGACTGTGTGAAAAGTTACTAACAAAACTATACTAGACAAATTGCAAATAACTTGTTCAGCTCAGTTGTTATAAGAATCTCAATTCTGATCTAGGAAATACACCAAAGCAACTAAGAAATCGTGATGACTCACTCACTCACTCAATATGGACAAAAACGATGTCCTCGAGTCTAGATGGCAGTAGCGCATCTATTCCCCCCCCCCCCCCCCCCCTCATGCTAACATGAGAATAATGGTACAGCCCTTTTTACCATTTTATAAAGTAGCCTAGTGCAGAGCACTGTGGCACGGGTATGCTCTGACTATAAATCTATGAATGTTCTCATTCATCCAGGTCATGTTTAATCCGGCCAACAATTAAATCGAACGCAACTGGACTTAGATTTGTCTGTGAAGACATTTCGCCTCTTATCCAAGCGCCGCTTGGATCCCGATTGGATCTGTTTTACCCTTAGGTTACATTTTGATTGAACTTTTATTAAGTATTCTTCAGAAATGTTAGCTGTAGCTACTTACTCTTTAGAGTCCATATCACTTCTGCCTGCAGTGTTGGTGTTGACCCGCACAATATACCTGATAACGACGTGATAACAACTTTTTCCCTTTTCCGTGGGTGATTGTGACTGAGTTGATTTCACCTCGCGCGCACTCTGAGCAAAGACAGTACAATGCAGCTAGGGGGTGTCAGCGTCTCAGCCAATGAATCTGTACAGGTTGCTAGATATTTTGGATGTAGCCTAGCCTGCTAAGATGCGACGTTTGGGTATACGTTGTAACAACGAACAATAAATAAATGTTGTGGCGCCGTATCAAATGAAAAAAATTAAATTTAAGACCTGTAAACAAAATTTAAGACCTGTGAACAAAATTCAATACCTTTTCAAGGCCTTAATTTCTGAATACAAAATTTGAGACTTTTTCACATTTTTACGACCTCGCGGGAACCCTGTAGGAAAATGAAGCCCCTTGCCTCACTGTATGCTCTCTACTCACTGAGACTCTTGTCCTGACTCTGGCCCCTCTCCTTACTGAGACTGCCCCCCTCACAGAGGACCCAGTGATGAAGAGATGAAAAAAATGAAGCCCCTCTCCTCACTAAACTTTTCAACTCACTGAGACTCCCCCCCTCACTGAGATTCCTCTCCTCACTGTAGGCTGCTACCTCCACTGTGGCACCTCTCCTCAACGAGGCTGCTCCTCTCAATGAGGACCCAGGGAAGAAGAGATAGGGAAATGTAGCCCCTCTACTCACTGAACGCTCTCCACTAACTGAGATTTCTTCCCTCAATGAGACTATTCCACTGACTCTGGCCCCTCTCCTC
The DNA here is from genome assembly GCA_036785325.1 of Urophycis tenuis. Classification (NCBI taxonomy): domain Eukaryota; kingdom Metazoa; phylum Chordata; class Actinopteri; order Gadiformes; family Phycidae; genus Urophycis; species Urophycis tenuis. The sequence continues at coordinate 2,426,692 of JAXIVH010000020.1, read as the reverse complement.
ACTGAGGCTGCCCCCCTCACAGAGGACCCAAGGATGAAGAGATGGAAAAATTAAGCCCCTCTCCTCACTGAAAGGTCTCCACTCACTGAGACACCTCCCCTCACTGAGACTATTCTACTGACTCTGGCACCTCTCCTCAATGAGGCTGCCCCCCTCACTGAGGACCCAGGGAAGAAGAGAGGAAAATTAAGCCCCTTTCCTCACAAAGACTGCTTTCCTCACTGAGACTCGTCCCCTCACTGAGACTATTCCACAGACTCTGGCCCCTCTACTCACTGAGGCTGCACCCCTCATTGGGAACCCAGGGATGAAGACATAGAAAAATGAAGCCCCTCTCCTCACTGAAGGCTCTCCACTCACTGAGACTCCTCCCCTCACTGAGGCTGCTACCTCCACTGAGGACCCAGGGAAGGGATAGGAAAATGAAGCCCCTTGCCTCACTGTATGCTCTCCACTCACTGAGACACTTGTCCTGACTCTGGCCCCTATCCTGACTGAGGCTGCCCCCCTCACAGAGGACCCAGGGATGAAGAGATGAAAAAAATGAAGCCCCTCTCCTCACTGACGGCTTTCAACTCACTGAGACTCCTCCCCTCACTGAGAATCCTCTCCTCACTGTAGGCTGCTACCTCCACTGTGGAACCTATCCTCAATGAGGCTGCTCCTCTCGCTGAGGACCCAGGGAAGAGATAGTAAAATGAAGCCCCTCTACTCACTGAACACTCTCCACTCACTGAGACTCCTCCCCTCACTGAGGCTGCCCCCCTCACTGAGGACCAAGTGATGAAGTGATAGGAAAATGAAGCCCCTCGCCTCATTGTATGCTCTCCACTCACTGACACTCTTGTCCTGACTCTGGCCCCTCTCCTTACTGAGGCTGCCCCCCTCACAGATGACCCAGTGATGAAGAAATTAAAAAAATGAAGCCCCTCTCCTCACTGACGGCTTTCAACTCACTGAGGGCCTCATTTACTAACATTTGCGACCGCAGCGTAATCTGCGCCAGCGCCAAGCCGTTATTTGCGCAGCATTCGTCACCGCACTTTACGTTGTATTTATCAAACCCGTACTTCATCAGGCAATCAGCGCCATACTCCGCCCTAGTGTAATTAGCGCACCGTTAAAAGAAGGAAGAATGGGTCTGCGTGTTTGCGTAACCATGGACGATCCAAGAAAAAGAAAACAAAAGTTCCGCGCCGATCAGCGACCACTTCCTGGTCGCTGATCGGCGCGGTGCCTTTGTCGGTGTCTTCTTCTTGCTCTTACAACAGCTGCCATGTCCTTGTTTACAGGCTCAAGCAAAACCCGCTTCCTGGTTTACACCTGCTTTTATGAGGCGGAGATTTGCGCTCCAATTCGAGTCGCGCACTTCTCAGGCAATCTTAGTAAATACCACGCAATACATAATAAGGCGCACTTAACGCGTTACCTCCCAGCTCTTTGCGATTCACTCCCACTTCCCCTGATACACTCCCATTTATGCATATAAATGAGGCGGGATGCGCAACTTGCCTATCGCCTCTTCAGAGGCAGGCTATTTGCGCATTTACCCCGTTGCGCCACGTTAGTAAATACGGTTCCATGTTTTTGCGCCTATTTTACCCGCAAATTACGCTAGAAATGGACGCAATTCTGTTAGTAAATGAGGCCCTGAGACTCCTCCCTTCACTGAGAATCCTCTCCTCACTGTAGGCTGCAACCTCCACTGCGGTACCTCTCCTCAAGGAGGCTGCTCCTCTCGCTGAGGACCCAGGGAAGAAGAGATAGAGAAATGTAGCCCCTCTACTCACTGAACGCTCTCCACTCACTGAGATTCCTTCCCTAAGTGAGACTATTCCACTGACTCTGGCCACTCCCCTCACTGAGGCTGCCCCCTCACAGAGGACCCAAGGATGAAGAGATGGAAAAATTATGCCCCTCTCCTCACTGAAGGATCTCCACTCACTGAGACTCCTCCCCTCACTGAGACTTCTCTCCTCACTGAGGCGGCTACCTCCACTCTGGCACCTTTCCTCAATGAGGCTGCCCCCCTCACTGAGGACCAAGGGATGAAGAGAGGAAAACGAAGCCCCTCTCCTCACAAAGACTCCTTCCCTCACTGAGACTCCTCCCCTCACTGAGACTATTCCACTGACTCTGGCCCCTCTCCTCAATGAGGCTGCTACCTCCACTGTGGCCCCTCTGCTCAATGAGGCTAATCCCCTCACTGAGGACCCAGGGAAGAGATAGTAAAATGAAGCCCCTCGCCTCACTGTATGCTCTCCACTCACTGACACTCTTGTCCTGACTCTGGCCCCTCTCCTTACTGAGGCTGCCCCCCTCACAGAGGACCCAGGGATGAAAAAAATGAAGCCCCTCTCCTCACTTACGGCTTTCAACTCACTGAGACTCCTCCCCTCACTGAGAATCCTCTCCTCACTGTAGGCTGCAACCTCCACTGTGGCACCTCTCCTCGGGGAGGCTGCTCCTCTCGCTGAGGACCCAGGGAAGAAGAGATAGAGAAATGTAGCCCCTCTACTAACTGACCGCTCTCCACTCACTGAGATTCCTTCCCTAAATGAGACTATTCCACTGACTCTGGCCACTCTCCTCACTGAGGCTGCCCCCTCACAGAGGACCCAGGGAAGAAGAGAGGAAAATGAAGCCCCTTTCCTCACAAAGACTGCTTTCCTCACTGAGACTCGTCCCCTCACTGAGACTATTCCACAGACTCTGGCCTCTCTACTCACTGAGGCTGCACCCCTCATTGGGAACCCAGGGATGAAGACATAGAAAACTGAAGCCCCTCTCCTCACTGAAGTCTCTCCACTCACTGAGACTCCTCCCCTCACTGAGGCTGCTACCTCCACTCTGGCACCTCTCCTCAATGAGGCTGCCCCCTCACTGAGGACCCAGGGATGGAGAGAGGAAAATGAAGCCCCTCTCCTCAAAAAGACTCCTTCCCTCACTGAGACTCCTCCCCTCACCAAGACTCCTCTCCTCACTGAGGCTGCTACCTCCATTGTGGCCCCTCTCCTCACTGAAGGCTCTCCACTCACTGAGACTCCCCCCCTCACTGAGGACCAAGTGATGAAGTGATAGGAAAATGAAGCCCCTTGCCTCACTGTATGCTCTCCACTCACTGAGACACTTGTCCTGACTCTGGCCCCTATCCTGACTGAGGCTGCCCCCCTCACAGAGGACCCAGGGATGAAGAGATGAAAAAAATGAAGCCCCTCTCCTCACTGACGGCTTTCAACTCACTGAGACTCCTCCCCTCACTGAGAATCCTCTCCTCACTGTAGGCTGCTACCTCCACTGTGGCACCTATCCTCAATGAGGCTGCTCCTCTCGCTGAGGACCCAGGGAAGAAGAGAGGAAAATGAAGCCCCTCTCCTGACAAAGACTCCTTCCCTCACTGAGACTCGTACCCTCACTGAGACTATTCCACTGACTCTGGCCCCTCTCTTCACTGAGGCTGCACCCCTCACTGAAGACCCAGGGATGAAGACAGAGGAAAAAGAAGCCCCTCTCCTCACTGAAGGCTCTCAACTCACTGAGACTCCTCCCCTCACTGAGACTTCTCTCCTCACTGAGGCTGCTACCTCCACTGTGGCACCTCTCCTCAATGAGGCTGCCCCCCTCACTGAGGACCAAGGGATGAAGAGATGGAAAAATGAAGCCCCTCTCCACACTGAGACTCCTCCCCTCACTGAGACTCGTCCCCTCACTGAGAATATTCCACTGACTCTGGCCCCTCTCCTCACTGAAGGCTCTCCACTCACTAAGACTCCTCTCCTCGCTGTGAGCTCTCCACTCGCTGAGGACCCAGGGAAGAAGAGATGTTAAAAAATATATCCCTTCTCCTCACTGAACGCTCTCCCCTCACTGAGACTCGTCCCCTCACTGAGACTATTCCACTGGCTGTGGCCCCTCTCCTCACTGAGGCCGCTACCCTCACTGAAGACCCAGGGATGAAGATATAGGAAAATGAAGCCCCTCTCCACATTGAGGGATCTACACTCACTGAGACTCCTCCCCTCAGAGACTTCTCTCCTCACTGAGGTGGCTACCTCCACTCTGGCACTTATCCTCAATGAGGCTACCCCCCTCACTGAGGACCAAGGGATGAAGAGAGGAAAACGAAGCCCCTCTCCTCACAAAGAATCCTTCCCTCACTGAGACTATTCCACTGACTCTGGCCCCTCTCCTCAATGAGGCTGCTACCTCCACTGTGGCCCCTCTCCTCAATGAGGCTACTCCCCTCACTGAGGACCCAGGGAAGGGATAGGAAAATGAAGCCCCTGAACTCACTGAAGGCTCTCCACTCACTGAGACTCCCCCCCTCACTGAGGACCAAGTGATGAAGTGATAGGAAAATGAAGCCCCTTGCCTCACTGTATGCTCTCCACTCACTGAGACACTTGTCCTGACTCTGGCCCCTATCCTGACTGAGGCTGCCCCCCTCACAGAGGACCCAGGGATGAAGAGATGAAAAAAATGAAGCCCCTCTCCTCACTGACGGCTTTCAACTCACTGAGACTCCTCCCCTCACTGAGAATCCTCTCCTCACTGTAGGCTGCTACCTCCACTGTGGCACCTATCCTCAATGAGGCTGCTCCTCTCGCTGAGGACCCAGGGAAGAAGAGAGGAAAATGAAGCCCCTCTCCTGACAAAGACTCCTTCCCTCACTGAGACTCGTCCCCTCACTGAGACTATTCCACTGACTCTGGCCCCTCTCCTCACTGAGGCCGCACCCCTCACTGAAGACCCAGGGATAAAGATATAGGAAAATGAAGCCCCTCTCCTCACTGAAGGCTTTTCACTCACTGAGACTCGTCCCCTCACTGAGACAATTCCACTGACTCTGGCCCCTCTCCTCACTGAGGCTGCACCCCTAACTGAAGACCCAGGGATGAAGATATAGCAAAATGAAGCCCCTCTCCTCACTGAAGGCTCTCCACTCACTGAGACTCCTCCCCTCACTGAGACTATTCCACTGACTCTGGCCTCTCTCCTCACTGAGGCTGCTACCTCCGTTGTGGCCCCTCTCCTCAATGAGGCTACTCCCCTCACTGAGGACCCAGGGAAGAGATAGGAAAATGAAGCCCCTCTCCTCACTGAAGGCTCTCCACTCACTGAGACTCGTCCCCTCACTTAGACAATTCCACTGACTCTGGCCCCTCTCCTCACTGAGGCTGCACCCCTCACTGAAGACCCAGGGATGAAGATATAGGAAAATGAAGCCCCTCTCCACATTGAGGGATCTCCACTCACTGAGACTCCTCCCCTCACTGAGACTTCTCTCCTCACTGAGGCGGCTACCTCCACTCTGGCACCTCTCCTCAATGAGGCTGCCCCCCTCACTGAGGACCAAGGGATGAAGAGAGGAAAACAAAACCCCTCTCCTCACAAAGACTCCTTCCCTCACTGAGACTCCTCCCCTCACTGAGATTATTCCACTGACTCTGGCCCCTCTCCTCAATGAGGCTGCTACCTCCACTGTGGACCCTCTGCTCAATGAGGCTAATCCCCTCACTGAGGACCCAGGGAAGAGATAGTAAAATGAAGCCCCTCTACTCACTGAACACTCTCCACTCACTGAGACTCCTCCCCTCACTGAGGCTGCCCCCCTCACTGAGGACCAAGTGATGAAGTGATAGGAAAATGAAGCCCCTCGCCTCACTGTATGCTCTCCACTCACTGACACTCTTGTCCTGACTCTGGCCCCTCCTTACTGAGGCTGCACCCCTCACAGAGGACCCAGTGATGAAGAGATGAAAAAAATGAAGCCCCTCTACTCACTGAACACTCTCCACTCACTGAGACTCCTCCCCTCACTGAGGCCGCAACCCTCACTGAAGACCCAGGGATGAAGATATAGGAAAATGAAGCCCCTCTCCTCACTGAAGGCTCTCCACTCACTGAGACTCCTCCCCTCACTGAGACTTCTCTCCTCACTGAGGCTGCTATCTCCTCTGTGGCACCTCTCCTCAACGAGGCTGCTCCTCTCACTGAGGATCTAGGGAAGAAGAGAAAGGGAAATGTAGCCCCTCTACTCACTGAATGCTCTCCACTCACTGAGATTCCTTCCCTCAATGAGACTATTCCACTGACTCTGGCCCCTCTCCTCACTGAGGCTGCCCCCCTCATAGAGGACCCAAGGATGAAGAGATGGAAAAATGAAGCCCGTCTCCTCACTGAAAACTCTCCACTCACTGAGACTCGTCCCCTCACTGAGACTCCTCTCCTCACTGTAGGCTCTCCACTTGCTGAGGACCCAGTGAAGAAGAGATGGAAAGATGTATCCCCTCTCCTAACTGAATGCTCTCCCCTCACTGAGACTCGTCCCTTCACTGAGACTATTCCATTGACTCTGGCCCCTCTCCTCACTGAGGCCGCACCCCTTACTGAAAACCCAGGGATGAAGATATAGGAAAATGAAGCCCCTCTCCTCACTGAACGCTTTCCACTCACTGAGACTCTTCCCCTCACTGAGACTATTCTTCGGACTCTGGCACCTCTCCTCAATGAGGCTGCCCCCTCAATGAGGACCCAGGGATGAAGAGAGGAAAATGAAGCCCCTCTCCTCACAGACTCCTCCCCTCACTGAGACTCGTCCCCTCACTGAGACTATTCCACTGACTCTGCCCCTCTCCTCACTCAGGCCGCACCCCTCACTGAAGACCCAGGGATGAAGATATAGGAAAATGAAGCCCCTCTCCTCACTGAAGGCTCTTCACTCACTGAGACTCGTCCCCTCACTGGGACAATTCCACTGACTCTGGCCCCTCTCCTCACTGAGGCTGCACCCCTAACTGAAGACCCAGAGATGAAGATATAGGAAAATGAAGCCCCTCTCCTCACTGAAGGCTCTCCACTCACTGAGACTCCTCCCCTCACTGAGACTCGACCCCTCACTGAGACTATTCCACTGACTCTGGCCCCTCTCCTCACTGAGGCTGCTCCCTCCATTGTGGCCCCTCTCCTCAATGAGGCTACTCCCCTCACTGAGGACCCAGGGAAGAGATAGGAAAATGAAGCCCCTCTACTCACTGAGACTTGTCCCCTCACTGAGACTATTCAACTGACTCTGGCCCCTCTCCTCACTGAGGCTGCACCCCTCATTGGGAACCCAGGGATGAAGACATAGAAAAATGAAGCCCCTCTCCTCACTGAAGGCTCTCCACTCACTGAGACTCCTCCCCTCACTGAGGCTGCTACCTCCACTGAGGACCCAGGGAAGGGATAGGAAAATGAAGCCCCTTGCCTCACTGTATGCTCTCCACTCACTGAGACACTTGTCCTGACTCTGGCCCCTATCCTGACTGAGGCTGCCCCCCTCACAGAGGACCCAGGGATGAAGAGATGAAAAAAATGAAGCCCCTCTCCTCACTGACGGCTTTCAACTCACTGAGACTCCTCCCCTCACTGAGAATCCTCTCCTCACTGTAGGCTGCTACCTCCACTGTGGAACCTATCCTCAATGAGGCTGCTCCTCTCGCTGAGGACCCAGGGAAGAGATAGTAAAATGAAGCCCCTCTACTCACTGAACACTCTCCACTCACTGAGACTCCTCCCCTCACTGAGGCTGCCCCCCTCACTGAGGACCAAGTGATGAAGTGATAGGAAAATGAAGCCCCTCGCCTCATTGTATGCTCTCCACTCACTGACACTCTTGTCCTGACTCTGGCCCCTCTCCTTACTGAGGCTGCCCCCCTCACAGATGACCCAGTGATGAAGAAATTAAAAAAATGAAGCCCCTCTCCTCACTGACGGCTTTCAACTCACTGAGGGCCTCATTTACTAACATTTGCGACCGCAGCGTAATCTGCGCCAGCGCCAAGCCGTTATTTGCGCAGCATTCGTCACCGCACTTTACGTTGTATTTATCAAACCCGTACTTCATCAGGCAATCAGCGCCATACTCCGCCCTAGTGTAATTAGCGCACCGTTAAAAGAAGGAAGAATGGGTCTGCGTGTTTGCGTAACCATGGACGATCCAAGAAAAAGAAAACAAAAGTTCCGCGCCGATCAGCGACCACTTCCTGGTCGCTGATCGGCGCGGTGCCTTTGTCGGTGTCTTCTTCTTGCTCTTACAACAGCTGCCATGTCCTTGTTTACAGGCTCAAGCAAAACCCGCTTCCTGGTTTACACCTGCTTTTATGAGGCGGAGATTTGCGCTCCAATTCGAGTCGCGCACTTCTCAGGCAATCTTAGTAAATACCACGCAATACATAATAAGGCGCACTTAACGCGTTACCTCCCAGCTCTTTGCGATTCACTCCCACTTCCCCTGATACACTCCCATTTATGCATATAAATGAGGCGGGATGCGCAACTTGCCTATCGCCTCTTCAGAGGCAGGCTATTTGCGCATTTACCCCGTTGCGCCACGTTAGTAAATACGGTTCCATGTTTTTGCGCCTATTTTACCCGCAAATTATGCTAGAAATGGACGCAATTCTGTTAGTAAATGAGGCCCTGAGACTCCTCCCTTCACTGAGAATCCTCTCCTCACTGTAGGCTGCAACCTCCACTGCGGTACCTCTCCTCAAGGAGGCTGCTCCTCTCGCTGAGGACCCAGGGAAGAAGAGATAGAGAAATGTAGCCCCTCTACTCACTGAACGCTCTCCACTCACTGAGATTCCTTCCCTAAGTGAGACTATTCCACTGACTCTGGCCACTCCCCTCACTGAGGCTGCCCCCTCACAGAGGACCCAAGGATGAAGAGATGGAAAAATTATGCCCCTCTCCTCACTGAAGGATCTCCACTCACTGAGACTCCTCCCCTCACTGAGACTTCTCTCCTCACTGAGGCGGCTACCTCCACTCTGGCACCTTTCCTCAATGAGGCTGCCCCCCTCACTGAGGACCAAGGGATGAAGAGAGGAAAACGAAGCCCCTCTCCTCACAAAGACTCCTTCCCTCACTGAGACTCCTCCCCTCACTGAGACTATTCCACTGACTCTGGCCCCTCTCCTCAATGAGGCTGCTACCTCCACTGTGGCCCCTCTGCTCAATGAGGCTAATCCCCTCACTGAGGACCCAGGGAAGAGATAGTAAAATGAAGCCCCTCGCCTCACTGTATGCTCTCCACTCACTGACACTCTTGTCCTGACTCTGGCCCCTCTCCTTACTGAGGCTGCCCCCCTCACAGAGGACCCAGGGATGAAAAAAATGAAGCCCCTCTCCTCACTTACGGCTTTCAACTCACTGAGACTCCTCCCCTCACTGAGAATCCTCTCCTCACTGTAGGCTGCAACCTCCACTGTGGCACCTCTCCTCGGGGAGGCTGCTCCTCTCGCTGAGGACCCAGGGAAGAAGAGATAGAGAAATGTAGCCCCTCTACTAACTGACCGCTCTCCACTCACTGAGATTCCTTCCCTAAATGAGACTATTCCACTGACTCTGGCCACTCTCCTCACTGAGGCTGCCCCCTCACAGAGGACCCAGGGAAGAAGAGAGGAAAATGAAGCCCCTTTCCTCACAAAGACTGCTTTCCTCACTGAGACTCGTCCCCTCACTGAGACTATTCCACAGACTCTGGCCTCTCTACTCACTGAGGCTGCACCCCTCATTGGGAACCCAGGGATGAAGACATAGAAAACTGAAGCCCCTCTCCTCACTGAAGTCTCTCCACTCACTGAGACTCCTCCCCTCACTGAGGCTGCTACCTCCACTCTGGCACCTCTCCTCAATGAGGCTGCCCCCTCACTGAGGACCCAGGGATGGAGAGAGGAAAATGAAGCCCCTCTCCTCAAAAAGACTCCTTCCCTCACTGAGACTCCTCCCCTCACCAAGACTCCTCTCCTCACTGAGGCTGCTACCTCCATTGTGGCCCCTCTCCTCACTGAAGGCTCTCCACTCACTGAGACTCCCCCCCTCACTGAGGACCAAGTGATGAAGTGATAGGAAAATGAAGCCCCTTGCCTCACTGTATGCTCTCCACTCACTGAGACACTTGTCCTGACTCTGGCCCCTATCCTGACTGAGGCTGCCCCCCTCACAGAGGACCCAGGGATGAAGAGATGAAAAAAATGAAGCCCCTCTCCTCACTGACGGCTTTCAACTCACTGAGACTCCTCCCCTCACTGAGAATCCTCTCCTCACTGTAGGCTGCTACCTCCACTGTGGCACCTATCCTCAATGAGGCTGCTCCTCTCGCTGAGGACCCAGGGAAGAAGAGAGGAAAATGAAGCCCCTCTCCTGACAAAGACTCCTTCCCTCACTGAGACTCGTACCCTCACTGAGACTATTCCACTGACTCTGGCCCCTCTCTTCACTGAGGCTGCACCCCTCACTGAAGACCCAGGGATGAAGACAGAGGAAAAAGAAGCCCCTCTCCTCACTGAAGGCTCTCAACTCACTGAGACTCCTCCCCTCACTGAGACTTCTCTCCTCACTGAGGCTGCTACCTCCACTGTGGCACCTCTCCTCAATGAGGCTGCCCCCCTCACTGAGGACCAAGGGATGAAGAGATGGAAAAATGAAGCCCCTCTCCACACTGAGACTCCTCCCCTCACTGAGACTCGTCCCCTCACTGAGAATATTCCACTGACTCTGGCCCCTCTCCTCACTGAAGGCTCTCCACTCACTAAGACTCCTCTCCTCGCTGTGAGCTCTCCACTCGCTGAGGACCCAGGGAAGAAGAGATGTTAAAAAATATATCCCTTCTCCTCACTGAACGCTCTCCCCTCACTGAGACTCGTCCCCTCACTGAGACTATTCCACTGGCTGTGGCCCCTCTCCTCACTGAGGCCGCTACCCTCACTGAAGACCCAGGGATGAAGATATAGGAAAATGAAGCCCCTCTCCACATTGAGGGATCTACACTCACTGAGACTCCTCCCCTCAGAGACTTCTCTCCTCACTGAGGTGGCTACCTCCACTCTGGCACTTATCCTCAATGAGGCTACCCCCCTCACTGAGGACCAAGGGATGAAGAGAGGAAAACGAAGCCCCTCTCCTCACAAAGAATCCTTCCCTCACTGAGACTATTCCACTGACTCTGGCCCCTCTCCTCAATGAGGCTGCTACCTCCACTGTGGCCCCTCTCCTCAATGAGGCTACTCCCCTCACTGAGGACCCAGGGAAGGGATAGGAAAATGAAGCCCCTGAACTCACTGAAGGCTCTCCACTCACTGAGACTCCCCCCCTCACTGAGGACCAAGTGATGAAGTGATAGGAAAATGAAGCCCCTTGCCTCACTGTATGCTCTCCACTCACTGAGACACTTGTCCTGACTCTGGCCCCTATCCTGACTGAGGCTGCCCCCCTCACAGAGGACCCAGGGATGAAGAGATGAAAAAAATGAAGCCCCTCTCCTCACTGACGGCTTTCAACTCACTGAGACTCCTCCCCTCACTGAGAATCCTCTCCTCACTGTAGGCTGCTACCTCCACTGTGGCACCTATCCTCAATGAGGCTGCTCCTCTCGCTGAGGACCCAGGGAAGAAGAGAGGAAAATGAAGCCCCTCTCCTGACAAAGACTCCTTCCCTCACTGAGACTCGTCCCCTCACTGAGACTATTCCACTGACTCTGGCCCCTCTCCTCACTGAGGCCGCACCCCTCACTGAAGACCCAGGGATAAAGATATAGGAAAATGAAGCCCCTCTCCTCACTGAAGGCTTTTCACTCACTGAGACTCGTCCCCTCACTGAGACAATTCCACTGACTCTGGCCCCTCTCCTCACTGAGGCTGCACCCCTAACTGAAGACCCAGGGATGAAGATATAGCAAAATGAAGCCCCTCTCCTCACTGAAGGCTCTCCACTCACTGAGACTCCTCCCCTCACTGAGACTATTCCACTGACTCTGGCCTCTCTCCTCACTGAGGCTGCTACCTCCGTTGTGGCCCCTCTCCTCAATGAGGCTACTCCCCTCACTGAGGACCCAGGGAAGAGATAGGAAAATGAAGCCCCTCTCCTCACTGAAGGCTCTCCACTCACTGAGACTCGTCCCCTCACTTAGACAATTCCACTGACTCTGGCCCCTCTCCTCACTGAGGCTGCACCCCTCACTGAAGACCCAGGGATGAAGATATAGGAAAATGAAGCCCCTCTCCACATTGAGGGATCTCCACTCACTGAGACTCCTCCCCTCACTGAGACTTCTCTCCTCACTGAGGCGGCTACCTCCACTCTGGCACCTCTCCTCAATGAGGCTGCCCCCCTCACTGAGGACCAAGGGATGAAGAGAGGAAAACAAAACCCCTCTCCTCACAAAGACTCCTTCCCTCACTGAGACTCCTCCCCTCACTGAGATTATTCCACTGACTCTGGCCCCTCTCCTCAATGAGGCTGCTACCTCCACTGTGGACCCTCTGCTCAATGAGGCTAATCCCCTCACTGAGGACCCAGGGAAGAGATAGTAAAATGAAGCCCCTCTACTCACTGAACACTCTCCACTCACTGAGACTCCTCCCCTCACTGAGGCTGCCCCCCTCACTGAGGACCAAGTGATGAAGTGATAGGAAAATGAAGCCCCTCGCCTCACTGTATGCTCTCCACTCACTGACACTCTTGTCCTGACTCTGGCCCCTCCTTACTGAGGCTGCACCCCTCACAGAGGACCCAGTGATGAAGAGATGAAAAAAATGAAGCCCCTCTACTCACTGAACACTCTCCACTCACTGAGACTCCTCCCCTCACTGAGGCCGCAACCCTCACTGAAGACCCAGGGATGAAGATATAGGAAAATGAAGCCCCTCTCCTCACTGAAGGCTCTCCACTCACTGAGACTCCTCCCCTCACTGAGACTTCTCTCCTCACTGAGGCTGCTATCTCCTCTGTGGCACCTCTCCTCAACGAGGCTGCTCCTCTCACTGAGGATCTAGGGAAGAAGAGAAAGGGAAATGTAGCCCCTCTACTCACTGAATGCTCTCCACTCACTGAGATTCCTTCCCTCAATGAGACTATTCCACTGACTCTGGCCCCTCTCCTCACTGAGGCTGCCCCCCTCATAGAGGACCCAAGGATGAAGAGATGGAAAAATGAAGCCCGTCTCCTCACTGAAAACTCTCCACTCACTGAGACTCGTCCCCTCACTGAGACTCCTCTCCTCACTGTAGGCTCTCCACTTGCTGAGGACCCAGTGAAGAAGAGATGGAAAGATGTATCCCCTCTCCTAACTGAATGCTCTCCCCTCACTGAGACTCGTCCCTTCACTGAGACTATTCCATTGACTCTGGCCCCTCTCCTCACTGAGGCCGCACCCCTTACTGAAAACCCAGGGATGAAGATATAGGAAAATGAAGCCCCTCTCCTCACTGAACGCTTTCCACTCACTGAGACTCTTCCCCTCACTGAGACTATTCTTCGGACTCTGGCACCTCTCCTCAATGAGGCTGCCCCCTCAATGAGGACCCAGGGATGAAGAGAGGAAAATGAAGCCCCTCTCCTCACAGACTCCTCCCCTCACTGAGACTCGTCCCCTCACTGAGACTATTCCACTGACTCTGCCCCTCTCCTCACTCAGGCCGCACCCCTCACTGAAGACCCAGGGATGAAGATATAGGAAAATGAAGCCCCTCTCCTCACTGAAGGCTCTTCACTCACTGAGACTCGTCCCCTCACTGGGACAATTCCACTGACTCTGGCCCCTCTCCTCACTGAGGCTGCACCCCTAACTGAAGACCCAGAGATGAAGATATAGGAAAATGAAGCCCCTCTCCTCACTGAAGGCTCTCCACTCACTGAGACTCCTCCCCTCACTGAGACTCGACCCCTCACTGAGACTATTCCACTGACTCTGGCCCCTCTCCTCACTGAGGCTGCTCCCTCCATTGTGGCCCCTCTCCTCAATGAGGCTACTCCCCTCACTGAGGACCCAGGGAAGAGATAGGAAAATGAAGCCCCTCTACTCACTGAGACTTGTCCCCTCACTGAGACTATTCAACTGACTCTGGCCCCTCTCCTCACTGAGGCTGCACCCCTCATTGGGAACCCAGGGATGAAGACATAGAAAAATGAAGCCCCTCTCCTCACTGAAGGCTCTCCACTCACTGAGACTCCTCCCCTCACTGAGGCTGCTACCTCCACTGAGGACCCAGGGAAGGGATAGGAAAATGAAGCCCCTTGCCTCACTGTATGCTCTCCACTCACTGAGACACTTGTCCTGACTCTGGCCCCTATCCTGACTGAGGCTGCCCCCCTCACAGAGGACCCAGGGATGAAGAGATGAAAAAAATGAAGCCCCTCTCCTCACTGACGGCTTTCAACTCACTGAGACTCCTCCCCTCACTGAGAATCCTCTCCTCACTGTAGGCTGCTACCTCCACTGTGGAACCTATCCTCAATGAGGCTGCTCCTCTCGCTGAGGACCCAGGGAAGAGATAGTAAAATGAAGCCCCTCTACTCACTGAACACTCTCCACTCACTGAGACTCCTCCCCTCACTGAGGCTGCCCCCCTCACTGAGGACCAAGTGATGAAGTGATAGGAAAATGAAGCCCCTCGCCTCATTGTATGCTCTCCACTCACTGACACTCTTGTCCTGACTCTGGCCCCTCTCCTTACTGAGGCTGCCCCCCTCACAGATGACCCAGTGATGAAGAAATTAAAAAAATGAAGCCCCTCTCCTCACTGACGGCTTTCAACTCACTGAGGGCCTCATTTACTAACATTTGCGACCGCAGCGTAATCTGCGCCAGCGCCAAGCCGTTATTTGCGCAGCATTCGTCACCGCACTTTACGTTGTATTTATCAAACCCGTACTTCATCAGGCAATCAGCGCCATACTCCGCCCTAGTGTAATTAGCGCACCGTTAAAAGAAGGAAGAATGGGTCTGCGTGTTTGCGTAACCATGGACGATCCAAGAAAAAGAAAACAAAAGTTCCGCGCCGATCAGCGACCACTTCCTGGTCGCTGATCGGCGCGGTGCCTTTGTCGGTGTCTTCTTCTTGCTCTTACAACAGCTGCCATGTCCTTGTTTACAGGCTCAAGCAAAACCCGCTTCCTGGTTTACACCTGCTTTTATGAGGCGGAGATTTGCGCTCCAATTCGAGTCGCGCACTTCTCAGGCAATCTTAGTAAATACCACGCAATACATAATAAGGCGCACTTAACGCGTTACCTCCCAGCTCTTTGCGATTCACTCCCACTTCCCCTGATACACTCCCATTTATGCATATAAATGAGGCGGGATGCGCAACTTGCCTATCGCCTCTTCAGAGGCAGGCTATTTGCGCATTTACCCCGTTGCGCCACGTTAGTAAATACGGTTCCATGTTTTTGCGCCTATTTTACCCGCAAATTATGCTAGAAATGGACGCAATTCTGTTAGTAAATGAGGCCCTGAGACTCCTCCCTTCACTGAGAATCCTCTCCTCACTGTAGGCTGCAACCTCCACTGCGGTACCTCTCCTCAAGGAGGCTGCTCCTCTCGCTGAGGACCCAGGGAAGAAGAGATAGAGAAATGTAGCCCCTCTACTCACTGAACGCTCTCCACTCACTGAGATTCCTTCCCTAAGTGAGACTATTCCACTGACTCTGGCCACTCCCCTCACTGAGGCTGCCCCCTCACAGAGGACCCAAGGATGAAGAGATGGAAAAATTATGCCCCTCTCCTCACTGAAGGATCTCCACTCACTGAGACTCCTCCCCTCACTGAGACTTCTCTCCTCACTGAGGCGGCTACCTCCACTCTGGCACCTTTCCTCAATGAGGCTGCCCCCCTCACTGAGGACCAAGGGATGAAGAGAGGAAAACGAAGCCCCTCTCCTCACAAAGACTCCTTCCCTCACTGAGACTCCTCCCCTCACTGAGACTATTCCACTGACTCTGGCCCCTCTCCTCAATGAGGCTGCTACCTCCACTGTGGCCCCTCTGCTCAATGAGGCTAATCCCCTCACTGAGGACCCAGGGAAGAGATAGTAAAATGAAGCCCCTCGCCTCACTGTATGCTCTCCACTCACTGACACTCTTGTCCTGACTCTGGCCCCTCTCCTTACTGAGGCTGCCCCCCTCACAGAGGACCCAGGGATGAAAAAAATGAAGCCCCTCTCCTCACTTACGGCTTTCAACTCACTGAGACTCCTCCCCTCACTGAGAATCCTCTCCTCACTGTAGGCTGCAACCTCCACTGTGGCACCTCTCCTCGGGGAGGCTGCTCCTCTCGCTGAGGACCCAGGGAAGAAGAGATAGAGAAATGTAGCCCCTCTACTAACTGACCGCTCTCCACTCACTGAGATTCCTTCCCTAAATGAGACTATTCCACTGACTCTGGCCACTCTCCTCACTGAGGCTGCCCCCTCACAGAGGACCCAGGGAAGAAGAGAGGAAAATGAAGCCCCTTTCCTCACAAAGACTGCTTTCCTCACTGAGACTCGTCCCCTCACTGAGACTATTCCACAGACTCTGGCCTCTCTACTCACTGAGGCTGCACCCCTCATTGGGAACCCAGGGATGAAGACATAGAAAACTGAAGCCCCTCTCCTCACTGAAGTCTCTCCACTCACTGAGACTCCTCCCCTCACTGAGGCTGCTACCTCCACTCTGGCACCTCTCCTCAATGAGGCTGCCCCCTCACTGAGGACCCAGGGATGGAGAGAGGAAAATGAAGCCCCTCTCCTCAAAAAGACTCCTTCCCTCACTGAGACTCCTCCCCTCACCAAGACTCCTCTCCTCACTGAGGCTGCTACCTCCATTGTGGCCCCTCTCCTCAATGAGGCTACTCCCCTCACTGAGGACCCAGGGAAGGGATAGGAAAATGAAGCCCCTGAACTCACTGAAGGCTCTCCACTCACTGAGACTCCCCCCCTCACTGAGGACCAAGTGATGAAGTGATAGGAAAATGAAGCCCCTTGCCTCACTGTATGCTCTCCACTCACTGAGACACTTGTCCTGACTCTGGCCCCTATCCTGACTGAGGCTGCCCCCCTCACAGAGGACCCAGGGATGAAGAGATGAAAAAAATGAAGCCCCTCTCCTCACTGACGGCTTTCAACTCACTGAGACTCCTCCCCTCACTGAGAATCCTCTCCTCACTGTAGGCTGCTACCTCCACTGTGGCACCTATCCTCAATGAGGCTGCTCCTCTCGCTGAGGACCCAGGGAAGAAGAGAGGAAAATGAAGCCCCTCTCCTGACAAAGACTCCTTCCCTCACTGAGACTCGTACCCTCACTGAGACTATTCCACTGACTCTGGCCCCTCTCTTCACTGAGGCTGCACCCCTCACTGAAGACCCAGGGATGAAGACAGAGGAAAAAGAAGCCCCTCTCCTCACTGAAGGCTCTCAACTCACTGAGACTCCTCCCCTCACTGAGACTTCTCTCCTCACTGAGGCTGCTACCTCCACTGTGGCACCTCTCCTCAATGAGGCTGCCCCCCTCACTGAGGACCAAGGGATGAAGAGATGGAAAAATGAAGCCCCTCTCCACACTGAGACTCCTCCCCTCACTGAGACTCGTCCCCTCACTGAGAATATTCCACTGACTCTGGCCCCTCTCCTCACTGAAGGCTCTCCACTCACTAAGACTCCTCTCCTCGCTGTGAGCTCTCCACTCGCTGAGGACCCAGGGAAGAAGAGATGTTAAAAAATATATCCCTTCTCCTCACTGAACGCTCTCCCCTCACTGAGACTCGTCCCCTCACTGAGACTATTCCACTGGCTGTGGCCCCTCTCCTCACTGAGGCCGCTACCCTCACTGAAGACCCAGGGATGAAGATATAGGAAAATGAAGCCCCTCTCCACATTGAGGGATCTACACTCACTGAGACTCCTCCCCTCAGAGACTTCTCTCCTCACTGAGGCGGCTACCTCCACTCTGGCACTTATCCTCAATGAGGCTACCCCCCTCACTGAGGACCAAGGGATGAAGAGAGGAAAACGAAGCCCCTCTCCTCACAAAGAATCCTTCCCTCACTGAGACTATTCCACTGACTCTGGCCCCTCTCCTCAATGAGGCTGCTACCTCCACTGTGGCCCCTCTCCTCAATGAGGCTACTCCCCTCACTGAGGACCCAGGGAAGGGATAGGAAAATGAAGCCCCTGAACTCACTGAAGGCTCTCCACTCACTGAGACTCCCCCCCTCACTGAGGACCAAGTGATGAAGTGATAGGAAAATGAAGCCCCTTGCCTCACTGTATGCTCTCCACTCACTGAGACACTTGTCCTGACTCTGGCCCCTATCCTGACTGAGGCTGCCCCCTTCACAGAGGACCCAGGGATGAAGAGATGAAAAAAATGAAGCCCCTCTCCTCACTGACGGCTTTCAACTCACTGAGACTCCTCCCCTCACTGAGAATCCTCTCCTCACTGTAGGCTGCTACCTCCACTGTGGCACCTATCCTCAATGAGGCTGCTCCTCTCGCTGAGGACCCAGGGAAGAAGAGAGGAAAATGAAGCCCCTCTCCTGACAAAGACTCCTTCCCTCACTGAGACTCGTCCCCTCACTGAGACTATTCCACTGACTCTGGCCCCTCTCCTCACTGAGGCCGCACCCCTCACTGAAGACCCAGGGATAAAGATATAGGAAAATGAAGCCCCTCTCCTCACTGAAGGCTTTTCACTCACTGAGACTCGTCCCCTCACTGAGACAATTCCACTGACTCTGGCCCCTCTCCTCACTGAGGCTGCACCCCTAACTGAAGACCCAGGGATGAAGATATAGCAAAATGAAGCCCCTCTCCTCACTGAAGGCTCTCCACTCACTGAGACTCCTCCCCTCACTGAGACTATTCCACTGACTCTGGCCTCTCTCCTCACTGAGGCTGCTACCTCCGTTGTGGCCCCTCTCCTCAATGAGGCTACTCCCCTCACTGAGGACCCAGGGAAGAGATAGGAAAATGAAGCCCCTCTCCTCACTGAAGGCTCTCCACTCACTGAGACTCGTCCCCTCACTTAGACAATTCCACTGACTCTGGCCCCTCTCCTCACTGAGGCTGCACCCCTCACTGAAGACCCAGGGATGAAGATATAGGAAAATGAAGCCCCTCTCCACATTGAGGGATCTCCACTCACTGAGACTCCTCCCCTCACTGAGACTTCTCTCCTCACTGAGGCGGCTACCTCCACTCTGGCACCTCTCCTCAATGAGGCTGCCCCCCTCACTGAGGACCAAGGGATGAAGAGAGGAAAACAAAACCCCTCTCCTCACAAAGACTCCTTCCCTCACTGAGACTCCTCCCCTCACTGAGATTATTCCACTGACTCTGGCCCCTCTCCTCAATGAGGCTGCTACCTCCACTGTGGACCCTCTGCTCAATGAGGCTAATCCCCTCACTGAGGACCCAGGGAAGAGATAGTAAAATGAAGCCCCTCTACTCACTGAACACTCTCCACTCACTGAGACTCCTCCCCTCACTGAGGCTGCCCCCCTCACTGAGGACCAAGTGATGAAGTGATAGGAAAATGAAGCCCCTCGCCTCACTGTATGCTCTCCACTCACTGACACTCTTGTCCTGACTCTGGCCCCTCCTTACTGAGGCTGCACCCCTCACAGAGGACCCAGTGATGAAGAGATGAAAAAAATGAAGCCCCTCTACTCACTGAACACTCTCCACTCACTGAGACTCCTCCCCTCACTGAGGCCGCAACCCTCACTGAAGACCCAGGGATGAAGATATAGGAAAATGAAGCCCCTCTCCTCACTGAAGGCTCTCCACTCACTGAGACTCCTCCCCTCACTGAGACTTCTCTCCTCACTGAGGCTGCTATCTCCTCTGTGGCACCTCTCCTCAACGAGGCTGCTCCTCTCACTGAGGATCTAGGGAAGAAGAGAAAGGGAAATGTAGCCCCTCTACTCACTGAATGCTCTCCACTCACTGAGATTCCTTCCCTCAATGAGACTATTCCACTGACTCTGGCCCCTCTCCTCACTGAGGCTGCCCCCCTCATAGAGGACCCAAGGATGAAGAGATGGAAAAATGAAGCCCGTCTCCTCACTGAAAACTCTCCACTCACTGAGACTCGTCCCCTCACTGAGACTCCTCTCCTCACTGTAGGCTCTCCACTTGCTGAGGACCCAGTGAAGAAGAGATGGAAAGATGTATCCCCTCTCCTAACTGAATGCTCTCCCCTCACTGAGACTCGTCCCTTCACTGAGACTATTCCATTGACTCTGGCCCCTCTCCTCACTGAGGCCGCACCCCTTACTGAAAACCCAGGGATGAAGATATAGGAAAATGAAGCCCCTCTCCTCACTGAACGCTCTCCACTCACTGAGACTTGTCCCCTCACTGAGACTATTCTTCGGACTCTGGCACCTCTCCTCAATGAGGCTGCCCCCTCAATGAGGACCCAGGGATGAAGAGAGGAAAATGAAGCCCCTCTCCTCACAGACTCCTCCCCTCACTGAGACTCGTCCCCTCACTGAGACTATTCCACTGACTCTGCCCCTCTCCTCACTCAGGCCGCACCCCTCACTGAAGACCCAGGGATGAAGATATAGGAAAATGAAGCCCCTCTCCTCACTGAAGGCTCTTCACTCACTGAGACTCGTCCCCTCACTGGGACAATTCCACTGACTCTGGCCCCTCTCCTCACTGAGGCTGCACCCCTAACTGAAGACCCAGAGATGAAGATATAGGAAAATGAAGCCCCTCTCCTCACTGAAGGCTCTCCACTCACTGAGACTCCTCCCCTCACTGAGACTCGACCCCTCACTGAGACTATTCCACTGACTCTGGCCCCTCTCCTCACTGAGGCTGCTCCCTCCATTGTGGCCCCTCTCCTCAATGAGGCTACTCCCCTCACTGAGGACCCAGGGAAGAGATAGGAAAATGAAGCCCCTCTACTCACTGAGACTTGTCCCCTCACTGAGACTATTCAACTGACTCTGGCCCCTCTCCTCACTGAGGCTGCCCCCGTCACAGAGGACCCAAGGATGAAGAGATGGAAAAATGAAGCCGCTCTCCTCACTGAAGGCTCTCCACTCAATGAGACTCCTCCCCTCACTGAGACTTCTCTCCTCACTGAGGCTGCTACCTCCACTGTGGCACCTCTCCTCAATGAGGCTGCTCCTCTCGCTGAGGACCCAGGAAGAGATAGGGAAATGTAGCCCCTCTACTCACTGTATGCTCTCCATTCACTGAGATTCCTTCCATCTATGACACTATTGCACTGACTCTGTCCGATCTCCTCACTGAGGCTGCCCCCGCACAGAGGTCCCAAGGATGAAGAGTTGGAAAAATGAAGCCCCTCTCCTCACTGAAGGCTTTCCACTCACTGAGACTCCTCCCCTCACTGAGACTATTCTACTGACTCTGGCACCTCTCCTCAATGAGGCTGCTCCTCTCGCTGAGGACCCAGGAAGAGATAGGGAAATGTAGCCCCTCCACTCACTGAACGCTCTCCATTCACTGAGATTCCTCCCATAAATGACACTATTGCACTGACTCTGGCCGATCTCCTCTCTGAGGCTGCCCCCGCACAAAGGTCCCAAGGATGAAGACATGGAAAAATGAAGCCCCTCTCCTCACTGAAGGCTTTCCACTAACTGAGACTCCTCCCCTCACTGAGACTATTCTACTGACTCTGGCACCTCTCCTCAATGAGGCTGCCCCCTCAATGAGGACCCAGGGATGAAGAGAGGAAAATGAAGCCCCTCTCCTCACAGACTCCTTCCCTCACTGAGACTCCTCCCCTCACTGAGACTATTCCACTGACTCTGGCCCCTCTCCTCAGTGAGGCCGCACCCCTCACTGAAGACCCAGGGATGAAGATATAGGAAAATGAAGCCCCTCTCCTCACTGAAGGCTCTCCACTCACTGAGACTCGTCCCCTCACTTAGACAATTCCACTGACTCTGGCCCCTCTCCTCACTGAGGCTGCACCCCTCACTGAAGACCCAGGGATGAAGATATAGGAAAATGAAGCCCCTCTCCTCGCTGAAGGCTCTCCACTCACTGAGACTCGTCCCCTCACTGAGACAATTCCACTTACTCTGGCCCCTCTCCTCACTGAAGGCTTTCCACTCACTGAGACTCGTCCTCTCACTGAGACTATTCCACTGACTCTAGCCCCTCTCCACACTGAGGCTGCCCCCTCCATTGTGGTCCTTCTCCTCAATGAGGCTACTCCCCTCACTGAGGACCCAGGGAAGAGATAGGAAAATGAAGCCTCTCTACTCACTGAACACTCTCCACTCACTGAGACTTGTCCCCTCACTGAGACTATTCAACTGACTCTAGCCCCTCTCCTCACTGAGGCTGCACCACTCACTAAAGACCCAGGGATGAAGACAGAGGAAAATGAAGCCCCTCTCTTCACTGAAGGCTCTCGACTCCTCTCCTCACTGAGACTTTTCCACTCACTGAGACTCGTCCCCTCACTGAGACTAATCCTCTGACTCTAGCCCCCCTCCTCACTGGGTCTGCACCTCTCACTGGAGACCCAGGGATGAAGACAGAGAAAAATGAAGCCCCTCTCCTCACTGAAGGCTTTCCACTCACTGAGACTCGTCCCCTCACTGAGACTATTCCACTGACTCTAGCCCCTCTCCACACTGAGGCTGCCCCCTCACAGAGGACTTAAGGATGAAGAGATGGAAAATGAAGCCCCTCTCCTCACAGACTCCTTCCCTCACTGGATCCTCCCCTCACTGAGACTCGTCCCCTCGCTGAGAATATTCCACTGAATCTGGCCCAACTCCCCACTGAGGCTGCCCCCCTCACAGAGGAGCCAAGGATGAAGAGATGGAAAAGTTAAGCCCCTCTCCTCACTGAAGGGTCTCCACTCAGTGAGACACCTCCCCTCACTGAGACTATTCTACTGACTCTGGCACCTCTCCTCAATGAGGCTGCCCCCTTCACCGAGCACCCAGGGAAGAAGAGAGGAAAATGAAGCCCCTCTCCTCACAAAGACTGCTTTCCTCACTGAGACTCGTCCCCTCACTGAGACTATTCCAGACTCTGGCCCCTCTACTCACTGAGGCTGCACCCCTCATTGGGAACCCAGGGATGAAGACATAGAAAAATGAAGCCCCTCTCCTCACTGAAGGCTCTCCACTCACTGAGACACTTGTCCTGACTCTGGCCCCTATCCTCACTGAGGCCGCACCCCTCAGTGAAGAAACATGGATGAAGATATTGGAAAATGAAGAACCTCTCCTCATTGAAGGCTCTCCACTCACTGAGACTCGTCCCCTCACTGAGACAATTCCACTTACTCTGGCCCCTCTCCTCACTGAAGGCTTTCCACTCACTGAGACTCCTCCCCTCACTGAGACTATTCTACTGACTCTGGCACCTCTCCTCAATGAGGCTGCTCCTCTCGCTGAGGACCCAGGAAGAGATAGGGAAATGTAGCCCCTCCACTCACTGAACGCTCTCCATTCACTGAGATTCCTTCCATAAATGACACTATTGCACTGACTCTGGCCGATCTCCTCACTGAGGCTGCCCCGCACAAAGGTCCCAAGGATGAAGACATGGAAAAATTAAGCCCCTCTCCTCACTGAAGGCTTTCCACTCACTGAGACACCTCCCCTCACTGAGACTATTCTACTGACTCTGGTACCTCTCCTCAATGAGGCTGCCCCCTTCACCGAGGACCCAGGGAAGAAGAGAGGAAAATGAAGCCCCTCTCCTAACAAAGACTGCTATCCTCACTGAGACTCGTCCCCTCACTGAGACTATTCCAGACTCTGGCCCCTCTACTCACTGAGGCTGCACCCCTCATTGGGAACCCAGGGATGAAGACATAGAAAAATGAAGCCCCTCTCCTCACTGAAGGCTCTCCACTCACTGAGACACTTGTCCTGACTCTGGCCCCTATCCTCACTGAGGCCGCACCCCTCACTGAAGAAACAGGGATGAAGATATTGGAAAATGAAGAACCTCTCATCATTGAAGGCTCTCCACTCACTGAGACTCGTCCCCTCACTGAGACTCCTCTCCTCACTGTGGGCTCTCCACTCGCTGAGGACCCAGGGAAGAGGAGATGGAAAAATGTAGCCCCTCTCCTCACTGAGACTCGTCCCCTCACTGAGACTTCTCTCCTCACTTAGGCTGCTATCTCCTCTGTGGCACCTCTCCTCAACGAGGCTGCTCCTCTCACTGAGGATCTAGGGAAGAAGAGAAAGGGAAATGTAGCCCCTCTACTCACTGAACGCTCTCCACTCACTGAGATTCCTTCCCTCAATGAGACTTTTCCACTGACTCTGGCCCCTCTCCTCACTGAGGCTACCCCACTCACAGAGGAACCAAGGATGACGAGATGGAAAAATTAAGCCCCTCTCCTCACTGAAGGCTCTTCACTCACTAAGACTCCTCTCCTCACTGTGAGCTCTCTACTCGCTGAGGACCCAGGGAAGAAGAGGTGGGAAAATGTAGCCCCTCTCCTCACTGAATGCTCTCCGCTCACTGAGACTCGTCCCCTCACTGAGAAAATTCCACTGACTCTGGCCCCTCTCCTCACTGAGGCTGCCCCGCTCACAGAGGACCCAAGGATGAAGAGATGGAAAAATGAAGCCCCTCTCCTCACTGAAGACTCTCCACTTGCTGAGGACCCAGTGAAGAAGAGATGGAAAGATGTATCCCCTCTCCTAACTGAATGCTCTCCCCTCACTGAGACTCGTCCCCTCACTTAGACTATTCTATAGACTCTGGCACCCCTCCTCAATGAGGCTGCTCCTCTTGCTGAGGACCTAGGGATGAAGACAGAGGAAAATAAAGCCCCTCTCCTCACGGAAGGCTCTCCACTCACTGAGACTCGTCCCCTCACTGAGACTCCTCTCCTCACTGTGGGCTCTCCACTCGCTGAGGACCCAGGGAAGAGGAGATGGAAAAATGTAGCCCCTCTCCTCACTGAGACTCGTCCCCTCACTGAGACTTCTCTCCTCACTTAGGCTGCTATCTCCTCTGTGGCACCTCTCCTCAACGAGGCTGCTCCTCTCACTGAGGATCTAGGGAAGAAGAGAAAGGGAAATGTAGCCCCTCTACTCACTGAACGCTCTCCACTCACTGAGATTCCTTCCCTCAATGAGACTTTTCCACTGACTCTGGCCCCTCTCCTCACTGAGGCTACCCCACTCACAGAGGACCCAAGGATGACGAGATGGAAAAATTAAGCCCCTCTCCTCACTGAAGGCTCTTCACTCACTAAGACTCCTCTCCTCACTGTGAGCTCTCTACTCGCTGAGGACCCAGGGAAGAAGAGGTGGGAAAATGTAGCCCCTCTCCTCACTGAATGCTCTCCGCTCACTGAGACTCGTCCCCTCACTGAGAAAATTCCACTGACTCAGGCCCCTCTCCTCACTGAGGCTGCCCCCTTCACAGAGGACCCAAGGATGAAGAGATGGAAAAATGAAGCCCCTCTCCTCACTGAAGACTCTCCACTCACTGAGACTCGTCCCCTCACTGAGACTCCTCTCCTCACTGTAGGCTCTCCACTTGCTGAGGACCCAGTGAAGAAGAGATGGAAAGATGTATCCCCTCTCCTAACTGAAGGCTCTCCACTCACTGATACTCGTCCCCTCACTGAGACTATTCCACTGACTCTGGCCCCTCTCCTCACTGAGGCTGCCCCCCTCACAGAGGACCCAAGGATGAAGAGATGGAAAAATGAAGCCCCTCTCCTCAATGAAGGCTCTGCACTCACTGAGACTCGTCCCCTCACTGAGCCTATTCCACTGACTCTGGCCCCTCTCCTCACTGAGGCTGCCCCCTCACAGAGGACCCAAGGATGAAGAGATGGAAAAATGAAGCCCCTCTCCTCACTAAAGGCTCTCCACTCACTGAGGACCCAGGGAAAAAGAGATGGAAAAATGTAGCCCCTCTCTTCACTGAACACTCTCAACTCACTGAGACCCGTCCCTTCATTGACAAAATTCCACTGACTCTGGCCCCTCTCCTCACTGACGCTGCCCACCTCACGGAGGACCCAAGGATGAAGAGATGGAAAAATGAATCCACTCTCCTCACTGAAGGCTCTCCACTCAATGAGACTTCTCTCCTCACTGAGGCTGCTACCTCCACTGTGGCACCTCTCCGCAATGAGGCTGCTCCTCTCGCTGAGGACCCAGGAAGACATAGGGAAATGTAGCCCCTCTACTCACTGAACGCTCTCCATTCACTGAGACTCGTCCCCTCACTGAGACTCCTCTCCTCACTGTAGGCTCTCCACTTGCTGAGGACCCAGTGAAGAAGAGATGGAAAGATGTATCCCCTCTCCTAACTGAATGCTCTCCCCTCACTGAGACTCGTCCCTTCACTGAGACTATTCCATTGACTCTGGCCCCTCTCCTCACTGAGGCCGCACCCCTTACTGAAAACCCAGGGATGAAGATATAGGAAAATGAAGCCCCTCTCCTCACTGAACGCTCTCCACTCACTGAGACTTGTCCCCTCACTGAGACTATTCTTCGGACTCTGGCACCTCTCCTCAATGAGGCTGCCCCCTCAATGAGGACCCAGGGATGAAGAGAGGAAAATGAAGCCCCTCTCCTCACAGACTCCTCCCCTCACTGAGACTCGTCCCCTCACTGAGACTATTCCACTGACTCTGCCCCTCTCCTCACTCAGGCCGCACCCCTCACTGAAGACCCAGGGATGAAGATATAGGAAAATGAAGCCCCTCTCCTCACTGAAGGCTCTTCACTCACTGAGACTCGTCCCCTCACTGGGACAATTCCACTGACTCTGGCCCCTCTCCTCACTGAGGCTGCACCCCTAACTGAAGACCCAGAGATGAAGATATAGGAAAATGAAGCCCCTCTCCTCACTGAAGGCTCTCCACTCACTGAGACTCCTCCCCTCACTGAGACTCGACCCCTCACTGAGACTATTCCACTGACTCTGGCCCCTCTCCTCACTGAGGCTGCTCCCTCCATTGTGGCCCCTCTCCTCAATGAGGCTACTCCCCTCACTGAGGACCCAGGGAAGAGATAGGAAAATGAAGCCCCTCTACTCACTGAGACTTGTCCCCTCACTGAGACTATTCAACTGACTCTGGCCCCTCTCCTCACTGAGGCTGCCCCCGTCACAGAGGACCCAAGGATGAAGAGATGGAAAAATGAAGCCGCTCTCCTCACTGAAGGCTCTCCACTCAATGAGACTCCTCCCCTCACTGAGACTTCTCTCCTCACTGAGGCTGCTACCTCCACTGTGGCACCTCTCCTCAATGAGGCTGCTCCTCTCGCTGAGGACCCAGGAAGAGATAGGGAAATGTAGCCCCTCTACTCACTGTATGCTCTCCATTCACTGAGATTCCTTCCATCTATGACACTATTGCACTGACTCTGTCCGATCTCCTCACTGAGGCTGCCCCCGCACAGAGGTCCCAAGGATGAAGAGTTGGAAAAATGAAGCCCCTCTCCTCACTGAAGGCTTTCCACTCACTGAGACTCCTCCCCTCACTGAGACTATTCTACTGACTCTGGCACCTCTCCTCAATGAGGCTGCTCCTCTCGCTGAGGACCCAGGAAGAGATAGGGAAATGTAGCCCCTCCACTCACTGAACGCTCTCCATTCACTGAGATTCCTTCCATAAATGACACTATTGCACTGACTCTGGCCGATCTCCTCTCTGAGGCTGCCCCCGCACAAAGGTCCCAAGGATGAAGACATGGAAAAATGAAGCCCCTCTCCTCACTGAAGGCTTTCCACTAACTGAGACTCCTCCCCTCACTGAGACTATTCTACTGACTCTGGCACCTCTCCTCAATGAGGCTGCCCCCTCAATGAGGACCCAGGGATGAAGAGAGGAAAATGAAGCCCCTCTCCTCACAGACTCCTTCCCTCACTGAGACTCCTCCCCTCACTGAGACTATTCCACTGACTCTGGCCCCTCTCCTCAGTGAGGCCGCACCCCTCACTGAAGACCCAGGGATGAAGATATAGGAAAATGAAGCCCCTCTCCTCACTGAAGGCTCTCCACTCACTGAGACTCGTCCCCTCACTTAGACAATTCCACTGACTCTGGCCCCTCTCCTCACTGAGGCTGCACCCCTCACTGAAGACCCAGGGATGAAGATATAGGAAAATGAAGCCCCTCTCCTCGCTGAAGGCTCTCCACTCACTGAGACTCGTCCCCTCACTGAGACAATTCCACTTACTCTGGCCCCTCTCCTCACTGAAGGCTTTCCACTCACTGAGACTCGTCCTCTCACTGAGACTATTCCACTGACTCTAGCCCCTCTCCACACTGAGGCTGCCCCCTCCATTGTGGTCCTTCTCCTCAATGAGGCTACTCCCCTCACTGAGGACCCAGGGAAGAGATAGGAAAATGAAGCCTCTCTACTCACTGAACACTCTCCACTCACTGAGACTTGTCCCCTCACTGAGACTATTCAACTGACTCTAGCCCCTCTCCTCACTGAGGCTGCACCACTCACTAAAGACCCAGGGATGAAGACAGAGGAAAATGAAGCCCCTCTCTTCACTGAAGGCTCTCGACTCCTCTCCTCACTGAGACTTTTCCACTCACTGAGACTCGTCCCCTCACTGAGACTAATCCTCTGACTCTAGCCCCCCTCCTCACTGGGTCTGCACCTCTCACTGGAGACCCAGGGATGAAGACAGAGAAAAATGAAGCCCCTCTCCTCACTGAAGGCTTTCCACTCACTGAGACTCGTCCCCTCACTGAGACTATTCCACTGACTCTAGCCCCTCTCCACACTGAGGCTGCCCCCTCACAGAGGACTTAAGGATGAAGAGATGGAAAATGAAGCCCCTCTCCTCACAGACTCCTTCCCTCACTGGATCCTCCCCTCACTGAGACTCGTCCCCTCGCTGAGAATATTCCACTGAATCTGGCCCAACTCCCCACTGAGGCTGCCCCCCTCACAGAGGAGCCAAGGATGAAGAGATGGAAAAGTTAAGCCCCTCTCCTCACTGAAGGGTCTCCACTCAGTGAGACACCTCCCCTCACTGAGACTATTCTACTGACTCTGGCACCTCTCCTCAATGAGGCTGCCCCCTTCACCGAGCACCCAGGGAAGAAGAGAGGAAAATGAAGCCCCTCTCCTCACAAAGACTGCTTTCCTCACTGAGACTCGTCCCCTCACTGAGACTATTCCAGACTCTGGCCCCTCTACTCACTGAGGCTGCACCCCTCATTGGGAACCCAGGGATGAAGACATAGAAAAATGAAGCCCCTCTCCTCACTGAAGGCTCTCCACTCACTGAGACACTTGTCCTGACTCTGGCCCCTATCCTCACTGAGGCCGCACCCCTCAGTGAAGAAACATGGATGAAGATATTGGAAAATGAAGAACCTCTCCTCATTGAAGGCTCTCCACTCACTGAGACTCGTCCCCTCACTGAGACAATTCCACTTACTCTGGCCCCTCTCCTCACTGAAGGCTTTCCACTCACTGAGACTCCTCCCCTCACTGAGACTATTCTACTGACTCTGGCACCTCTCCTCAATGAGGCTGCTCCTCTCGCTGAGGACCCAGGAAGAGATAGGGAAATGTAGCCCCTCCACTCACTGAACGCTCTCCATTCACTGAGATTCCTTCCATAAATGACACTATTGCACTGACTCTGGCCGATCTCCTCACTGAGGCTGCCCCGCACAAAGGTCCCAAGGATGAAGACATGGAAAAATTAAGCCCCTCTCCTCACTGAAGGCTTTCCACTCACTGAGACACCTCCCCTCACTGAGACTATTCTACTGACTCTGGTACCTCTCCTCAATGAGGCTGCCCCCTTCACCGAGGACCCAGGGAAGAAGAGAGGAAAATGAAGCCCCTCTCCTAACAAAGACTGCTATCCTCACTGAGACTCGTCCCCTCACTGAGACTATTCCAGACTCTGGCCCCTCTACTCACTGAGGCTGCACCCCTCATTGGGAACCCAGGGATGAAGACATAGAAAAATGAAGCCCCTCTCCTCACTGAAGGCTCTCCACTCACTGAGACACTTGTCCTGACTCTGGCCCCTATCCTCACTGAGGCCGCACCCCTCACTGAAGAAACAGGGATGAAGATATTGGAAAATGAAGAACCTCTCATCATTGAAGGCTCTCCACTCACTGAGACTCGTCCCCTCACTGAGACTCCTCTCCTCACTGTGGGCTCTCCACTCGCTGAGGACCCAGGGAAGAGGAGATGGAAAAATGTAGCCCCTCTCCTCACTGAGACTCGTCCCCTCACTGAGACTTCTCTCCTCACTTAGGCTGCTATCTCCTCTGTGGCACCTCTCCTCGACGAGGCTGCTCCTCTCACTGAGGATCTAGGGAAGAAGAGAAAGGGAAATGTAGCCCCTCTACTCACTGAACGCTCTCCACTCACTGAGATTCCTTCCCTCAATGAGACTTTTCCACTGACTCTGGCCCCTCTCCTCACTGAGGCTACCCCACTCACAGAGGAACCAAGGATGACGAGATGGAAAAATTAAGCCCCTCTCCTCACTGAAGGCTCTTCACTCACTAAGACTCCTCTCCTCACTGTGAGCTCTCTACTCGCTGAGGACCCAGGGAAGAAGAGGTGGGAAAATGTAGCCCCTCTCCACACTGAATGCTCTCCGCTCACTGAGACTCGTCCCCTCACTGAGAAAATTCCACTGACTCTGGCCCCTCTCCTCACTGAGGCTGCCCCGCTCACAGAGGACCCAAGGATGAAGAGATGGAAAAATGAAGCCCCTCTCCTCACTGAAGACTCTCCACTTGCTGAGGACCCAGTGAAGAAGAGATGGAAAGATGTATCCCCTCTCCTAACTGAATGCTCTCCCCTCACTGAGACTCGTCCCCTCACTTAGACTATTCTATAGACTCTGGCACCCCTCCTCAATGAGGCTGCTCCTCTTGCTGAGGACCTAGGGATGAAGACAGAGGAAAATAAAGCCCCTCTCCTCACGGAAGGCTCTCCACTCACTGAGACTCGTCCCCTCACTGAGACTCCTCTCCTCACTGTGGGCTCTCCACTCGCTGAGGACCCAGGGAAGAGGAGATGGAAAAATGTAGCCCCTCTCCTCACTGAGACTCGTCCCCTCACTGAGACTTCTCTCCTCACTTAGGCTGCTATCTCCTCTGTGGCACCTCTCCTCAACGAGGCTGCTCCTCTCACTGAGGATCTAGGGAAGAAGAGAAAGGGAAATGTAGCCCCTCTACTCACTGAACGCTCTCCACTCACTGAGATTCCTTCCCTCAATGAGACTTTTCCACTGACTCTGGCCCCTCTCCTCACTGAGGCTACCCCACTCACAGAGGACCCAAGGATGACGAGATGGAAAAATTAAGCCCCTCTCCTCACTGAAGGCTCTTCACTCACTAAGACTCCTCTCCTCACTGTGAGCTCTCTACTCGCTGAGGACCCAGGGAAGAAGAGGTGGGAAAATGTAGCCCCTCTCCTCACTGAATGCTCTCCGCTCACTGAGACTCGTCCCCTCACTGAGAAAATTCCACTGACTCAGGCCCCTCTCCTCACTGAGGCTGCCCCCTTCACAGAGGACCCAAGGATGAAGAGATGGAAAAATGAAGCCCCTCTCCTCACTGAAGACTCTCCACTCACTGAGACTCGTCCCCTCACTGAGACTCCTCTCCTCACTGTAGGCTCTCCACTTGCTGAGGACCCAGTGAAGAAGAGATGGAAAGATGTATCCCCTCTCCTAACTGAAGGCTCTCCACTCACTGATACTCGTCCCCTCACTGAGACTATTCCACTGACTCTGGCCCCTCTCCTCACTGAGGCTGCCCCCCTCACAGAGGACCCAAGGATGAAGAGATGGAAAAATGAAGCCCCTCTCCTCAATGAAGGCTCTGCACTCACTGAGACTCGTCCCCTCACTGAGCCTATTCCACTGACTCTGGCCCCTCTCCTCACTGAGGCTGCCCCCTCACAGAGGACCCAAGGATGAAGAGATGGAAAAATGAAGCCCCTCTCCTCACTAAAGGCTCTCCACTCACTGAGGACCCAGGGAAAAAGAGATGGAAAAATGTAGCCCCTCTCTTCACTGAACACTCTCAACTCACTGAGACCCGTCCCTTCATTGACAAAATTCCACTGACTCTGGCCCCTCTCCTCACTGACGCTGCCCACCTCACGGAGGACCCAAGGATGAAGAGATGGAAAAATGAATCCGCTCTCCTCACTGAAGGCTCTCCACTCAATGAGACTTCTCTCCTCACTGAGGCTGCTACCTCCACTGTGGCACCTCTCCGCAATGAGGCTGCTCCTCTCGCTGAGGACCCAGGAAGACATAGGGAAATGTAGCCCCTCTACTCACTGAACGCTCTCCATTCACTGAGATTCCTTCCATCAATGACACTATTGCACTGACTCTAGCCCCTATCCTCACTGAGTCTGCACCACTCACTGGAGACCCAGGGATAAAGACAAAGAAAAATGAAGCCCCTCTCCTCACTGAAGGCTTTCCACTCACTGAGACTCGTCCCCTCACTGAGACTATTCCACTGACTCTAGCCCTTCTCTACACTGAGGCTGCCCCACTCACAGAGGACTCAAGGATGAAGAGATGGAAAATGAAGCCCCTCTCCTCAGACTCCTTCCCTCACTGAATCCTCCCCTCACTGAGACTCGTCCCCTCACTGAGAATATTCCACTGACTCTGGCCCCTCTCCTCACTGAGGCTGCCCCCCTCACAGAGGAGCCAAGGATGAAGAGATGGAAAAATGAAAACCCTCTCCTCACTGAATGCTCTCCCCTCACTGAGACTCGTCCCCTCACTGAGACTATACTATAGACTCTGGCACCCCTCCTCAATGAGGCTGCTCCTCTTGCTGAGGACCTAGGGATGAAGACAGAGGAAAATAAAGCCCCTCTCCTCACGGAAGGCTCTCCACTCACTGATACTCGTCCCCTCACTGAGACTATTCCACTGACTCTGGCCCCTTTCCTCACTGAGGCCGCACCCCTCACTGAAGACCCAGGATGAATATATAGGAAAATGAAGCCCCTCTCCTCAATGAAGGCTCTGCACTCACTGAGACTCGTCCCCTCACTGAGACTATTCTACAGACTCTGGCACCTCTCCTCAATGAGGCTGCTCCTCTCGCTGAGGACCTAGGGATGAAGACAGAGGAAAATAAAGCCCCTCTCCTCACGGAAGGCTCTCCACTCACTGATACTCGTCCCCTCACTGAGACTATTCCACTGACTCTGGCCCCTCTCCCCACTGAGGCTGCCCCCCTCACAGAGGACCTAAGGATGAAGAGATGGAAAAATTAAGCCCCTCTCCTCACTGAAGGGTCTCCACTCACTGAGACACCTCCCCTCACTGAGACTATTCTACTGACTCTGGCACCTCTCCTCAATGAGGCTGCCCCCTTCACCGAGGACCCAGGGAAGAAGAGAGGAAAATGAAGCCCCTCTCCTCACAAAGACTGCTTTCCTCACTGAGACTCGTCCCCTCACTGAGACTATTCCACAGACTCTGGCCCCTCTACTCACTGAGGCTGCACCCCTCATTGGGAACCCAGGGATGAAGACATAGAAAAATGAAGCCCCTCTCCTCACTGAAGGCTCTCCACTCACTGAGACACTTGTCCTGACTCTGGCCCCTATCCTGACTGAGGCTGCCCCCCCTCACAAAGGACCCAGTGATGAAGAGATGGAAAAATGAAGCCCCTCTCCTCACTGAAGGCTCTCCACTCACTGAGACGCTTGTCCTGACTCTGGCCCCTATCCTCACTGAGGCCGCACCCCTCACTGAAGAACCAGGGATGAAGATATTGGAAAAGGAAGAACCTCTCCTCATTGAAGGCTCTCCACTCACTGAGACTCGTCACCTCACTGAGACAATTCCACTGACTCTGGCCCCTTTCCTCACTGAGGCTGCCCCCCTCACAGAGGAACCAAGGATGAAGAGATGGAAAAATGAAGCCCCTCTCCTCACATAAGGCTCTCCACTCACTGAGACTCCTCCCCTCACTGACACTCCTCTCCTCACTGTGGGCTCTCCACTCGCTGAGGACCCAGGGAAGAGGAGATGGAAAAATGTAGCCCCTCTCCTCACTGAACGCTCTCCCCTCACTGAGACTCGTCCCCTCACTGAGACTATTCCACTGACTCTGGCCCCTTTCCTCACTGAGGCCGCACCCCTCACTGAAGACCCAGGATGAATATATAGGAAAATGAAGCCCCTCTCCTCAATGAAGGCTCTGCACTCACTGAGACTCGTCCCCTCAATGAGACTTCTCTCCTCGCTGAGGCTGCTATCTCCTCTGTGGCACCTCTCCTCAACGAGGCTGCTCCTCTCACTGAGGATCCAGGGAAGAAGAGAAAGGGAAATGTAGCCCCTCTACTCACTGAACGCTCTCCACTCACTGAGATTCCTTCCCTCAATGAGACTATTCCACTGACTCTGGCCCCTCTCCTCACTGAGGCTACCCCACTCACAGAGGACCCAAGGATGAAGAGATGGAAAAATTAAGCCCCTCTCCTCACTGAAGGCTCTTCACTCACTAAGACTCCTCTCCTCACTGTGAGCTCTCTACTCGCTGAGGACCCAGGGAAGAAGAGATGGGAAAATGTAGCCCCTCTCCTCACTGAATGCTCTCCGCTCACTGAGACTCCTCCCCTCACTGAGACTTCTCTCCTCAGTTAGGCTGCTAACTCCTCTGTGGCACCTCTCTTCAACGAGGCTGCTCCTCTCACTGAGAACCCAGGGAAGAAGAGATGGAAAAATGAAGTCCCACTACTCACTGAACGCTCTCCCCTCACTGAGACTCGTCCCATCACTGAGCCTATTCCACTGACTCTGGCCCCTCTCCTCACTGAGGCTGCCCCCTCATAGAGGACCCAAGGATGAAGAGATGGAAAAATGAAGCCCCTCTCCTCACTGAAGGCTCTCCACTCACTGAGGACCCAGGGAAAAAGAGATGGAAAAATGTAGCCCCTCTCCTCACTGAACACTCTCAACTCACTGTGACTCGTCCCTTCATTGAGACAATTCCACTGACTCTGGCCCCTCTCCTCACTGAGGCTGCCCCCCTCACAGATGACCCAAGGATGAAGAGATGGAAAAATGAAACCGCTCTCCTCACTGAAGGCTCTCCACTCAATGAGACTCCTCCCCTCACTGAGACTTCTCTCCTCACTGAGGCTGCTACCTCCACTGTGGCACCTCTCCTCAATGAGGCTGCTCCTCTCGCTGAGGACCCAGGAAGAGATAGGGAAATGTAGCCCCTCTACTCACTGAACGCTCTCCATTCACTGAGATTCCTTCCATTAATAACACTATTGCACTGACTCTGGCCGATCTCCTCACTGAGGCTGCCCCCGCACAGAGGTCCCAAGGATGAAGAGATGGAAAAATGAAGCCCCTCTCCTCACTGAGACTCGTCCCCTCACTGAGACAATTCCACTGATTCTGGCCCCTCTCCTCACTGAGGCTGCCCCCCTCACAGAGGACCCAAGGATGAAGAGATGGAAAAATGAAGCCCCTCTCCTCACTGAAGACTCTCCACTCACTGAGACTCCTCCCCTCACTGAGACTATTCTACTGACTCTGGCACCTCTCCTCACTGAGGCTCCCCCCGCACAGAGGTCCCAAGGATGAAGAGAGGAAAATGTAGCCCCTCTCCTCACAGACTCCTTCCCTCACTGAGACTCCTCCCCTCACTGAGACTCGTCCCCTCACTGAGACTATTACACTGACTCTGGCCCCTCTCCTCACTGAGGCCGCACCCCTCACTGAAGACCCAGAGATGAAGATTTAGGAAAAAGAAGCCCCTCTCCTCACTGAAGGCTCTCCACTCACTGAGACTCGTCCCCTCACTGAGACAATTCCACTGACTCTGGCCCCTCTCCTCACTGAGGCTTCACCCCTCACTGAAGACCCAGGGATGAAGATATAGGAAAATGAAGCCCCTCTCCTCACTGAAGGCTCTCCACTCACTGAGACTCCTCCCCTCACTGAGACTATTCCACTGACTCTGGCCACTCTCCTCACTGAGGCTGCTAACTCCATTGTGGCCCCTCTCCTCAATGAGGCTATTCTCCTCACTGAGGACCCAGGGAAGAGATAGGAAAATGAAGCCCCGCTACTCACTGAACGCTCTCCACTCACTGAGACTTGTCCCCTCACTGAGACTATTCAACTGACTCTAGCCCCTCTCCTCAACGAGGCTGCACCCCTCACTGAAGAACCAGGGATGAAGATATTGGAAAATGAAGAACCTCTCCTCATTGAAGGCTCTCCACTCACTGAGACTCGTCCCCTCACTGAGACAATTCCACTGACTCTGGCCCCTCTCCTCACAGAGGCTGCCCCCCTCACAGAGGACCCAAGGATGAAGAGATGGAAAAATGAAGCCCCTCTCCTCACATGAGGCTCTCCACTCACTGAGACTCCTCCCCTCACTGAGACTCCTCTCCTCACTGTGGGCTCTCCACTCGCTGAGAATCCAGGGAAGAGGAGATGGAAAAATGTAGCCCCTCTCCTCACTGAAGCCTCTCCCCTCACTGAGACTCGTCCCCTCACTGAGACTATTCCACTGACTCTGGCCCCTTTCCTCACTGAGGCCGCACCCCTCACTGAAGACCCAGGGATGAAGATATAGGAAAATGAAGCCCCTCTCCTCACTGAAGGCTCTCCACTCACTGAGACTCCTCCCCTCACTGAGACTTCTCTCCACACTGAGGCTGCTATCTCCTCTGTGGCACCTCTCCTCAACGAGGCTCCCCCCGCACAGAGGTCCCAAGGATGAAGAGATGGAAAAATTAAGCCCCTCTCCTCACTGAAGGCTTTCCACGCACTGAGACTCCTCCCCTCACTGAGACTATTCTACCGACTCTGGCACCTCTCCTCAATGAGGCTGCCCCCTCAATGAGGACCCAGGGATGAAGAGAGGAAAATTAAGCCCCTCTCCTCACAGACTCCTTCCCTCACTGAGACTCCTCCCCTCACTGAGACTCGTCCCCTCACTGAGACTATTCCACTGACTCTGGCCCCTCTCCTCACTGAGGCTGCCCCCCTCAAAGAGGACCCAAGGATGAAGAGATGGAAAAATGAAGCCCCTCTCCTCACTGAAGACTCTCCACTCACTGAGACTCGTCCCCTCACTGAGACTCCTCTCCTCACTGTAGGCTCTCCACTTGCTGAGGACCCAGTGAAGAAGAGATGGAAAGATGTATCCCCTCTCCTAACTGAATGCTCTCCCCTCACTGAGACTCGTCCCTTCACTGAGACTATTCCACTGACTCTGGCCCCTCTCCTCACTGAGGCCGCACCCCTCACTGAAGACCCAGGGATGAAGATATAGGAAAATGAACCCCCTCTCCTCACTGAAGGCTCTCCGCTCACTGAGACTCGTCCCCTCACTGAGACAATTCCACTGACTCTGGCCCCTCTCCTCACTGAGGCTGCCCCCCTCACAGAGGACCCAAGGATGAAGAGATGGAAAAATGAAGCCCCTCTCCTAACTGAAGACTCTCCGCTCACTGAGACTCCTCCCCTCACTGAGAATTCTCTCCTCAGTTAGGCTGCTAACTCCTCTGTGGCACCTCTCCTCAACGAGGCTGATCCTCTCACTGAGAACCCAGGGAAGAAGAGATGGAAAAATGAAGTCCCACTACTCACTGAACGCTCTCCCCTCACTGAGACTCGTCCCATCACTGAGCCTATTCCACTGACTCTGGCCCCTCTCCTCACTGAGGCTGCCCCCTCACAGAGGACCCAAGGATGAAGAGATGGAAAAATGAAGCCCCTCTCCTCACTGAAGGCTCTCCACTCACTGAGGACCCTGGGAAAAAGAGATGGAAAAATGTAGCCCCTCTCCTCACTGAACACTCTCAACTCACTGTGACTCGTCCCTTCATTGAGACAATTCCACTGACTCTGGCCCCTCTCCTCACTGAGGCTGCCCCCCTCACAGAGGACCCAAGGATGAAGAGATGGAAAAATGAAACCGCTCTCCTCACTGAAGGCTCTCCACTCAATGAGACTCCTCCCCTCACTGAGACTTCTCTCCTCACTGAGGCTGCTACCTCCACTGTGGCACCTCTCCTCAATGAGGGTGCTCCTCTCGCTGAGGACCCAGGAAGAGATAGGGAAATGTAGCCCCTCTACTCACTGAACGCTCTCCATTCACTGAGATTCCTTCCATTAATAACACTATTGCACTGACTCTGGCCGATCTCCTCACTGAGGCTGCCCCCGCACAGAGGTCCCAAGGATGAAGAGATGGAAAAATGAAGCCCCTCTCCTCACTGAAGGCTCTCCACTCACTGAGACTCGTCCCCTCACTGAGACAATTCCACTGATTCTGGCCCCTCTCCTCACTGAGGCTGCCCCCCTCACAGAGGACCCAAGGATGAAGAGATGGAAAAATTAAGCCCCTCTCCTCACTGAAGACTCTCCGCTCACTGAGACTCCTCCCCTCACTGAGATTTCTCTCCTCAGTTAGGCTGCTAACTCCTCTGTGGCACCTCTCTTCAACTAGGCTGCTCCTCTCACTGAGAACCCAGGGCAGAAGAGATGGAAAAATGAAGCCCCTCTACTCACTGAACGCTCTCCCCTCACTGAGACTCATCCCCTCACTGAGCCTATTCCACTGACTCTGGCCCCTCTCCTCACTGAGGCTGCCCCCTCACAGAGGACCCAAGGATGAAGAGATGGAAAAATGAAGCCGCTCTCCTCACTGAAGGCTCTCCACTCAATGAGACTCCTCCCCTCACTGAGACTTCTCTCCTCACTGAGGCTGCTACCTCCACTGTGGCACCTCTCCTCAATGAGGCTGCTCCTCTCGCTGAGGACCCAGGAAGAGATAGGGAAATGTAGCCCCTCTACTCACTGAACGCTCTCCATTCACTGAGATTCCTTCCATTAATAACACTATTGCACTGACTCTGGCCGATCTCCTCACTGAGGCTGCCCCCGCACAGAGGTCCCAAGGATGAAGAGATGGAAAAATGAAGCCCCTCTCCTCACTGAGACTCGTCCCCTCACTGAGACAATTCCACTGATTCTGGCCCCTCTCCTCACTGAGGCTGCCCCCCTCACAGAGGACCCAAGGATGAAGAGATGGAAAAATGAAGCCCCTCTCCTCACTGAAGACTCTCCACTCACTGAGACTCCTCCCCTCACTGAGACTATTCTACTGACTCTGGCACCTCTCCTCACTGAGGCTCCCCCCGCACAGAGGTCCCAAGGATGAAGAGAGGAAAATGTAGCCCCTCTCCTCACAGACTCCTTCCCTCACTGAGACTCCTCCCCTCACTGAGACTATTACACTGACTCTGGCCCCTCTCCTCACTGAGGCCGCACCCCTCACTGAAGACCCAGAGATGAAGATTTAGGAAAAAGAAGCCCCTCTCCTCACTGAAGGCTCTCCACTCACTGAGACTCGTCCCCTCACTGAGACAATTCCACTGACTCTGGCCCCTCTCCTCACTGAGGCTTCACCCCTCACTGAAGACCCAGGGATGAAGATATAGGAAAATGAAGCCCCTCTCCTCACTGAAGGCTCTCCACTCACTGAGACTCCTCCCCTCACTGAGACTATTCCACTGACTCTGGCCACTCTCCTCACTGAGGCTGCTACCTCCATTGTGGCCCCTCTCCTCAATGAGGCTATTCTCCTCACTGAGGACCCAGGGAAGAGATAGGAAAATGAAGCCCCGCTACTCACTGAACGCTCTCCACTCACTGAGACTTGTCCCCTCACTGAGACTATTCAACTGACTCTAGCCCCTCTCCTCAACGAGGCTGCACCCCTCACTGAAGAACCAGGGATGAAGATATTGGAAAATGAAGAACCTCTCCTCATTGAAGGCTCTCCACTCACTGAGACTCGTCCCCTCACTGAGACAATTCCACTGACTCTGGCCCCTCTCCTCACAGAGGCTGCCCCCCTCACAGAGGACCCAAGGATGAAGAGATGGAAAAATGAAGCCCCTCTCCTCACATGAGGCTCTCCACTCACTGAGACTCCTCCCCTCACTGAGACTCCTCTCCTCACTGTGGGCTCTCCACTCGCTGAGAATCCAGGGAAGAGGAGATGGAAAAATGTAGCCCCTCTCCTCACTGAAGCCTCTCCCCTCACTGAGACTCGTCCCCTCACTGAGACTATTCCACTGACTCTGGCCCCTTTCCTCACTGAGGCCGCACCCCTCACTGAAGACCCAGGGATGAAGATATAGGAAAATGAAGCCCCTCTCCTCACTGAAGGCTCTCCACTCACTGAGACTCCTCCCCTCACTGAGACTTCTCTCCACACTGAGGCTGCTATCTCCTGTGGCACCTCTCCTCAACGAGGCTCCCCCCGCACAGAGGTCCCAAGGATGAAGAGATGGAAAAATTAAGCCCCTCTCCTCACTGAAGGCTTTCCACGCACTGAGACTCCTCCCCTCACTGAGACTATTCTACCGACTCTGGCACCTCTCCTCAATGAGGCTGCCCCCTCAATGAGGACCCAGGGATGAAGAGAGGAAAATTAAGCCCCTCTCCTCACAGACTCCTTCCCTCACTGAGACTCCTCCCCTCACTGAGACTCGTCCCCTCACTGAGACTATTCCACTGACTCTGGCCCCTCTCCTCACTGAGGCTGCCCCCCTCAAAGAGGACCCAAGGATGAAGAGATGGAAAAATGAAGCCCCTCTCCTCACTGAAGACTCTCCACTCACTGAGACTCGTCCCCTCACTGAGACTCCTCTCCTCACTGTAGGCTCTCCACTTGCTGAGGACCCAGTGAAGAAGAGATGGAAAGATGTATCCCCTCTCCTAACTGAATGCTCTCCCCTCACTGAGACTCGTCCCTTCACTGAGACTATTCCACTGACTCTGGCCCCTCTCCTCACTGAGGCCGCACCCCTCACTGAAGACCCAGGGATGAAGATATAGGAAAATGAAGCCCCTCTCCTCACTGAAGGCTCTCCGCTCACTGAGACTCGTCCCCTCACTGAGACAATTCCACTGACTCTGGCCCCTCTCCTCACTGAGGCTGCCCCCCTCACAGAGGACCCAAGGATGAAGAGATGGAAAAATGAAGCCCCTCTCCTAACTGAAGACTCTCCGCTCACTGAGACTCCTCCCCTCACTGAGAATTCTCTCCTCAGTTAGGCTGCTAACTCCTCTGTGGCACCTCTCCTCAACGAGGCTGATCCTCTCACTGAGAACCCAGGGAAGAAGAGATGGAAAAATGAAGTCCCACTACTCACTGAACGCTCTCCCCTCACTGAGACTCGTCCCATCACTGAGCCTATTCCACTGACTCTGGCCCCTCTCCTCACTGAGGCTGCCCCCTCACAGAGGACCCAAGGATGAAGAGATGGAAAAATGAAGCCCCTCTCCTCACTGAAGGCTCTCCACTCACTGAGGACCCTGGGAAAAAGAGATGGAAAAATGTAGCCCCTCTCCTCACTGAACACTCTCAACTCACTGTGACTCGTCCCTTCATTGAGACAATTCCACTGACTCTGGCCCCTCTCCTCACTGAGGCTGCCCCCCTCACAGAGGACCCAAGGATGAAGAGATGGAAAAATGAAACCGCTCTCCTCACTGAAGGCTCTCCACTCAATGAGACTCCTCCCCTCACTGAGACTTCTCTCCTCACTGAGGCTGCTACCTCCACTGTGGCACCTCTCCTCAATGAGGGTGCTCCTCTCGCTGAGGACCCAGGAAGAGATAGGGAAATGTAGCCCCTCTACTCACTGAACGCTCTCCATTCACTGAGATTCCTTCCATTAATAACACTATTGCACTGACTCTGGCCGATCTCCTCACTGAGGCTGCCCCCGCACAGAGGTCCCAAGGATGAAGAGATGGAAAAATGAAGCCCCTCTCCTCACTGAAGGCTCTCCACTCACTGAGACTCGTCCCCTCACTGAGACAATTCCACTGATTCTGGCCCCTCTCCTCACTGAGGCTGCCCCCCTCACAGAGGACCCAAGGATGAAGAGATGGAAAAATTAAGCCCCTCTCCTCACTGAAGACTCTCCGCTCACTGAGACTCCTCCCCTCACTGAGATTTCTCTCCTCAGTTAGGCTGCTAACTCCTCTGTGGCACCTCTCTTCAACTAGGCTGCTCCT
This sequence comes from Urophycis tenuis, assembly GCA_036785325.1. Lineage (NCBI taxonomy): Eukaryota > Metazoa > Chordata > Actinopteri > Gadiformes > Phycidae > Urophycis > Urophycis tenuis. Next base: position 2,384,834 of record JAXIVH010000020.1, on the reverse strand, counting down.
CTCACTGAGAACCCAGGGCAGAAGAGATGGAAAAATGAAGCCCCTCTACTCACTGAACGCTCTCCCCTCACTGAGACTCATCCCCTCACTGAGCCTATTCCACTGACTCTGGCCCCTCTCCTCACTGAGGCTGCCCCCTCACAGAGGACCCAAGGATGAAGAGATGGAAAAATGAAGCCGCTCTCCTCACTGAAGGCTCTCCACTCAATGAGACTCCTCCCCTCACTGAGACTTCTCTCCTCACTGAGGCTGCTACCTCCACTGTGGCACCTCTCCTCAATGAGGCTGTTCCTCTCGCTGAAGACCCGGGGATGAAGACATAGGAAAATGAAGCCCCTCTCCTCACTGAAGGCTCTCCACTCACTGAGACTCGTCCCCTCACTGAGACAATTCCACTGACTATGACCCCTCTCCTCACTGAGGCTGCACCCCTCACTGAAGACCCGGGGATGAAGACATAGGAAAATGAAGCCCCTCTCCTCACTGAAGGCTGTCCACTCACTGAGACTCCTTCCCTCACTGAGACTCCTCTCCTCACTGTGGGCTCTCCACTCGCTGAGGACCCAGGGATAAAGAGATGGAAAAATGAAGCCTCTCTCCTCACTGAAGGCTCTCCACTCACTAAGACTCCTCCCCTCACTGAGACTATTCTACAGACTATGGCACCTCTCTTCAATGAGGCTGCCCCCCTCACTGGATGAAGAGAGGAAAATGAAGCCCCTCTCCTCACAAAGACTCCTTCCCTCACTGAGACTCCTCCCCTAACTGAGACTTGTCACCTCACTGAGACTATTCCATTGAGTTTGGCCCCTCTCCTCACTGAGGCTGCCCACCCTCACAGAGGACCCAAGGATGAAGAGATGGAAAAATGAAGCCTCTCTCCTCACTGAAGGCTCTCCACTCACTAAGACTCCTCCCCTCACTGAGACTATTCTACAGACTCTGGCACCTCTCTTCAATGAGGCTGCCCCCCTCACTGGATGAAGAGAGGAAAATGAAGCCCCTCTCCTCACAAAGACTCCTTCCCTCACTGAGACTCCTCCCCTAACTGAGACTTGTCACCTCACTGAGACTATTCCATTGAGTTTGGCCCCTCTCCTCACTGAGGCTGCCCACCCTCACAGAGGACCCAAGGATGAAGAGATGGAAAAATGAAGCCCCTCTCCTTACTGAAGGCTCTCCACTCAATGAGACTCCTCCCCTCACTGAGACTTCTCTCCTCACGGTGGGCTCTCCACTCGCTGAGGACCCAGGGAAGAGATAGGAAAATGTAGCCCCTCACCTCACTGAACGCTCTCAACTCACTGAGACTCGTCCCCTCACTGAGACTATTCCACTGACTCTAGCTCCTCTCCTCACTGAGGCTGCACCTCTCACTGAAGACCCAAGGATGAAGACAGAGGAAAATGAAGCCCCTCTCCTCACTGAAGGCTCTCCACTCACTGAGACTCGTCCCCTCACTGAGACTTTTCCACTGACTCTGGCCCCTGTCCTCACTCAGGCTACAACCCTCACTGAAGACCTGGGAATGAAGACATAGGAAAATTAAGCCCCTCTCCTCACTGGAGGCTCTCCACTCACTGAGACTCCTCTCCTCACTGAGACTCTTCTCCTCACTGAGGCTGCTACCTCCACTGTGGCACCTCTCATCAATAAGGGCACTCCTCTCGCTGAAGACCTAGGGAAGAAGAGATAGGGAAATGAAGCCCCTCTACTCACTGAATGCTCTTCACTCACTGAGATTCCTTCCCTCAATGAGACTATTCCACTGACTCTGGCCCCTCTCCTCAATGAGGCTGCCCGCCTCATTGAGGACCCAGAGATGGAGGGAGGAAAATGAAGCCCCTCTCCTCACAAAGACCCCTTCCCTCACTGAGACTCCTCCCCTAACTGAGTCTTGTCACCTCACTGAGACTATTCCACTGACTTTGGCCCCTCTCATCACTGAGGCTGCAACCCCACTGAACACCCAGGGTTGAAGAGAGGAAAATGAAGTCCCTCTCCTTACTTAAGGCTCTACACTCACTGAGACTCCTCTCCTCATTGTGGGCTCTCCACTCGCTGAGGACCAAGGGATGAAGAGAGGAAAATGTAGCCCCTCTCCTCATTGAACGCTCTCCACTCACTGAGACTCGTCCCCTCACTGAGACTATTCCACTGATTCTGGCCCCTCTCCTCACTGAGACTGCACCCCTCACTGAAGACCCAAGGATGAAGACATAGGAAAATGAAGCACCTCTCCTCACTGAAGGCTCTCCACTCACTGAGACTCTCCCCTCACTGAGACTCCTCTCATCACTGAGGCCGCTATCTCCACTATGGCCCCTCTCCTCACTAAGGCTGCCCCCCTCACAGAGGACCCAATGATGAAGAGATGAAGCCCCTCTCCTCACTGAAGGCTCTCCCCTCACTGAGACTATTCCACTAACTGTGGCCCCTCTCCTCACTGAGGCTGCACCCCTCACTGAAGACCCAGGAATGAAGACATAGGAAAATGAAGCCCCTCTCCTCACTGAAGGCTCTCCCCTCACAGAGACTCCTCCACTCACTGAGACTCCTCTCCTCACTGTGCCCTCTCCACTCGCTGAGGAACCGGGGAAGAAGAGTATGGAAAATGTAGCCCCTCTCCTCACTGAATGCTCTCCACTCACCTATACTCATCCACTCACTGAGACTCGTCCCCTAACTGAGACTATTCCACTGACTCTGGCCCCTCTACTTACTGAGGCTGCACCCCTCACTGAAGACACTGGGATGAAGACATAGGAAAATGAATCCCCTATACTCACTGAAGGCTCTCCACTCACTGAGACTCCTCCCCTCACTGAGACTCCTCTCCTCACTGTAGGCTCTCCACTCGCTGAGGACCCAGAGAAGAAGAGATAGGGAAATGTAGCCCCTCTACTCACTGAACACTCTCCACTCACTGAGATTCCTTCCCTCAATGAGACGATTCCACTGACTCTGGCCCCTCTCCTCACTGAGGCTGCATCCCTCACTGAACACCCAGGGATGAAGACAGAGGAAAATGAAGCCCCTCTCCTCACTGAAGGCTCTCCACTCACTGAGACTCCTCCCCTCAATGAGACTCCTCTCCTCACTGTGGGGTCTCCACTCAATTAGGACCCAGGGAAGAAGAGATGGGAAAATGTAGCCACTCTACTCACTGTGGCCCCTCTCCTCACTGAGGCTGCTCCCCTCACCGAGATGCTTCTCCTCACTGTGGTTGCTACCTCCACTGTGGCCCTCCCCTCACTGAGGCTGCTCCCCTCATTGAGGCCCCTGGGAAGAAGAGAAGGGAAAATAAAGCCCCTCCCCTCACTGAGGCCAGTTATATAAATAAAAATGAATTGATTTAAAAATTATATTTATTTATTAAAAATTATTATTAATAGTAGATATATAGTTGTTGTGCTCTCACTGTGCTCTCAATAGTTGGCTGTATTGACGGGGGTGACGAGGGTGAGTATAGGACTGTTGTGCGCAACTTTGTCTCTTAGTGTGAGCTGAACCATCTACAGCTCAATGCTACAAAGACGAAGGAGCTCATTGTGGACCTAAGGAGGGTCAAAACACCGGTGGGCCCCGTGTTCATCCAGGGGGTTCCGGTCGACACTGTTGATGAGTACAAGCACCTGGGGGTGTACTTCAACAACAAGTTGGACTGGACCAGGAACACAGAGGCTGTCTATAAGAAGGGCCAAAGCCGTCTATTTTTTCTGAGGAGGCTAAGGTCCTTCAACATCTGCAGGACAATGCTGAGGATGTTCTATTAGACTGTGGTTGCCAGTGCGATCTTCTTTGCTGTCACATGCTGGGGCAGTGGGATGAGGGTTGCGGACACTAACAGACTTAATAGACTCATCAAGAGGGCTGGTGATGTAGTGGGTGAGGAATTGGACACTCTGACTACCGTGGCAGACAGGAGGATGATGTCCAGGCTACGGACTATCATGGACAATTCCTCTCACCCTCTCTTTTCCACCCTGGCTCAGCGGAGGAGTACCTTCAGCAGAAGACTCCCCTCACTGAGATGCACCACAGAGTGACATAGGAAATCATTCCTGCCTGTGGTCATCAAACTTTACAATTTGTCCCTTTCATCTGGATAACAGGTTTTCCATTCTTATTGCACAACTGTAATTTCATTTCACTGTCATTTCATTTTACCACATAACTGGTCATCCCCCTGCACAACTGGTCGTACAAAAAATCTGACATGCTACATCCTTGTGTATGCTATTACCTCATAGTGTATGCCTGGATGTATGTACATGTATGTATATTTTCATTTCTTTATGTTAATTTTTTTATTTTATTACATAGGTTTTTATTTTACATAAGTTTACATTATATATTTATATATCCTAACACTCTACTATACGTAGAGTGTCTTCTACTATACGTAGAGTGTCTGTCTCTTCTTTCTTTTTTTTTCCTGGAGCATTGTGATGAATACAATTTCCCTCAGGGATCAATAAAGTATGTCTGTCTGTCAGTCTGTCTGTTTAGTTGAATAGAATATAAAACAAATATTGTCTGATGCCTGATGACATATAATGTAGAGCAGACTATTGAAGGAAAAAAAAGATAACCAGCAGCTACTCTACTACTACTACTACCACTATTCCTGACTGATTAACTAGCAGATGTGTGGTAATTGACAGCAGCCTGACTGGTGGTCCTAGCTATACAGAAGGGGTCTAATATGTATGTATAATATATACAGTGTGTATGTGAGGGTAGATAACACAAAGTAATTATACAATTATACAACAGAAAGATGGTAAAGGGTTAACGGAGAAGTGAACTTGAGGGTCTGGGGGTCCATTTTAATCTCCATGAGATACCAGGACTGCCACACACACACACACACACACACACACACACACACACACATCGATATGATGAAGACTGTGATGATGATGGGGTGTGATGGTCACTATGTGTGACCATTATATGCACAGTATACACCCAGTACAGTGTCTGTATTCTGATTGGATGTAACTTAATCACATGATGTGTTGAGTCAAATCAAGACATGTGCATATAATGAATCACAATTAAAGTTAAAGTGAATTCAAGTTGAAATCAACATATGGGAGTATTAGATTCAATAGAGTGGGTCATTATTGTTAGAATCTGAGACACAAAAAGGTATTCAAAATAATAAATACAACTAGGATAGACATAATATAAAGGATGGACATTTACACTTCGTATTGCAAAGTATCTCAAGATACTGCCAAGAGTATATGCTCTTTGGACTTCAGGTGCTGATTCCAGGTGCTAAAATGGTCAGGGGATAGAGCGTAGCAGTGTGGTCTCAGTGTTCAGTCTGAATGGAGAAGGCATGCCGTCATCTGACTAGAGTTAAGCTAAGTATTTTATATGTTGAGAAGAATGGCAGAGTGTTCCCCCTTGCTGCTGTTGCCGGCACTCGCTTAAAAACACCCAACTGCCAAAGCGAAAACGCTAATCGAGGAAAAAGTCAACTCTGGGTAGTCCTTCATTTCTCTCCACTCACATTCGCCAACGTCAATCTTGGTTTCACCCGTCTATTTGCCGTTTTAATATCTTCCACCAGCACCGAGGTATGAGGGCAATTTAGTCATGAGGTATAGGGAGCGCTCTTGTCTGTAATCATTAACGCCGACTCCACTACACGGGGAAAGCACGCCCCCTGGAGGAACTACGAGGAAAGTGACACAACGTTTACAACGGCCGAGAGAAAGACTTTGAAAATACAATATACCATATATATAACGATAGGATGGTTGCTATTTTTAGCTATCAGCTTGCACTACAGATATATCTAGATAGTTTTCAGAAAAGAACAAAAATATATATTTTTATTATAATCATTATTATTATCATCATCATCATCTTTTATATTAAATATAATTACCACTGATACTTCTTATACCAATAATGGATGATGTAATCATGCTCATCAATTAATGGATAATTATAAAATAATGACAATCAGGGTCTATACAACACGGCCCCCAGCTTCGATACCCGGAGCCAGTGGCGCAAAAAGTGGGTATGCGCTATGTGGCGCATAGGCGCACCGCACCAGGGGGGCGCCAAAGAGATGGTAAAAGAAAAAGAAAATTATATATATATTCTTTTTTGGGGGGGGGGAGGGTGGGGTCTATATGTAGCTGCTGTTGTGCGTTTCTAAATAATTTCAGCATTTTCTGAATGTTGCATTTTAGAGGACCAACAGGCTAGAGTAGGTGTAGCCGGAACGATCTGCACGCTCCAACTACACCTGCGTTGTGTTCTGTGCTCTGTGCTCAATAACATTGGACGCAGGGGTGGTTTCTCACACAGGTTTATTCCTCTCTGTATGATGGCGACATGAAACTAAATGGATGAGTGAGTGGTGATCTTCTCCACAACAATCCTCTCAGTCAGGAACAACTCAGACTGACCATGCAACACCATTTCTCCGCATAATCAATCACAATTAAACATCTACAACAATGGAAGCTGAGCAATCACAGACATACCTGTATGATGGCGACATGAAACAAAATGGATGAGTAAGTGGTGATCTTCTCCAAAACAATCCTATCACAAAAAAATAAAACCCACTTAGCATATAGGCTAGTACATGGAGAATACATCAGCGTCATGCGCACCACACACACACACACACACACGCACGCAAACACGCACGCACACACACAATCGCTCGCGCACGCACACACACACACACAAGGAGAAATCGCGGCAAAATACTTTTCCGATTTTCGCTCAAAACAGCTCTTAAAAACATGTTACACGAAAGAAAACACCATAAACAAATCTCTAAACAGTACTGCGTTCATATTCTGTCATTAATTCACATTAAAATGTAACAACAAAACTTTCTGATCCCAGAACCTCAACAACGTACCTCTCTCAGTCAGGAACAACTCAGACTGAGGAGAGACGGGAACTACGCACGAGAAGCAAAATAAAAGCTCAGATTTGTAAAAAAAAAAAAAAAAGGAAATATGAAAATAACACCAAAAAAAGTTGTATTAACAGAAATTTAGAGTAAAAAGAAACACACACATAAAATAAATAAATAAAAACACCAAAATGTATTACTATCTTTTCTTATCTGTTACATAGGTGCCCTATCTCATAAGATTCCATCATAGAATTTTGACATAGAAGAGGGAGCGGGGGCGCCGTGAGTGCGAGCTAGCAGGTACGAGTAGTGAGTCGTATGGTATGTGTATTTAAGTATCATAATAATGCATAATTATGGTAGGCCTGCAGTGGCTGATATACTTTAAAATAAGCATTTCTTATTTAAAGCCCATACCATGATGTCCGGCACACTTATTTATTATGTATTTATAAAAAATAAAAAATAAAAACATTTTGGGAGGGGGGCCCCGCAAAAATTGTTGCTGCATACCCCCCTGACACTGGGTAGTGGCGCCCCTGCCCGGAGCACCGGACCTCCCTGTGTGTGTGTGTGTGTGTGTGTGTGTGTGTGTGTGTGTGTGTGTGTGTGTGTGTGTGTGTGTGTGTGTGTGTGTGTGTGTGTGTGTGAGACTACAACCGACACAGAGACACAAAGTTACCAATACGCCGACTAAACCCAAACCCAGGGAGGAGGTCCTCCTGGGTGAATGTGGACCTGAAGGTGTGGATGTGTGTCAGTGTGTCTGAGGACCCTCCTACATCTGGGGACACTCTGTAGAAGGACAGAGTGCCAGCAGGCCGGTCCAGATACATTCCTATTCTGTTAGAGCCAGCGGGGGGGAGAGGTATGACTGTTTCACTATTGTTGTAATGGGCAAAGTAAACATCATCATCACAATAAAGACTCCAGGACTTGTTGTTCCCTCCAAGCCTGCTGTCATCACCCTGTCCTTTCCTTGTGATTCCTCTGTATGTCACTCCTATTTCAACACGTCCTTTCCTCTCTACCTCCCAATAACAGTGGTCAGTCAGACCCTCTCTACACAACACCTGGGGCCTGGAGTCAAATCTCTCTGGGTGATCAGGATACAACTGCGGCTCTCTAACCCACATCACCTTTCTGTTGTCCTCGGACAGAGAGAGATGTATGTTGGCTGTGTTTGGGTCCAGTGTGAGTTCACAGCCATCTGAGGGACAACAAGACATGATTAGGCTGCTGAACACACAGAAACACACTGAAGAGGTGTTTCCCACACAAAGCAGACGTCTGGTGTAATATTGATCTAATGAGAATGAACAGCATCAGTCCACTAGTTATAAGAGCAGGGCTCTCCCCACACAGTGAACGAGAAGCGCTGTGCCACCACGGAACACTTCCTGCCACGCGTATCTTTAGTGGACGCTGTGGCTTTTTCCCTTTCATTTCTGAAACAGTTCAATGGGTTACAACAATTTACAATGAACACATCAACAATGTTACGGATACATCAACAACAATGTTATGAATATATCAAGAATAGTATGACTATACCAACAGCAATGTTATTAATACATAACTAACAACAATATTATGTATGCATTGACAAGAATGTTGTAAATATGTCAACAAGAATGTTATAAACATATCAACAATGTCATGAATACATCTACATACTATACAATACATTGGATCCAGATCTTACCAAAGACAATCAGCTGAGCAGTGTGATTGGCCGTGCCAGCCCTGTTGCTGGCCACGCAGCAGACCGTGTTCACACCAGACCTCAGGCCTCTGACCAAGAGGAAGCCCCTCTCCACCCAGGCCGCAGGCTCCCATCGGGGGTCCGTGCCGCCCCTCTTCAGAGGCCGGCCGTTGTGCAGCCACTCCACGGTGGGCTCAGGAGTGCCGCTGGCATCACAGCTGAAGCGGGCCGCGTGGCCCACGGGCAGCACGGTGGTACTGGAGTGGAAGGCTGTGATGCTGGGGGCCTCCTCCTCTGTGTCCGTCACTGAAGACAAGAAACCAGGACCAGGTGAGTGAACGTTGTCCAACACGTATCTGGAGATGCAGCACCAAAACACGGCCTTCACTCGCTCACAAAGCCAGAGGGTGACACAGAAGATTCAGATCCAGTTTTCTCGCCTGCCTTTTCATACGTGATTAAATATCGATTACATATAGAATATGCAGCATCTACAAAGTCCCAGGGAGGGGAAGACACTCCAGGTCAGAGATAAGAGTCAGGAGCTTGCGGAGGAGAACGCAAAACCAGCTCCAATTAAAACTCATGTAAGCAAACGCAGATAAACGCACACTGGGGATGTTTTTCAGATGATCTTTCATTTGTTGTGCTAGTTGGACAGAATACTGTTTACATTACATGCACGTTGTAATTTCATTTATTTTAAGATTTTATTTTTGATTGAAGATGTTTTATTATAGCCTTATTTGTTGTTAATGGTCACTTGCCTCTTTATTTTACTGTTGTAATGTTTCCGCTGGACTGAGTTTTCTGTTCAATAATGGTTTGCCTGAATAAAGAAAGATCACTTTTATATAGACTAAAACTTTGACTATGCATTTTGTTGATTGGTTTTTTAATCTAAATTGAATACACAAGTGAATCCTCAATTTGCTCTGTGATCTCAACTTATAATATAATAGTCAAATATGATCCGAATAGACCTTCATTATACTCATTTCCTGACTTTTGCTTTGTCAGTTTTTGCTTTAGAAAACTGGTACATCTCCAGTGGGTGGGGTGGGGGTGTGGGGAGAACCAGATGCAGGCGTCATTTCATCAAGTTTACAAACGGCGGTTCCATCAAGCAAACTCCTAAACCAGACATCACTAGCAGACACAGACCCTGGTCAGAGGTAAACACATCCAACCACCTTTCCATTCATAAAGTATATATACAGAGAATAGAAAGGATGAACAATTCTACACTCATGAACACAAACAAAGTCAACAGACCCTCTTTCTTCAGGTCAGCTTCCAGATGTTCTGTGACCTTCTCACAGATCCCGTGGTGCAGTCTGTCACACGGTTCTTCAGACCATCTGCCATCCGATGCTACTACACAGTCTTCTACTCCACCGCCATCGCGTGGTTCACTGCGTCTCCAACTGAAAACCACAAGGAGTAGAACGTCGAGCACAGTGTTGAGGTGATAGCACTATGTCACTCTGAGAGAAGAGATGCTGCTGAGTCTTCAGCCTGACCTTGAAGTCATGTCGGTACCATCCACCCACTTGAAGGTCCCCTCTGTGTAAAGCCCACTCAGTCCGATCCAGGAAGGACCCCTCAATCTGCTGACAAACCCCTGTTCCCAATAGGATTAGTATCTGTTGTCATGACAACCCAGCTAACAACACAAACACTCTCACACTCACACACACAAACACCCACACACACACTGTCACCTGTTCTTCTCTGCTGTTGATAACTACCAGGTCTGCATTTCTTTGCAGACAGTAATCTCGACTGGTCATCCAGTTCCTCTTAGTAGGAGAAATAAAATAGAGTCTCTGGTTGAAATACAGCCAGCCTTGGGTCAAATCACCTGTTGAACAGAAAGAAAATCCTTAACAAATACAGAAGGTTTTTGCACTTTCTCCATTCCTAGGGGTGGCAGTATCTCAATGTGTAGAGCGGGTGGACAGAGCGGGTCGTCCACTAACCGTAGGGTCTGTGGTGCATTCCCCTTAATCCCCCTCCTCCAACTGTCCACATGTCGAACCCCACAGATGTACTGATTGTAAGTCGCTTTGGACAAAAGCATCTGCTAAATGCCCCCTTTACTGTTTACCCCTTGTGACAGACAACCCTGAAACCTGACCTGTGCAGTAGAGAACAATAGAACCATGACCTTGTCTAGTAGATAACAATAGAACCATGACCTTGTGCAGTAGAGAACAATAGAAACCTGACCTGTGTAGTACAGAACAATAGAAACCTAGTAGAGAACAATAGAAACATGAACTTGTGTAGTAGAGAACAATAGAACCATGACCTTGTGTAGTAGAGAACAATAGAACCATGACCTTGTGTAGTAGAGAACAATAGAAACATAAACTTGTGTAGTAGAGAACAATAGAAACATGAACTTGTGTAGTAGAGAACAATAGAAACATGACCTTGTGTAGTAGAGAACAATAGAAACATGACCTTGTGTAGTAGAGAACAATACAAACCTAGTAGAGAACAATACAAACCTAGTAGAGAACAATAGAAACCTAGTAGAGAACAATAGAACCATGACCTTGTGTAGTAAACCCCTACACTGTTTGTTATTGTGTCCCACAAAGTCTCACTCACTGAGAGTTGAGTTGAGTTGTTGCAGGAAGAGAATGGTGGAAAGCAGACTGAGAGCTGGAGAGCAGAGAATTTGTTTTGTTGGGATTAATGAAGGCCTAGTTTAGTGTTATCTCAAAGATAGGGGAAGGAGAGTTGAAATTGTAATCACGATAAGGAAATTTCCTGCGACAATTAGATTTTAGTTAGATTTGGACACAATACAAAGCAAAAGGCAAAGTAAGAAGCAGTATTTTTCTGTAGGGATCCTTTCCATATCGATGGAATATACAGTGAGAGGGTCAAGGGCAAAAACAAGCACTTTCAGAGGATGACGGGCTCTATTGACTCTACTGCTCCCCCTGCTGGAGGAGGAGGCTAACAACACCTTCAGTACCACCATGCTGCCATAGGGGGGACATCCTTTATTTATTTTATTTGGTTAGAAGTTCAACACGGTCTGTGCTTGGTTACCCTGACAATATAAAATGTTAAGTTAGAAGGAAGAGGGGATGTTCAAACATAAATCACAAAATCAGAAAGCATGTTTGAAATAAAGTTTCATAACATGATTGATTGAGTTTTACTTTGAAGACCTTTCTAAAACACTCACCAACTTCACCCATTAAGTGCTCTCTCCACTCCGTACAAGGTGTCACTAAAGAAGTAAAGAAGAGCACAGAGGAGAACAGAAGAAATCAGCTCTAAAACAGAACAACATCGTCTCTAAACAAAACCCACAGCCAATAAGCCCATCCACACTGAAAGGAAACAGGAAATGATTAAATGACTATTATCATCGTCATCATACATTTTATCTCTACCGTTGTTATTATTATGGTCATTATATTGAGGATGATATGATTTAGACTCACTGAGGCGCAGGGAGATTATGAGAATACACAGCAGTCCGAAGCTCAGAGTGGCAATGCTGTGGGACTTTAGAGCTGTTCAGGAGTAGGACACACACACACACACACACACACTGTAATGTACACACAGATATATTCATACTGTGAGGGTATCATACACAGTCCAGACAGTCTCCCTACAGTCTGCAGAGTCCCTCCCCATCTTTAAGAAATATCTGAAGACCTTGACTGAGAACATCTCAATAACTCATTACTGGTACTGTAGCTCTAGTTTTTAATTTAGAACATACTATAGGAGAACACATTCTGTTCTCTTGTATACTTGTGATATTCTTGTATACTTATTCCCTTATTATTCTAATGTACAGAGAGAGAGGACATTTTGGTCTTTATTGGTCATTCTCAGTATTTTTTAGATATGGGAACAAATTATGTTCTCTGCATTTGACCCATCCTATGGTACATAGGGGCAGTGGGCTGCTATGTTCAGCGCCCGGGGAGCAAGTTGGGGTTCAGTGTGTTGCTCAAGGACACTTCAACATGCAGACAGTTGGAGGAGGGGGATTGAGGGGATCGAACCGCCGACCCTATGATTAGCTGACGACCCGCTCTATCCACCCACTCTATCCACTGAGCTACTGCCACACATACGTAGATTTACATATGTATACATACATACATACATACAGTATATACATACATAAAAATATTGCATATTCGTAAACAGAGTTTACAGGTATAAACTTACTATATCTCATGTAACACTGAACTACCACTGATAATAAATAATAAATAGTATTAACAAACATATATCATAACATACACGACTACTTGAGATACCTAGTTATAGTCCGTAGCCATATGTCCATAGTCATGGACATAATCAGAGGTCGTTTGGTCTGGAACATACATATGATGTTAGGAGAGAATTAATCTAGCCTATAATAAATCTAATAAATCTATGAGGTCATTTCACTGGTTCATCAGGTTGGTCACTTTGACTAAAACATTTGCTTCATGTAATCTTGAGATGTATGTAGTTGAAACTCCTACCACATGTTTTCCCCCTGGTCTCCTCCCTGTCCACAGACGTGTCCTCAGGTTCCTCAGTGAGTCCAGAGTCCAGTTCATGGCTGGTGTCCATGGCTCCTCTCTGGACAGCTTCCACTGCTTCTGCTTTCAGGCTTCAGCTCCGCTTTATAAAAACAGCTGTCAATCTGAACCATCACTGTCAGGAAATATGTTTCTACTGCTCATATCAGACACCATCCTTTTACACACACTCACGCATGCAGGCAAACACGCACACAACGGTGTGTGTGTGTGTGTGTGTGTGTGTGTGTGTGTGTGTGTGTGTGTGTGTGTGTGTGTGTGTTAACTTACTCAGGCTTCTTACTCAGCTCAGGGTTACGTATAAAGATTACATAGACATGACATGTTGTTTTACTTTTATTCATTCTAAAATACATAATTGACATAAGCAAACCAGTTTTATGTCAAACCTCATTCATTCATGTTTATATTATTTGGACTACAGTTATGTTTCATTGATTAGTTTTCTACTATCTGTTTTAGTATTTATTTGGTCAAAGAAATCCCATTTTTGTCAAAACGCTGCCTGTGTGCCTGTATCCTGCTTCTGGTCCCTCACGAACATAATGAACAGTCTAGTGGATTTCACATTACATTAAAATACATTTGTAGAGTATGTGTGGTTGATGGCTGGTTGAAGCAGCCTCACCGGGCCCGAATCAGACTGATTGGACTCTGGGACTCCAATGGGAGTCTGGGAGTCCAATCAGTGGGACATCAACCTGTGATGTTGTGGAGCCCAGTAAAGACACCTAGGTGGTGTGCAGCGCAGTCAGAGCTACAACATTCATTCAGCGGACACTTCCGTCCAAAGTCACAAAGTGACAAAAAGTGCATTCAACAATAAAGATACAACCCACAAAGTGCAAGAGCCATGTGAGCACATTAAATTAACAAACAACTGATTTCTCCATTGAAGTCCTCTTTATTTCTATTATATAATTAAATATCTCCAGACCAACAGTCTGTCTTCCTCTCTCACAGAAGACAAACTAGGAGCTGGAGATCTGCAGCAAGGGCTTGAATTATCTTCTGATCAAGCATATGATCAACTGCTGATGTACATTCATTTAATCTATTGCCTCATCAGACCACACAGTGTTAGCTAACACTATTTCCTCATTGGACCTGACCCAGGATTCGTGTTAACTCAACTTCAACTTCACATTATTGTCGTCGCACAAGAAACACAGAGTGATTTTTGGCAGCGAAATGTCGTTGCTATGGTTTCCGGCAGACACAGAGAATAAGCAGATGTATAAATAGATCTATAAAAAAAATACAGAAATAAAAATATAAAACTATTATCAATGTAATATATTAATAAAGTGCAAAGGAACTGGATATAAATTACAGATAATACTAGAAAAAGTGTCAGTGTAGGCATGAGAATAGTATTGTGAATATTTTAGCAGCAGGGTGGAGATTATTTCACACATCGATAGGGTATAAGTATTGCACTGAAAGTATTGAAAGTATTGCACTGAAATGGGTGGGGGGGTTATTTAGCATTGAGCAGTCTGATGGCTAGGGGGAAGAAACTTTTGCTGAGTCTGGCTGTTCTGCAGCGAATGCTGCGGAACCTTCTGCCAGACACCAGCCGGGAGAACAGTCCTTGGTGGGGGTGGGTGGGGTCAGAGAGGATCCTGTGGGCTCTGGACAAGCAGCGGCTGTCTGCTATGTCTCGGATGGTGGGGAGAGGGGTCCCGATGATCTTCTCCGCTGTCCTCGCCACTCTCTGCAAAGGCTTCCAGTCAGAGGCTCTGCAGCTCCCAGACCAGATGGAGATGCAGCTGGTCAGCAGGCTCTCGATGGTCCCTCTGTAGAAGGTGGTGAGGATGGGAGGGGGGAGGGAGGCTCTCCTCAGTCGCCGCAGGAAGTGCAGGCGCTGCTGGGCCTTCTTCGCCAGGGAGGAGGTGTGGAGTGACCAGCTGAGGTTGTCAGAGATGTGCACCCCCAGAAACTTGGTGCTTCTCACAACTTCCACCTCTGTGCCGTTAATGAGGAGAGGCGTGTGGCTGGGTCTGGATCTCCTGAAGTCCACGATGATCTCCTTTGTTTTATCAACGTTCAGGACCAGGTTGTTCACCTTGCACCAGTCCACCAAGTGTCGCACCTCCTTCCTGTAAGCCAGTTCGTTATTGTCCTGAATGAGGCCCACAACGGTTGTGTCGTCCGCGTACTTCAGGATGTGGTTGCTGTTGTACCTTGGACGACAGTCGTGGGTCATCAGGGTGAAAAGCAGGGGGCTCAGAACGCAGCCCTGGGGGGAGCCGGTGTTCAGGGAGATGATACTGGAGGTGTTGTTCCCCACGCGGACAGACTGGGTTCTGTCGATAAGAAAGTCCAGCAACCAGTTACACAGGGGGGTATTGAGTCCCAGGGGCTCCAATTTGCATACCAAGTCCTGGGGGATGATCGTATTGAATGCTGAGCTGAAATCCAGGAACAGCATCCGTACGTGGGTGTTCTTCTCCTCCAGGTGCTCCAGGCTCAGATGGAGAGCAGAGGAGATGACATCCTCAGTGGAGCAGTTGGGCCGGTAGGCAAACTGGGCCGGGTCGAATGATGTGGGGATTAAGGAGATGATGTGGTCCTTGACAATCCTCTCGAAGCACTTCATGATGGTGGATGTGAGTGCGACGGGGCGAAAGTCATTAAGGCATGTGATGGCAGATGTCTTGGGCACTGGAATTATTGTGGCTGACTTGAAACATGGGGGGACGACGGCCTGGTTCAGTGAGATGTTAAAGATGTCTGTGAGCACGTGGGCCAGCTGGTCTGCACATTCCTTGATCAGCCGTCCTGGAATATTGTCAGGGCCTGCAGCTTTCCGTGCGTTGACCTTCCTCAGTGCTCTCCGCACATCAGTGGTTTCGAGCCTGAGTGTCTGTTCATCAGGATGGGGGTGGCTTTCCTTGCAGGGTTGTTGTTCAGTGCTTCAAACCTTCCGAAGAAGTTATTGAGCTCGTTTAGGAAGCCGATGTCATCCTGGCGGGGTGTGGGTGTGACTTTGTAGTCAGAGACAGTCTGGATGCCCTGCCACAGTCGTCTGGTGTTGCTGGGGTCCTGGAAGAAGCCTTGGATCTTCTGACTATGGGCTCGCTTTGCTACCCTGATGGCACGGTTCAGGTGGGGCCTCGCTGATCTGAGTGCCGTCTCATCACCAATTTTGAACGCAGTACTGACTGGTTTCGCAGTACTCACTGACTGGTTTCTGCTCACGCAGAGTGGTCTAGACCAGTGATTCCCAACCTTTGCCAACTCAGGGCCCACTTTTATGTCTCAAAAATTTTCGTGGCCCACCTCCGACCATATAATGCGTTCTCAAAGCACTTTTTTTATTGAAGATAAAACTGAATACAGGTGAAACATGTTGGAAACTCCACAGTCACTAACACAGCATCTGTAATATGTTGCAACACCTTCGGCATTACACACACACACCAATCATTTGTTTAATCTGATTCAGCCGCTGTGTGCTGTGCACCGCATACACTGACTCAAACGACCTGTCCTGAGATATGATCGCAGCTTTCGCTCACGTCCAAATTAATAAATGCCGAAGTTTGCATGGAAATGATCCTACGTGGAAAATATAAAGTTTTCGAGCACAGTGAAGCCTACTGTAGTCAAACTGATCTTTATAATAATAAATGAAATCCACTTTGAATTATGGAATGGATTACTCTTGTCAATAAATATTTTAGTTTGGACTGTTTTTCTCTCTCTCTCCGCAAGAAAACCCATACGTCCTTCACTCAGACGTCCTTAGGTGTCTGAGTGATTATTCATAATTAATTAATTCATTATTCTTATATTATATTTTATATTTTATTTTGTTTTATTTATTTTATTATATTATATATTTATATTTTTTTATATATAATATATATATTATATATATATATATATAATATATAATATATCCATCCAACCAGCAACTGCATCTGGTTGTGGAACCCACGCTCTACCCACTGAATTATGCCGCCCAGTTGACTGCAGGAAAGCAAGTTGTGGAGTCAAACGTAACGATGGAAAGCTAGGCTTAAGTCGTTTATCCTCCATTAATTGCACACATTTGGTGTGAAGAAGAATAATGACTGAAAGCGATGTCTAGATTGTGCATTCCTATGTACAATAATAATGACTGAATCACCCCCTACTCGGATCTTTCACCCGACTCCCTCAGTCGCAATCCCTGACTCACCATCTGGCACATGATTGGCTATACCGGAGGAGCCAATCACTCCCTCCCTACCCGAGGCGCGCAGAGTGACTCAAGTGACTTGTTGAATGGGTCACTTGAGTCACTCCGCGATCCTTTGGTTATTTTAGAAGTCCAGCGGCAGGAGACAAACCTGACTTTGCAGGACATCAGCACCCCTGAACCAGGTCAGCTAGCCGAAAAAGGAGAGGTTTAGTGCTCAGAAACCTAAAATAAAGTGGCCAGGGGCCTCAGTTGGTAGGAAATGGGAAGATATCAACATCAAACTGGGTAGGATTGTAGGCAAGCTTAAAGGAACTGCCGAAAGTAAGTTGGAAAAAATGGGTGGTGTTATTTACAACTATGGAGCAGAAAGGTTTGGCATGTTTGAGAAAAACAGGAAAGTTGTTAATGAGGTAGTTAAATCTAGACACCAAAAAGAGATAGACAGACTTGTCAGGGAGAGAAGACGGCTCAGGAGGCCGTAGAGGAAAGCTACAGAGGTTAAGAAGGAAGGGCTAAATAGGTTTCAGGTAGATGTGAAGGATGGTTTGGCAGTGGTGAGACAAGAGGAGCGCTTTAGTAAAAACAGGAAAGAGCGAGCTAGAATAGCATTTTACAAGGATGCGTTTAGATTTGTGAAGTCGTTATTTAGTAGGGTGACAAATGGTAGCATCAGGGCAGGGATGCCAGGGTGAAGTTGGACGGGGGGGCAGATATTTTTCAAGTGAGACCTCAGGGGGCCGAATTACACTTTCGGACTGAGAAGGCCAAACACTGACCCTACACATGGATAGGTAGGCTATTTGAAATTATTCATGAAGGCCTACACATCAAAAAGAAACTTTAGGTTATTTACATAACCCCGGTTCTCTGAGTAATATGAGTGAGATGTCTCACTATGGGATGCACGCCCCCGCTGCATACTTCAGAAGCATTTATCTCATTACGCCAATCCCGATTGGCTGGTGAAACGTGTCCGTCCGCACCAGGTAGTCCCACCTACCTTAAATAGCTCATGCGGACGGCATCACGTCATTCAAGATAAGCACCTCTTCTCACTCGCCCAAGCAAGAAGGGTTGTCTGGTGAGACATCTCACTCATATTACTCAGAGAACCGGGGTTATGTAAATAACCTAAAGTTCTCTTTCATAATATTCGTTTCGATGTCTCACTATGGGATATGGTTGCTCCCGTATTGCCAGACAAGCTTATCGAGCGTCCACCAACCTACAGGAAAAGTACTCTGTTCGTTTCAGGACAACAAAACTGCGCGTGCCACGCACGGAGCAGAGACGTCCAGCATATAGAAACGGACAAAAGTGAGAGGCGAGGACCAACTCGCCGCAGCACAAATATCCTGAACAGAAACTCCCCTGAATAAGGCCCAGGATGTGGCCAAGCCCCGAGTCGAGTGCGCCCGCAGCCCCACAGGTGGCTGCAAACCCTGACTCGTATAGGCCAAGGCAATCGCCTCCACCACCCAGTGGGACAGGCGCTGCTTTGTGACAGGTTTCCCCTTATGAGGGTTAGCCCAGGAGACGAACAGCTGATCGCTCCTCCTGAAACCCCTTGTCCTATCCATATAAGTGCGCACCGCACGGACTGGACATAACGCATGCGGCGACTGCTCATCTGGTGAGGCAGCAAAAGCCACAAGGTCAATCGGAGAATATGAGCCCACCACCTTAGGCACAAAAGCCGGGTTGGGCTTCAAAATCATCCTTACATCGCCCGGGAAGAGCTGAGCGCATGAGGAATGCACCGAAAGCGCATGGATGTCACTAACCCGTTTAGCCGAAGCCAGGGCCAGCAACAACACTGTCTTGAGGGACATGTGTTTCAAGTCCGCCCCTTCCAGTGGCTCAAAAGGAGGGCCCTTAAGCCCCTCCAGAACCACCGCCAGATCCCATGGTGGTACCAATGGTCTGGACACGGGGAGAAGCCTGCGCGCTCCCTTCATAAAACGGCAAACCAGCGGGTGCTGGCTCGCTGTCTGCTTCCCAAACCCCACGTGGCAGGCGGCGATGGCTGCCAAATACACCTTAACCGTGGAGAAGGCTTTTCGTTTGTCAATCAGGTCCTGCAGGAATGACAATATCACACCTACCGGACACTGAAAAGGAATGTGGCCGTTTCCGTGGCACCACCCCTCAAACACTCTCCACTTACAGTCATACAGAGACCTAGTGGAGGAGGCTCGAGCACTCTGTATAGTGGAAATCACCCGCTGTGAAAGACCCACAGCTGACAGATTTAACCACTCAGGGGCCAAGCCCATAGTGCCAGGCGCTCTGGGTGCGGATGGAAAACAGCCCCCCCCTCCCTGCGACAACAGGTACCTGCGCAGCGGGAGCTGCCAGGGCTGAGCGCACAGCAACTGATATATCTCCGCTAGCCAATGCATCGCCGGCCAATGCGGAGCTATCAAAATCAGTTCGTGGCCGTACTCCCTCACTCTGAACAGGGTGGGGGGTATCAATGCCAGGGGGGGAAATGCGTAGAGACGCTCGCGCGGCCAGGCGTGCGCTAGTGCGTCTACGCCGAGGGGAGCATTCATGCTGCGCAGAGAGTAAAACAGCGCGCACTGCGCGTTGTCCCTTGATGCGAACAGATCTACTGTGGCCCAACCGAAACGGAGACACATATCGGTGATAACCGGTATCTCCTCCCACGTCGCTGGGTCCTGAGCTTGCCCAAAATCCTCACACAGCTCAGCCTGGTATGCCGTGAGCAGTGAGAGGACGTTGAGCGCTCTGGCCGAGAGCGCTACCGCCTTGTATGCCTTCTCAGTCATAGTTGACTGAAAACGGTCATACTTAGACGGCAGGCTGGGACTCCTGGAGGACACAGTCGACAGCCGCGGGTGGAGGTGCGCTGCGACTAATGGCTCCATCGGAGGCATGCGGAGCAGGCCCAGGCTCTCCATCGCCTCGCAATCGAGGGACGAGGCACCGGGAATCGGGCTCCTGCTGCTGTAAGGGCGGTCGCTCCATGACCGCACCACCTCATCCAGCAGCTCAGGGAAGACGGGGAGAAGCTGCTTCGACGCGCTCCTGGCCAGGGGCAATTTCTTCCCCTCGTAGCGAGACCTGGTGGTCTCCGCTACGACGACGGGCCAGGGGATGTCCAGCCGGGCAGCCGCGCGCTTGCACACGTCGAGCATGTCCATGCTGGGGAGGGGAGAAACTGGTGTGCTTCCCTTACCTCCATCCCGAGAGGCGACAGAGGCCGAGGGCTGTGCAGCCCGGGCCAGAGCTATGAAGATGTCGTCCTCGTCGTCCTCCTCTGATATGAGGGGTTCCGAGGTGGCATCTTCATCGTCCCCATAGTCCAATTCCAGGACGTCTTCCTCCAGCGGAGGGTCCGCGGCTAGGCTGAGCTGGGAGCCCCAGCTAGCGCTAGCCTCCGGTACCGCCACCGCAACGACCCCCGTCTCTTCTCCATCTCCGACGGCGGCGCGTCAGGAGAGAGATAGGGGTCCTGTCCAGACAGGCTAGCTTGGCGGGCTAGCCGTCTGCGGAGACTCTTGACCGTGAACACCGTACAATGCTGGCATGAGCCGGGGACCTCGATAGCTAGCCGGGCGTGTTCCAGCCCCAGGCAGCCCGAGCAGACCTGGTGTGGATCTTTGCTCGATATCTTATTCCCACAGCGGCAAGGACGGGCGGCAGAGTCTCCAAGCCCTCTGGTGTGAGGGGCTTTATCCTCCATTCCTCGCGAGCTGGTGTGCAAGCGGGGAGTTGAGGCAGTTAGCTGGTGTGCTAACTGTGGAAATTCCAAAAAAGCCGAGAAATTAACTGGTGTGTTAACACTCGGTTTTGCTCGAACAGCCGTGGTGGAGCGCCGAGAAAAGTACTATCCAAAACCACGAAGGGGCAAGGAAAGTACCGCTTATACGATCTGGTGTGATCGTCGAAGCATAAAAAATCGCTAAGGCTAATTAGCGCCCGGCGACAGAAGCTATGTAAGATCTGTCTGTGGACAGTTAAACTAATTTAGCCTAAGACGCGAGATACGCTCCGAGTGAGAAGAGGTGTTTGAATGACGTGATGCCGTCCGCATGAGCTATTTAAGGTAGGTGGGACTACCTGGTGCGGACGGACACGTTTCACCAGCCAATCGGGATTGGCGTAATGAGATAAATGCTTCTGAGGTATGCAGCGGGGGCGTGCATCCCATAGTGAGACATCGAAACGAATATTATGAAAGAGAACTGCATTGGCACCAAACATTGTAGGCCTCACAATGAGGCCTACAATTACATAGCCTAAAGCAGGAGACCCTCTAAAAACATAACATTTCCCTATCTATCCTACATTTATAGATTAGAAGTGCAACAAAATAGACTAGGTGCCAACAAAACACATTACCTATGAATAACAAGTGTAAACTCTTACTTTTATTATATATTTATTGAAGGCTTGCACATGAAAACATGTCAATGCATAATTAGGCCAATTAAAAGAAGGCCAGGCCAAGTAGGCCTAAACGAGTCACAGAAAGTAAGTGCCAGAATAAAGTAGTCCAACAATAGGCCATGTGATTGAATTTCCAGTAGGAATTAGGAAAACAAAAAGGTTGTTGAGAAAAATAGCTGAATATGAGCTATCTAAAAACATTAAGCTTAAATTGGCTCAACAACAGATGAGGCACATTAACTTTGCCAGTCATCACCAGTCAACCCCAACCCATATTTCCACACACCCATGCCTAAGGCACTAGTTTACACAGGCTCAGTCAACCCCAACTGTTACAAAATCCAAATCAACATTGGACTATGCAACAAAAAAAGACTAACAAGAGGGTTTCGGGGAAAAGCACTTGTTTGACTGTTCCTTTGTATAATGTAAAAATGAGAAACAGATGAGAAACAGATGGAAAAACCCCGTCAACAGAAGAGCCAAGGTGGTTACGTAATGACAGAAGGAAACACAAAGAAAATCCTCCTACTTACTTGCCGAGTTCTTGAACAGCTAGCCTGACTCCTGTGCCCGACACACAGTACGCAGTACAGGCAAAGTAAGAAGTGGTCTTCCGAGGAACCTAAATAACTATACTTACTGAACTGAACTAAAAACATGCAGAAAGTAACCACCAAGGTAAAACAAAAGAATATAATAACAATTTTAAATGTAAGTAGTAGATCAGAATAAATCAGCCACATTGATTAAATAACACAAAAGAAGGTGCGGGTGTGCCAGCATCTGTCTAGGCCGAAGCCAGAGCAAGAGAGAGAGCCATCTTGGAAACGGGGCGGCTTTTATATGAGTGGGCTGGCGCCAGTAATCAAGGAGAGCCAGTCAGCAACCCAGAAACACAACAGGCTCCACCTACAGGAAACACAGAAGAGAGTGCAGGGAAGGAGCAAGGCAAACGCAGAAGCATTGACACAATTAAAGAACAACCAGCACTAAAACCCAGCACCATATTACACTACCTGTAACATTTACACTACCTGGTGCAAGTGGCCATTTTACCTGTAAGCAAAGACAATCTAAGTTTGCAGGCTGTATACATTCATTTGATTTGAAGTTCATGTACTATAAGTCAAACACATGAAGCATTTTCTATCCTTTTTAGATGCATCATTCAGTTATTCCGTGTGGTGGAAAGCCTGCAGTGGAACGCTGCACAACATGCTGCAGTCCCAAAGGCATGTTTAAACCGAGCCAACCAGCCAGACTTCAGCATCATTTGGAGGACCACGTGAAAAATGGCATTGCATTTGAAGGTAATGCCATTGTATTTTAGATTAAAGATACAAACATGTGCGCACACACACAGATTTGTGTGTGCGAGTGTGTTCATGGGACTTCTTTCTCATCGCTAATATAAACATTTTCTTGACTTGCTCTTGGATGAAGAAATTTGCCGCTGCAATTTGAACTGCAGGAATGGGGGACATTATCATTGTCCTATTTGCGACATAACCATTATTAGGGGGAGAGACATGGAAGCACACCTAAGGTCTTGTCCCAGACAACAAACTTTCACCTCAGCTGCTGCCCATTCCAAACAGAGTCAGGATTCATCCTTGCCCTCCCTGCAACCAAGCTCATCTGATATTCCAACTAATCATTTTGCTTAGCTATATATTTTCAGGAAGAAGAGCAGCAGGCTGAGGTCTTGGTTAGACCTGCCAATGTGGACACACCAGTGGAAGGGGTAAGCTTTGTCACAGTATCTATTGGTCAGATACTGTTGGTGCAGCAGCTATGATAGACATATTTCCTTCTGTCTTTTCCATAGGACTCGGTTGAAGATCGCATTCTTCATGATTGCATACATGCAGCAGAGTGGGTTGAGGCCAACAAACAACTGTTCTCTGCCAAAGTGGACCTGCCTGATGTTCTGTGCACGGAGGAGGAGAAACAGGCTGAGGCTGCTCTGTAATATGGGAGGTTGTGGAAAGAAGAAGACAATGAGCATGAAAAGGAAGCAATGCTGGAGCCCTTCAACTTCACGTTTTACTGCACTGAGGACATGTGGAAATTCTATAAAGAAATAATGGACCAAAGAAAGTATTTGGCCTATTGTGAATGTCACACAGATGAGTGACTTGTGTGCGAGAATAAAGGGCTACAGAACATATGATCATGTTGTGACTTGGTGTGTTTTTAATGTTTTCTCATTGATCAGTTAATAATTCACTTGGTTTATACTGTAGATATCAATAGTTAGAGTAGTATTTAGTGGTTCTTAAGTGTTCCAGCGGCACAAGAACATAATTAGCATAGGCAGACATAGAACCAAACATGAAAACATGGTTAAGAATACAAATACAGAAAAACAGAAACAGATAAGATAGAAAATATATAGAAAAAATGGTGCATTAAAGTTAAATAATAATGAAAAGGCAGCAAAGTACTGTATAGTACATAATAACATGCTATGACATCTTATGAGATGTTGGCTTATGAATATGAGTAATAACGTAAAATAAAATTTGTGCACTGAGCAATGTTATTCCCGCCCTTTATTGTTTTAATTGATCAACTATTTGACCTTCTCCTTTCAAGATCCTCAGCTTTATAATAGGCTACAAATAGACAATTTGTCAGGGAGTTGTGGAGGGGTTGGACCCAAGTGCAGAGAGGCGAGGCAGGCAGGAATACTTTTGCTCTTTTAATTGCAAACTAAAGCAAAGATACAGGAACAGACAGATGACAACTCACATGAACGGCGACGACACCAAACAACGACAAGACTCGGACAAAGACTGAACAGAAGCCAGGACTTAAATACACAGACTAATTACCAACCCAAGACAGGTGAGGGTACAAGACACAGGTGAACACAATGGGGCAATCAACCAGGAGGGAATCAGGACACATGGGAAACACAGAGCAAACCA
Source organism: Urophycis tenuis (assembly GCA_036785325.1). Taxonomy (NCBI): domain Eukaryota; kingdom Metazoa; phylum Chordata; class Actinopteri; order Gadiformes; family Phycidae; genus Urophycis; species Urophycis tenuis. Next base: position 2,360,098 of record JAXIVH010000020.1, on the reverse strand, counting down.
ACGAAAAACCAGACAACACAGATACAGACCATGACAAGGGGAAACAGAGCAAACCAATGAAAACAATAGAACACAGACACAGATCATGACAGAACCCCCCCCTCAAGGGACGGCTCCTGACGTCCCCAAACTCAAACACCAAGATGGGTGGGAGGAGGGGGCTTGGAGGAGGGCTACCAGGAGCGGAGCAGGGAACGTCAGGCGGCACCCCTCCGGAGGCCGGCGGCGGGGACGCGGGCCCTCCGGAGGCTGGCGGTGAAGGCGGAACCCCTTGGACTCATGGAGTGCCGCTGGGACCAGGACCTCAGGGGAGGCTGAGGCTGCAGAATCTGGGGGCGGAGTCTCTGGAGCGGCTGCAGACTCAGGGGGCGGAGTCTCTGGAGCGGCTGCAGACTCAGGGGGCGGAGTCTCTGGAGCGGCTGCAGTCCCCGGGGGCGGAGTCTCTGGAGCGGCTGCAGTCTCCGGGGGCGGAGCCTCCGGTGCCGGAGCCTCCGGAGCGGCTGCAGACTCCGGGGGTGGAGCCGGCCGGACCGCCTCCAGTGAGCGAGGAATGGGGGTGGGTCGGACGGCCACCAGCGTGCGAGGAGCGGGCGTCGGCCGGACGGCCACCTGCGTGCGAGGAGCGAGCGTCGGCTGGACCTCCCCAACTGGTGACAGCTGCAGCCCAGCGGGGAAGACAGGGGGGCGCTGCGGCCCAGCGGCGGAGACAGGAGGCCGCTGCGGCCCAGCGGGGACAGGAGGGTGCTGCGGCCCAGCGGCGGAGACAGGAAGGCGCTGCGGCCCAGCGGCGGAGACAGGAGGCCGCTGCGGCCCGGCGGGGACAGGAGGGGGCGCTGCGGCCCATCCTGGTAGTGAGGGAAGACAACCCGCCGTCTGAACCACTCAAACAGCGTGATCATCTCCCCTCCAGTGTCAGTCACAGCAGCCTGGCTGGACAGCGGAGCTGCGGGCTTGGTGGCCCGTCTCGCAGACCGCGGTCCTCCGAATGCCAGACGGGTTCCACAGAACGGGTTGGCCTCAGCTGGCCCGTTCTGGGGCTTGGTGGCCCGTCTGGCTGACCGAGGTTCCCCCCGTGCCAAACGGGTGTCCCAGCATGGGTTCCTCTCTGCTGGGTCCATTCTTGGTCCGAGTCTTCTGTCAGGGAGTTGTGGAGGGGTTGGACCCAAGTGCAGAGAGGCGAGGCAGGCAGGAATACTTTTGCTCTTTTAATTGCAAACTAAAGCAAAGATACAGGAACAGACAGATGACAACTCACATGAACGGCGACGACACCAAACAACGACAAGACTCTTATTCTTCTTCTTTAGTGTTTCACGGCAGTTTGCATCCGTTCGTTCGTTGCATTACCGCCCCCTTCTGACTCACATCACACCCACTATTCACCACACACACACACACACACACACACACACACACACACACACACACACACACACACACACACACACACACACACACACACACACACACACACACACACACACACACACACACACACACACACACACACACACACACACACACACACCTCTACCCCCTCCCATCCCGACTACCCTATACTCTCCTATACACCCCAACCTCCCTCATAAATCCCAACACAACCTTTCTTCCTTCCTTTATTCCCAAACTCTCTACCACTGCTTTAAACCCATTAACCCTCACTCCAATTCTCCTCAACTTCTCAAACATTCTTCTCCTCTCATTTCCATACCTCACACATTCACACAACACATGCTCAACAGTTTCACTCCGCCCACACTCACACAACCCACTATCATGTTTCCCCATCAACCTCAACCCCTCATTTAAACAACTATGCCCTATTCTAACCCTAGCTAATACATCCTGCTCTCTCCTGCCCTAACTCTAACTTCCTACAAGGATTATAAAAATTAACAACCATAATATTCTTACTCCCTACCCAGATTTCAACCACAACACACTCCAACCCTAAGTCAACTTCTACTACTCTATACGGCACCCCCTCCCTCACAAATGTAGCACACCCACCCCCACCTCCCTCTAACCTATCCTTCCTAACCGACACATACCCCTTAATAATAAAATCCCACCTAGGTTTCAACCATGTCTCCTGCACACATATAACATCTAGCTTCTCTTCCCTACTATAAATGAACTGCTTGAAGTCCTGCCCATTTGCTAACAAACTCCTCCCATTCCACTGTAAAATTAGCATCTTCTTACACTCCCTGCACCAACCCCAGCCTCAGCTCCCAACTCCCTATACACTTCCTCCCACTTCAACCCCTTTTCCCCTAGATGACACCCTGCCGCCTTGACCACTAGCCTCACCCTCTCCTCCAGCTTCCCCCTATCCCCCTTCAACACTGCATTCACCACCCCTGCCACAAACACCACCATCTTCCTCCTTTCCTCCCTCATCTTCTCTTCTACCTGCCCCATGACCTCCTCCAGCCCACGTTTTACAGCCTCCTCCATCCCACGCCTCACCTCCACCCTTATTTCTTCCAACGCCCCTATCACCTTCACCATCTCTCTCCTCACCACCCTCGCCACCATCCCCTCCTCCTCCTCCCTTCCTCCCTCTGTTCCTCCTCTCACCTCCTCTCTTCCTCCTGCCATCTCCTTCCCTTTCTTCAACGCCTCCGCATACGCAACTCCCTCCTTCCTTTTAATACCCTGCACCACTTCTTCTAGCCTGACCCTCTCACACCTCCTATATCCTGTCCTGTGTTCTCCTCCACAATAATAACACTTCTCCTTTTCCCCACAATCCTTAAACTCATGGCCCACCTCCCCACACTTTCCACATCTCCTCTCCTTACACTGCCTTGCCATGTGGCCGAACTCCTGGCACTGGTAGCATCTCACTGGGTTTTCCACATACTCCCTGACATCAAAATGAGCCTTCCCTACCCAAATCTCCTGTGGCAACCTGTCTCCCTCCACCTCTATATACACAGTCTCCGTCTCTTTCCTCACTCCATCTCCTCCCCTAGTCAACCTCTTCGCCAAGACTACCTTCTCTCCCCCTCCTCCTATCCCCGTGTCCTCTACTTCCTTAACATTCACATATGACACCCTAACTATGCCCCTAGTCCTCCCCCTCCTGCGCTCTCCTACTACCCCTGAATTCACCACCTTGACCCCTGCAAACTCCTTCTTCCCCAACACAGCTCTAACCTTCTCCTGACTCTCACACCCTACCAACAGATTTCCATCATTCAGTACCCTCACAAACTCCACATTCCCCAAAGCCTTCATCATCACCTTTGTCAACTCCATCAGTTTCATTGATTTAATCCTTTTCTGTCCCTCCTCATCAAACCTTACCACCAACTTCTTCCTCCATATACCCTCCTCACTAGACACATCCTCACGGCCTCTTTTCCATGATCCTCTATCCCACCTTCCTCCTCCCTATTCCTTCCACACACACACACACACACACACACACACACACACACACACACACACACACACACATACACACACACACACACACGCAACCAATCGCACTCACTCACTCGCCATCAATCGCACTCTCATACTCACAATACTCTCCACCACTTTGCTACCAACCTCAAACCACAAAAGAAGAAGAAGGACAAAGAAAACGCCACCACCAGTTTCGCTGCCAAATCAAACCGCGCGCCAACCCTCAAGAACAAACCCCGTCAGGTTCAACTTCTGATGAAAGTGAGAATAGAAGCATGCGGTCTCCTAATTAGGGGGCCCAGCTGCCCAACGACAAGACTGAACAGAAGACAGACTACTTACCACACAGACTAATTACCAACCCAAGACAGGTGAGGGAACAAGACACAGGTGAACACAATGGGGCAATCAACCAGGAGGGAATCAGGACACAGGGGAAACACAGAGCAAACCAACGAAGAACCAGACAGCACAGATACAGACCATGACAAGGGGAAACAGAGCAAACCAATGAAAACAATAGAACACAGACACAGATCATGACACAATTGAGCCCGAATCATATAGAATTTAGCCAGGCTCTTTACTGCTCATCTATCCCTGCACTGCTGGTCTCTGTGAATTTCTCCTACGGGGGATTAATAAAGAAATATCTTATCTTATCTTATCTTATATCACCCACCGTTTGTTTTTCATAATGACTAAGTTGTAAAATTACGTAGTGCAGTGTATATAGTCTACATATATCGCAATCATTAATGAGGAGTGTTTTGAAAAAGTCGAAGGCTAAAGCTTCAACTGTCCAAATCAAACGCTTTATTTTTTTTCTTTGAATTAACACAGGTTATGGATGTCTTCGTAGATTTGGACAGAATAAATCAAAATGCCCACGTTGGGGAATCTTACAAGGAATTAATGGACTTTACACCATATTGTTTACTAATTAATGTATTTGTCAGGAAATCCATTCAACCAGAAGTGCATTCGCGATTTTACTTTGAAATATACCCCCGTGCATTTCCTGTCCTGACAGTGGAGGCGGCCTGAGAGTGGAGCCTGCGGGGGTAGCGACCTCACAGTGGAGGTCTGCAGTCAGGACCTCTTGGAGGGAGACGCCATTCCCCGTGTGAGTGGACTGAGCCAGCGGACATCTTTCCAGAGACACGGTGACTCTACGGTGGGTTTTGGACCACCCTCCATGGACAAGCAGACAGGAAGAGAGAATATGCCCACACCAACATTGTATCAAAACGCCCTTATAGTTTGTCCCTCGTTAAGGGTTATCTACGCAACTCGTTATAACTCAAACTGAGTATAGGAGTCGTGATAGGTTATGTATTCTCTAAACCCAACCCAAAGAGTGATCTGATACCAGTACTCAGTCACACCCAACACAACACTACAGCCAAATATAAAAGTGCACTGACTGAAATCAACGTTTTATCCTTGAATACCGTTATCCTCGTCACAGCTCTACCGGAGGCCTGTAGGTCCACTGACAGCTACTGACGTGTTGCCATCCATATGTTTTAAACTATGATAGGGCCCATAAAATGTTTATTCTATGAAACAATGTATAGTGCCCTGTCGACAATGTTGACATCAATAAAACAAATACAACAAATACCGTTCTATTCATATTTACTCAATGATGATTTACAGTGGTGTTTGTTGTCCCCATCATCCACCTCACAGATTTAAATTATAATCCTTATTTTACTCGTTGTGAACATCATCAATCAAATGCCATTTCATTTCAACTCAAATCAATGTTGATATATATCTTTATCACAACAACACGAAGGGCCTCACCTGGTCCACGTCAGAAAACATCCAACAGGAGCAATGCTTGTGGAGGCTGAACTATTACCTCGTAATGAACTGCTGTACATTTGGGTAGCCGGTGGGTTTTTGCACAACTTTCTCCTACTAAAAAGCAGGCCAATCTAGGCCAGGGGGTCAGAGATGTCTCTAACTTACCTTTAGAGCCTGACTGCTTGCATTCAATTGCACCTTACGTATGTTTCAATAACCACAGAGTATAAATATTCAATGACACACAACTTGTGCTTGTCAGTACTCATCATTCACACCACCGTTTATTGATTCACTTCCTCATTAAACCTGTATGAAGGATAAACGTTACGTGACTTAAAAGCTTCCCTCTTTCCTTTGAGGAATATAATTTGATTTCAACAAAGGAGCTAGCAAACTGCTGGCTTAATGTGAAACTCACTTGAGTTCGTGTCCTCCTCGGCTTGGTCCCCGCATGACATGACTGAAAACAAAATAAGTGGCAGCTGTAAGATGTATTAATACAAGTCATAATTGTTTACAGTCCATACTTTAGCTTTAGCAGTAACTCTGCTGTCACACACCACAACAATCCGGACACCTCAAGGGTGTAAAGTCTGCCTACCTTCGTGTTCGGGTGGCTCGTCAAAATGATAAAAGGTAAAGTATTCACATGTATGTGGGCGATTTTGGAAAATGGATTGTGTATGAGGCATACTTAGTTGTTGCCTCCAAGAAGCTGCTCCAATATTAATTGTATGCTTTGTCGAGCCGAGATGGTTTCAGAAAAAAAAGCTTCTCCTGAAAAAACAAACTCATTGGAGAATGCAACACGTATTACACCCTGCCGTTACTAGTTTATATTAGTGTATAAACTGTAAGTATCTCATATCATGTGTTGCTCCACATTGTATCTGATTAGCTGGCAGCACCATGCAGTGCTGCCAGCCCATGAGCAGAAATGAGTCTTACGATGTGTGTGAGACAATTTATTTGAAACATTTCAACTCGTATCGCGGCTAAGTGGAAATAAAAATAAAGTAATACAATTATATATATATACAGTATATATATATATATATATATATATATATATATATATATATATATATATATATATATATATATATATATATATATATATGTATACACACATATATATGTATTAAATTAACATTCCCCCGGCAGCCGATCAGCCAATCAGTAAACAATGATTAGATTGACGCCAATTACTGAACACTGATTGGTTGCTTGTAACCAAGGACGCCACTAGAGGTCAGTATAAAACCCGGTACCGTCATTTTGTCTTGATGATAACGTGAAGAATCGTGAAGTGATCCGTGTATGACGGGTTACAACATTACTTTTGCGAAAATGTGGACAAACAAAAATGAGATTCGTCTGGATCCTGTGAGTATTGTATTTTTATTTACTGTCCGTGTTATTGCTTTTATATAATATTATTAACAACGGTACTTTTTAGAAATTTGCTGCCGGGCTTCATTATGACGTCAAGTCAGAGACGCGAATCGAGCTTGGCCGCGTCACTCCTCTGACGTCACAATGAAGCACGTGGTTTAAAAAATATAAAATAAACAAACTCACATATGTATATTTAAAGCCTGAATACAGAATACATATAGAATACATGCAATAAATAACTTACAATTCAATATGGCAATTGTGAATGTAATATTTAATAAAAGTTATTTTTGAAGCCATAAGGTATATTTTGAAGGTATATTCGAAGCCATTCTATGAGATATTCTCATCAAGCTCTTCTCCATGCTGTCAAACCACCAGGAACTGTTCAGACAACACGGCGAGTCCCTGGCTGGCCGTCACCACCCCAGACCGCTGCCACCTCTTCCCCCTGAGGCCGTCCTCAGGCTCGCATGGGGGGCATCCATGATGGGGCTGCTCCACAGGCTGACCAAGATGGTGGAAGTGGAGGTCCGGCCTGACAGAGTGGCTGATCTGGTGGCTCATGAATGAGAAGACATCCTACCATCGCTGGCGCAGGAGCTGGACCTGGAAGTGAGTAAGCGAGACCAGAAGAAGTTAGAAGCAGAACGCACTAATATCTAAAAGAAATTCAGGAACCAGGTGAAAATATTATGGAATATTCCTATAATGCAGCGAGACTCTCAGGCATTTTGTATTCCTTTCAAATGTTTATCCTCCCGTAGATCACCATTTCTCATTTGACACAATGTCTGCTGAGTATATAGGCATGATTTACTCTTCTGTTCTCTTTTGTGTCTCTTGTTTGGGGAATTGTATGAAGCCTAGTTTATACTCCTGCGTAAAGTGCCGTACGTCGGTTACGGAGAGCCTGACGGAGAGCCTCTCCGTCGTCTCCGTCTCGGCGTGAAATATTTTTTAAGTATCCGTCACTCCGTCGACGCACAACGGAGACGGCAAGGGCTGCGATTGGTCCTCTAAACACGTCATTTACACATGAATGACTCACATGAATGACAATTAATCACATTCTATCGCTATCGACTTCTATCACGACGTAAACACTGGCAGCGCCATTTATGTATATACGCTTTATACGCTATATATACGCTACATATATATGCTTTACTATGTGGACGCATAAAGCTCCAAAATGCAAGCCGACCTACTTGAACTTGTGAAACTTAAAAGAGACTGTGGCAAATTGCACTAAATTGTTGTAAATAGTTAGTTAGTTTTTTTAGTTTGTGTACGGTTTTTACTTTTAAAAGCATTTCATTTATAATGTATCCCCTTTTCTATTTAATAATTGATCCCCTCTTAACTATTTTTCCCTTTTGTACTTATTTACTTGCGTGAATGTCATGGCCAGTCTTGCGTAGCGACCACTACTGGTCAAGCGGGAAATTGCATTGCGTATCCGTCACCACGACGGAGAACTATGAGGGCTCGAGGGGTGTCCATAGTTACGCAGTCGGATTACGGATTACACAGTCGGAGAAGTATAAACTAGGCTTAACTGTTTTTGTAAAAATAGACCTAGTGTTTAAGACAAGATAAGTAATAATGATGTTATAGCGTTTTTTCAAGTTGTCTACATCTTTTATGGGGGACAAATGCATGTGTTCTAAATATTGATGGGGGCGTATCCCCTGTGTACCCCCTGAAATGTATGTATGTATGTATGGACCCCTAGCCCTAGGAACCCCCAACATTAACCCTAGTCGTAAGAAATCCTTAGCCTAGCCATAATAACCCCCAACCCTAACCCTAGCCATAAGTAACCCCCAATCCAAATGTTAGCCATAAGGAACCCCAACCTTAAACCTAGCCATAAAAACCCAGAAACTCACTGAAACTCCTATCCTCACTGAGGCTGCTGCCTCCACTGTGGCCCCTCTCCTCAATGAGGCTACTCTCCTCACTGAGGACCCAGGGAAGAGATAGGACAGGGTTCCCCCAGGATTTTTAATCTTAAATTTAAGACTTTTTAAGACCTTTTTAAGACCACTTTAAATGAAATTTAAGACCAACGTCGCACCTTCCCTGGTATGCATATTCAAATTGACGTATTTGAATATAATAATTATTATTGAATGTAATACATTTGCATATTCATATGCAAAATTCAAACACCTATGTATTATATAATGTATTCTGTCATACAATATCACAGTGCCCTGTAACCACTTTTTTTGTATCATGCTTTGGGGTGGGGGATTATTGGATTGAACAAGTTGCTGATATAACAGTTTACACTATATGCATTTTCATATGAAAAGGCAACAGCTTTTTTTTTTTAAATTTGTTTTACATTTTGTCAATCTTAACAGTAAAAGGCTAATACTGTGTAAGATTATAGAAAGCCTATTCATTATTTCACAGTTCTGTTTTCCATGCAGTTTGTTGCCAGACTGTGTGAAAAGTTACTAACAAAACTATACTAGACAAATTGCAAATAACTTGTTCAGCTCAGTTGTTATAAGAATCTCAATTCTGATCTAGGAAATGCACCAAAGCAACTAAGAAATCGTGATGACTCACTCACTCACTCAATATGGACAAAAACGATGTCCTCGAGTAGATGGCAGTAGCGCATCTATTCCCCCCCCCCCCCCCCTCATGCTAACATGAGAATAATGGTACAGCCCTTTTTACCATTTTATAAAGTAGCCTAGTGCAGAGCACTGTGGCACGGGTATGCTCTGCCTATAATTCTATGAATGTTCTCATTCATCCAGGTCATGTTTAATCCGGCCAACAATTAAATCGAACGCAACTGGACTCAGATTTGTCTGTGAAGACATTTCGCCTCTTATCCAAGCGCCGCTTGGATCCCGATTGGATCTGTTTTACCCTTAGGTTACATTTTGATTGAACTTTTATTAAGTATTCTTCAGAAATGTTAGCTGTAGCTACTTACTCTTTAGAGTCCATATCACTTCTGCCTGCAGTGTTGGTGTTGACCCGCACAGTATACCTGATAACGACGTGATAACGACTTTTTCCCTTTTCCGTGGGTGATTGTGACTGAGTTGATTTCACCTCTGAGCAAAGACAGTACAATGCAGCTAGGGGGTGTCAGCGTCTCAGCCAATGAATCTTTACAGGTTGCCAGATATTTTGGATGTAGCCTAGCCTGCTAAGATGCGACGTTTGGGTATACGTTGTAACAACGAACAATAAATAAATGTTGTGGCGCCGTATCAAATGAAAAAAATTAAATTTAAGACCTGAAAGCAAAATTTAAGACCTGTGAACAAAATTCAATACCTTTTCAAGGCCTTAATTTCTGAATACAAAATTTGAGACTTTTTCACGTTTTTACGACCTCGCGGGAACCCTGTAGGAAAATGAAGCCCCTTGCCTCACTGTATGCTCTCTACTCACTGAGACTCTTGTCCTGACTCTGGCCCCTCTCCTTACTAAGACTGCCCCCCTCACAGAGGACCCAGTGATGAAGAGATGAAAAAAATGAAGCCCCTCTCCTCACTGAAGGTTTTCAACTCACTGAGACTCCCCCCCTCACTGAGATTCCTCTCCTCACTGTAGGCTGCTACCTCCACTGTGGCACCTCTCCTCAACGAGGCTGCTCCTCTCAATGAGGACCCAGGGAAGAAGAGATAGGGAAATGTAGCCCCTCTACTCACTGAACGCTCTCCACTAACTGAGATTTCTTCCCTCAATGAGACTATTCCACTGACTCTGGCCCCTCTCCTCACTGAGGCTGCCCCCCTCACTGAGGACCCAGGGAAGAAGAGAGGAAAATTAAGCCCCTTTCCTCACAAAGACTGCTTTCCTCACTGAGACTCGTCCCCTCACTGAGACTATTCCACTGACTCTGGCCCCTCTCCTCACTGAGGCTGCCCCCCTCACAGAGGACCCAAGGATGAAGAGATGGAAAAATTAAGCCCCTCTCCTCACTGAAAGGTCTCCACTCACTGAGACACCTCCCCTCACTGAGACTATTCTACTGACTCTGGCACCTCTCCTCAATGAGGCTGCCCCCCTCACTGAGGACCCAGGGAAGAAGAGAGGAAAATTAAGCCCCTTTCCTCACAAAGACTGCTTTCCTCACTGAGACTCGTCCCCTCACTGAGACTATTCCACAGACTCTGGCCCCTCTACTCACTGAGGCTGCACCCCTCATTGGGAACCCAGGGATGAAGACATAGAAAAATGAAGCCCCTCTCCTCACTGAAGGCTCTCCACTCACTGAGACTCCTCCCCTCACTGAGGCTGCTACCTCCACTCTGGCACCTCTCCTCAATGAGGCTGCTACCTCCACTGTGGCCCCTCTCCTCAATGAGGCTACTCCCCTCACTGAGGACCCAGGGAAGGGATAGGAAAATGAAGCCCCTGAACTCACTGAAGGCTCTCCACTCACTGAGACTCCCCCCCTCACTGACGACCAAGTGATGAAGTGATAGGAAAATGAAGCCCCTTGCCTCACTGTATGCTCTCCACTCACTGAGACACTTGTCCTGACTCTGGCCCCTATCCTGACTGAGGCTGCCCCCCTCACAGAGGACCCAGGGATGAAGAGATGAAAAAAATGAAGCCCCTCTCCTCACTGACGGCTTTCAACTCACTGAGACTCCTCCCCTCACTGAGAATCCTCTCCTCACTGTAGGCTGCTACCTCCACTGTGGCACCTATCCTCAATGAGGCTGCTCCTCTCGCTGAGGACCCAGGGAAGAAGAGAGGAAAATGAAGCCCCTCTCCTGACAAAGACTCCTTCCCTCACTGAGACTCGTCCCCTCACTGAGACTATTCCACTGACTCTGGCCCCTCTCTTCACTGAGGCTGAACCCCTTACTGAAGACCCAGGGATGAAGACATAGGAAAAAGAAGCCCCTCTCCTCAATGAAGGCTCTCCACTCACTGAGACTCCTCTCCTCACTGAGACTTCTCTCCTCACTGAGGCTGCTACCTCCACTGTGGCACCTCTCCTCAATGAGGCTGCCCCCCTCACTGAGGACCAAGGGATGAAGAGATGGAAAAATGAAGCCCCTCTCCACACTGAGATTCCTCCCCTCACTCAGACTCGTCCCCTCACTGAGAATATTCCACTGACTCTGGCCCCTGTCCTCACTGAAGGCTCTCCACTCACTAAGACTCCTCTCCTCGCTGTGAGCTCTCCACTCGCTGAGGACCCAGGGAAGAAGAGATGTTAAAAAATATATCCCTTCTCCTCACTGAACGCTCTCCACTCACTGAGACTCGTCCTCTCACTGAGACTATTCCACTGACTCTGGCCCCTCTCCTCACTGAGGCCGCTACCCACACTGAAGACCCAGGGATGAAGATATAGGAAAATGAAGCCCCTCTCCACATTGAGGGATCTCCACTCACTGAGACTCCTCCCCTCAGAGACTTCTCTCCTCACTGAGGCGGCTACCTCCACTCTGGCACTTATCCTCAATGAGGCTGCCCCCCTCACTGAGGACCAAGGGATGAAGAGAGGAAAACGAAGCCCCTCTCCTCATAAAGAATCCTTCCCTCACTAAGACTATTCCACTGACTCTGGCCCCTCTCCTCAATGAGGCTGCTACCTCCACTGTGGCCCCTCTGCTCAATGAGGCTACTCCCCTCACTGAGGACCCAGGGAAGAGATAGTAAAATGAAGCCCCTCTACTCACTGAACACTCTCCACTCACTGAGACTCCTCCCCTCACTGAGGTTGCCCCCCTCACTGAGGACCAAGTGATGAAGTGATAGGAAAATGAAGCCCCTCGCCTCATTGTATGCTCTCCACTCACTGACACTCTTGTCCTGACTCTGGCCCCTCTCCTCACTGACGGCTTTCAACTCACTGAGACTCCTCCCTTCACTGAGAATCCTCTCCTCACTGTAGGCTGCAACCTCCACTGTGGTACCTCTCCTCAAGGAGGCTGCTCCTCTCGCTGAGGACCCAGGGAAGAAGAGATAGAGAAATGTGTCCCTCTACTCACTGAACGCTCTCCACTCACTGAGATTCCTTCCCTAAATGAGACTATTTCACTGACTCTGGCCACTCTCCTCACTGAGGCTGCCCCCCTCACAGAGGACCCAAGGATGAAGAGATGGAAAAATTATTCCCCTCTCCTCACTGAAGGCTATGCACTCACTGAGATACCTCCCCTCACTGAGACTATTCTACTGACTCTGGCACCTCTCCTCACTGAGGCTGCCCCCCTCACAGAGGACCCAAGGATGAAGAGATGGAAAAAATGAAGCCCCTCTCCTCACTGAGGGATCTCCATTCACTGAGACTCCTCCCCTCACTGAGACTTCTCTCCTCACTGAGGCGGCTACCTCCACTCTGGCACCTTTCCTCAATGAGGCTGCCCCCCTCACTGAGGACCAAGGGATGAAGAGAGGAAAACGAAGCCCTTCTCCTCACAAAGACTCCTTCCCTCACTGAGACTCCTCCCCTCACTGAGACTATTCCACTGACTCTGGCCCCTCTCCTCAATGAGGCTGCTACCTCCACTGTGGCCCCTCTGCTCAATGAGGCTAATCCCCTCACTGAGGACCCAGGGAAGAGATAGTAAAATGAAGCCCCTCGCCTCACTGTATGCTCTCCACTCACTGACACTCTTGTCCTGACTCTGGCCCCTCTCCTTACTGAGGCTGCCCCCCTCACAGAGGAGCCAGGGATGAAGAGATGAAAAAAATGAAGTCCCTCTCCTCACTGACGGCTTTCAACTCACTGAGACTCCTCCCCTCACTGAGAATCCTCTCCTCACTGTAGGCTGCTACCTCCACTGTGGCACCTATCCTCAATGAGGCTGCTCCTCTCGCTGAGGACCCAGGGAAGAAGAGAGGAAAATGAAGCCCCTCTCCTGACAAAGACTCCTTCCCTCACTGACACTCGTCCCCTCACTGAGACTATTCCACTGACCCTGGCCCCTCTCTTCACTGAGGCTGCACCCCTCACTGAAGACCCAGGGATGAAGACATAGGAAAAAGAAGCCCCTCTCCTCACTGAAGGCTCTGCATTCACTGAGACTCCTCTCCTCACTGAGACTTCTCTCCTCACTGAGGCTGCTACCTCCACTGTGGCACCTCTCCTCAATGAGGCTGCCCCCCTCACTGAGGACCAAGGGATGAAGAGATGGAAAAATGAAGCCCCTCTACACACTGAGACTACTTCCCTCACTCAGACTCGTCCCCTCACTGAGAATATTCCACTGACTCTGGCCCCTCTCCTCACTGAAGGCTCTCCACTCACTAAGACTTCTCTCCTCGCTGTTAGCTCTCCACTCGCTGAGGACCCAGGGAAGAAGAGATGGTAAAAAATATTTCCCCTCTCCTCACTGAACGCGCTCCACTCACTGAGACTCGTCCTCTCACTGAGACTATTCCACTGACTCTGGCCCCTCTCCTCACTGAGGCCGCACCCCTCACTGAAGACCCAGGGATGAAGATATAGGAAAATGAAGCCCCTCTCCACACTGAGGGATCTCCACTCACTGAGACTCCTCCCCTCAGAGACTTCTCTCCTCACTGAGGCGGCTACCTCCACTCTGGCACTTATCCTCAATGAGGCTGCCCCCCTCACTGAGGACCAAGGGATGAAGAGAGGAAAATGAAGCCCCTCTCCTCACAAAGACTCCTTCCCTCAATGAGACTCCTCCCCTCACTGAGACTATTCCACTGACTCTGGCCCCTCTCCTCAATGAGGCTGCTACCTCCACTGTGGCCCCTCTGCTCAATGAGGCTACCCCCCTCACTGAGGACCCAGGGAAGAGATAGTAAAATGAAGCCCCTCTACTCACTGAACACTCTCCACTCACTGAGACTCCTCCCCTCACTGAGGCTGCCCCCCTCACTGAGGACCAAGTGATGAAGTGATAGGAAAATGAAGCCCCTCGCCTCACTGTATGCTCTCCACTCACTGACACTCTTGTCCTGACTCTGGCACCTCTCCTCAGTTAGGCTGCCCCCCTCACTGAGGACCCAAGGATGAAGAGATCGAAAAAAATGAAGCCCCTCTCCTCACTGAGGGATCTCCACTCACTGAGACTCCTCCCCTCACTGAGACTTCTCTCCTCACTGAGGCGGCTACCTCCACGCTGGCACCTCTCCTCAATGAGGCTGCCCCCCTCACTGAGGACCAAGGGATGAAGAGAGGAAAACAAAATCCCTCTCCTCACAAAGACTCCTTCCCTCACTGAGACTCCTCCCCTCACTGAGACTATTCCACTGCCTCTGGCCCCTCTCCTCAATGAGGCTGCTACCTCCACTGTGGCCCCTCTGCTCAATGAGGCTAATCCCCTCACTGAGGACCCAGGGAAGAGATAGTAAAATGAAGCCCCTCTACTCACTGAACACTCTCCACTCACTGAGACTCCTCCCCTCACTGAGGCTGCCCCCCTCACTGAGGACCAAGTGATGAAGTGATAGGAAAATGAAGCCCCTCCCCTCACTGTACGCTCTCCACTCACTGACACTCTTGTCCTGACTCTGGCCCCTCTCCTTACTGAGGCTGCCCCCCTCACAGAGGACCCAGTGATGAAGAGATGAAAAAAATGAAGCCCCTCTCCTCACTGCAGGGTCTCCACTCACTGAGACTCCTCCCCTCACTGAGAATCCTCTCCTCACTGTAGGCTGCTACCTCCACTGTGGCACCTCTCCTCAAGGAGGCTGCTCCTCTCGCTGAGGACCCAGGGAAGAAGAGATAGAGAAATATAGCACCTTTACTCACTGAATGCTCTCCCCTCACTGAGACTCGTCCCTTCACTGAGACTATTCCACTGACTCTGGCCCCTCTCCTCACTGAGGCCGCACCCCTTACTGAAAACCCAGGGATGAAGATATAGGAAAATGAAGCCCCTCTCCTCACTGAAGGCTCTCCACTCACTGAGGACCAAGGGAAAAGAGATGGAAAAATGTAGCCCCTCTCCTCACTGAACACTCTCAACTCACTGAGATTCCTTCCATCAATGACACTATTCCACTGACTCTGGCCACTCTCCTCACTGAGGCTGCTCCCTCACAGAGGACCCAAGGATGAAGAGATGGAAAAAAATGAAGCCCCTCTCCTCACTGAATGCTCTCCACTCACTGAGACTCGTCCCCTCACTGAGACTATTCCACTGCCTCTGGCCCCTCTCCTCACTGAGGCTGCACCCCTCACTGAAGACCCAGGGATGAAGACATAGGAAAATGAATCCCTTCTCCTCACTGAAGGCTCTCCACTCACTGAGACTCCTCCCCTCACTGAGACTTCTCTCCTCACTGAGGCTGCTACCTCCACTCTGGCACTTATCCTCAATGAGGCTGCCCCCCTCACTGAGGACCAAGGGATGAAGAGAGGAAAATGAAGCCCCTCTCCTCACAAAAACTCCTTCCCTCACTGAGACTCCTCACCTCACTTAGACTTCTCTCCTCACTGAGGCTGCTACCTCCACTTTGGCACCTCTCCTCAATGAGGCTGCCCCCCTCACTGAGGACCAAGGGATGAAGAGATGGAAAAATGAAGCCCCTCTCCACACTGAGACTCCTCCCCTCACTGAGACTCGTCCCCTCACTGAGAATATTCCACTGACTCTGGCCCCTCTCCTCACTGAAGGCTCTCCACTCACTAAGACTTCTCTCCTCGCTGTGAGCTCTCCACTCGCTGAGGACTCAGGGAAGAGATGGTAAAAAATATATCCCCTCTCCTCACTGAACGCGCTCCACTCACTGAGACTCGTCCTCTCACTGAGACTATTCCACTGACTCTGGCCCCTCTCCTCACTGAGGCCGCACCCCTCACTGAAGACCCAGGGATGAAGATATAGGAAAATGAAGCCCCTCTCCACACTGAGGGATCTCCACTCACTGAGACTCCTCCCCTCAGAGACTTCTCTCCTCACTGAGGCGGCTACCTCCACTCTGGCACTTATCATCAATGAGGCTGCCTCCCTCACTGAGGACCAAGGGATGAAGAGAGGAAAATGAAGCCCCTCTCCTCACAAAGACTTCTTCCCTCACTGAGACTCCTCCCCTCACTGAGACTATTCCACTGACTCTGGCCCCTCTCCTCAATGAGGCTGCTACCTCCACTGTGGCCCCTCTGCTCAATGAGGCTACTCCCCTCACTGAGGACCCAGGGAAGAGATAGTAAAATGAAGCCCCTCTACTCACTGAACACTCTCCACTCACTGAGACTTCTCCCTTCACTGAGGCTGCCCCCCTCACTGAGGACCAAGTGATGAAGTGATAGGAAAATGAAGCCCCTCCCCTCACTGTACGCTCTCCACTCACTGACACTCTTGTCCTGACTCTGGCCCCTCTCCTTACTGAGGCTGCCCCCCTCACAGAGGACCCAGTGATGAAGAGATGAAAAAAATGAAGCCCCTCTCCTCACTGAAGGGTCTCCACTCACTGAGACTCCTCCCCTCACTGAGAATCCTCTCCTCACTGTAGGCTGCTACCTCCACTGTGGCACCTCTCCTCAAGGAGGCTGCTCCTCTCGCTGAGGACCCAGGGAAGAAGAGATAGAGAAATATAGCACCTTTACTCACTGAATGCTCTCCCCTCACTGAGACTCGTCCCTTCACTGAGACTATTCCACTGACTCTGGCCCCTCTCCTCACTGAGGCCGCACCCCTTACTGAAAACCCAGGGATGACGATATAGGAAAATGAAGCCCCTCTCCTCACTGAAGGCTCTCCACTCACTGAGGACCAAGGGAAAAGAGATGGAAAAATGTAGCCCCTCTCCTCACTGAACACTCTCAACTCACTGAGATTCCTTCGATCAATGATACTATTCCACTAACTCTGGCCACTCTCCTCACTGAGGCTGCTCCCTCACAGAGGACCCAAGGATGAAGAGATGGAAAAATGATGCCCCTCTCCTCACTGAAGGCTATGCACTCACTGAGATACCTCCCCTCACTGAGACTATTCTACTGACTCTGGCACCTCTCCTCAGTTAGGCTGCCCCCCTCACTGAGGACCCAAGGATGAAGAGATGGAAAAAAATGAAGCCCCTCCCCTCACTGAGACTTCTCTCCTCACTGAGGCGGCTACCTCCACGCTGGCACCTCTCCTCAATGAGGCTGCCCCCCTCACTGAGGACCAAGGGATGAAGAGAGGAAAACAAAATCCCTCTCCTCACAAAGACTCCTTCCCTCACTGAGACTCCTCCCCTCACTGAGACTATTCCACTGACTCTGGCCCCTCTCCTCAATGAGGCTGCTACCTCCACTGTGGCCCCTCTGCTCAATGAGGCTACCCCCCTCACTGAGGACCCAGGGAAGAGATAGTAAAATGAAGCCCCTCTACTCACTGAACACTCTCCACTCACTGAGACTCCTCCCCTCACTGAGGCTGCCCCCCTCACTGAGGACCAAGTGATGAAGTGATAGGAAAATGAAGCCCCTCGCCTCACTGTATGCTCTCCACTCACTGACACTCTTGTCCTGACTCTGGCCCCTCTCCTTACTGAGGCTGCCCCCCTCACAGAGGACCCAGGGATGAAGAGATGAAAAAAAATGAAGCCCCTCTCCTCACTGACGGCTTTCAACTCACTGAGGCTCCTCCCCTCACTGAGAATCCTCTCCTCACTGTAGGCTGCTACCTCCACTGTGGCACCTCTCCTCAAGGAGGCTGCTCCTCTCGCTGAGGACCCAGGGAAGAAGAGATAGAGAAACGTAGCCCCTCTACTCACTGAACGCTCTCCACTCACTGAGATTCCTTCCCTAAATGAGACTATTCCACTGACTCTGGCCCCTCTCCTCAATGAGGCTGCTACCTCCACTGTGGCCCCTCTGCTCAATGAGGCTACTCCCCTCACTGAGGACCCAGGGAAGAGATAGTAAAATGAAGCCCCTCTACTCACTGAACACTCTCCACTCACTGAGACTCCTCCCCTCACTGAGGCCGCACCCCTCACTGAAGACCCAGGGATGAAGATATAGGAAAATGAAGCCCCTCTCCTCACTGAAGGCTCTCCACTCACTGAGACTCCTCCCCTCACTGAGACTTCTCTCCTCACTGAGGCTGCTATCTCCTCTGTGGCACCTCTCCTCAACGAGGCTGCTCCTCTCACTGAGGATCTAGGGAAGAAGAGAAAGGGAAATGATGCCCCTCTCCTCACTGAAGGCTATGCACTCACTGAGATACCTCCCCTCACTGAGATTATTCTGACTCTGGCACCTCTCCTCAATGAGGCTGCCCCCCTCACTGAGGACCAAAGGGAAGAAGAGAGGAAAATGAAGCCCCTCTCCTGACAAAGACTCCTTCCCTCACTGAGACTATTCCACTGACTCTTGCCCCTCTCCTCACTGAGGCTGCCCCCTCACAGAGGACCCAATGATGAAGAGATGGAAAAATGAAGCCCCTTTCCTCACTGAATGCTCTCCACTCACTGAGACTCGTCCCCTCACTGAGACTATTCCACTGCCTCTGGCCCCTCTCCTCACTGAGGCTGCACCCCTCACTGAAGACCCAGGGATGAAGACATAGGAAAATGAATCCCTTCTCCTCACTGAAGGCTCTCCACTCACTGAGACTCCTCCCCTCACTGAGACTTCTCTCCTCACTGAGGCTGCTACCTCCACTCTGGCACTTATCCTCAATGAGGCTGCCCCCCTCACTGAGGACCAAGGGATGAAGAGAGGAAAATGAAGCCCCTCTCCTCACAAAAACTCCTTCCCTCACTGAGACTCCTCACCTCACTTAGACTTCTCTCCTCACTGAGGCTGCTACCTCCACTTTGGCACCTCTCCTCAATGAGGCTGCCCCCCTCACTGAGGACCAAGGGATGAAGAGATGGAAAAATGAAGCCCCTCTCCACACTGAGACTCCTCCCCTCACTGAGACTCGTCCCCTCACTGAGAATATTCCACTGACTCTGGCCCCTCTCCTCACTGAAGGCTCTCCACTCACTAAGACTTCTCTCCTCGCTGTGAGCTCTCCACTCGCTGAGGACTCAGGGAAGAGATGGTAAAAAATATATCCCCTCTCCTCACTGAACGCGCTCCACTCACTGAGACTCGTCCTCTCACTGAGACTATCCACTGACTCTGGCCCCTCTCCTCACTGAGGCCGCACCCCTCACTGAAGACCCAGGGATGAAGATATAGGAAAATGAAGCCCCTCTCCACACTGAGGGATCTCCACTCACTGAGACTCCTCCCCTCAGAGACTTCTCTCCTCACTGAGGCGGCTACCTCCACTCTGGCACTTATCATCAATGAGGCTGCCTCCCTCACTGAGGACCAAGGGATGAAGAGAGGAAAATGAAGCCCCTCTCCTCACAAAGACTTCTTCCCTCACTGAGACTCCTCCCCTCACTGAGACTATTCCACTGACTCTGGCCCCTCTCCTCAATGAGGCTGCTACCTCCACTGTGGCCCCTCTGCTCAATGAGGCTACTCCCCTCACTGAGGACCCAGGGAAGAGATAGTAAAATGAAGCCCCTCTACTCACTGAACACTCTCCACTCACTGAGACTTCTCCCTTCACTGAGGCTGCCCCCCTCACTGAGGACCAAGTGATGAAGTGATAGGAAAATGAAGCCCCTCCCCTCACTGTACGCTCTCCACTCACTGACACTCTTGTCCTGACTCTGGCCCCTCTCCTTACTGAGGCTGCCCCCCTCACAGAGGACCCAGTGATGAAGAGATGAAAAAAAAGAAACCCCTCTCCTCACTGACGGCTTTCAACTCACTGAGGCTCCTCCCCTCACTGAGAATCCTCTCCTCACTGTAGGCTGCTACCTCCACTGTGGCACCTCTCCTCAAGGAGGCTGCTCCTCTCGCTGAGGACCCAGGGAAGAAGAGATAGAGAAACGTAGCCCCTCTACTCACTGAACGCTCTCCACTCACTGAGATTCCTTCCCTAAATGAGACTATTCCACTGACTCTGGCCCCTCTCCTCAATGAGGCTGCTACCTCCACTGTGGCCCCTCTGCTCAATGAGGCTACTCCCCTCACTGAGGACCCAGGGAAGAGATAGTAAAATGAAGCCCCTCTGCTCACTGAACACTCTCCACTCACTGAGACTCCTCCCCTCACTGAGGCTGCCCCCCTCACTGAGGACCAAGTGATGAAGTGATAGGAAAATGAAGCCCCTCGCCTCACTGTATGCTCTCCACTCACTGACACTCTTGTCCTGACTCTGGCCACTCTCCTCACTGAGGCTGCCCCCTCACAGAGGACCCAAGGATGAAGAGATGGAAATGATGCCCCTCTCCTCACTGAAGGCTATGCACTCACTGAGATACCTCCCCTCACTGAGATTATTCTGACTCTGGCACCTCTCCTCAATGAGGCTGCCCCCCTCACTGAGGACCAAAGGGAAGAAGAGAGGAAAATGAAGCCCCTCTCCTGACAAAGACTCCTTCCCTCACTGAGACTATTCCACTGACTCTGGCCCCTCTCCTCACTGAGGCTGCCCCCTCACAGAGGACCCAATGATGAAGAGATGGAAAAATGAAGCCCCTTTCCTCACTGAATGCTCTCCACTCACTGAGACTCGTCCCCTCACTGAGACTATTCCACTGCCTCTGGCCCCTCTCCTCACTGAGGCTGCACCCCTCACTGAAGACCCAGGGATGAAGACATAGGAAAATGAAGCCCTTCTCCTCACTGAAGGCTCTCCACTCACTGAGACTCCTCCCCTCACTGAGGCTGCCCCCCTCACTGAGGACCAAGTGATGAAGTGATAGGAAAATGAAGCCCCTCGCCTCACTGTATGCTCTCCACTCACTGACACTCTTGTCCTGACTCTGGCCACTCTCCTCACTGAGGCTGCCCCCTCACAGAGGACCCAAGGATGAAGAGATGGAAATGATGCCCCTCTCCTCACTGAAGGCTATGCACTCACTGAGATACCTCCCCTCACTGAGATTATTCTGACTCTGGCACCTCTCCTCAATGAGGCTGCCCCCCTCACTGAGGACCAAAGGGAAGAAGAGAGGAAAATGAAGCCCCTCTCCTGACAAAGACTCCTTCCCTCACTGAGACTATTCCACTGACTCTGGCCCCTCTCCTCACTGAGGCTGCCCCCTCACAGAGGACCCAATGATGAAGAGATGGAAAAATGAAGCCCCTTTCCTCACTGAATGCTCTCCACTCACTGAGACTCGTCCCCTCACTGAGACTATTCCACTGCCTCTGGCCCCTCTCCTCACTGAGGCTGCACCCCTCACTGAAGACCCAGGGATGAAGACATAGGAAAATGAATCCCTTCTCCTCACTGAAGGCTCTCCACTCACTGAGACTCCTCCCCTCACTGAGACTTCTCTCCTCACTGAGGCTGCTACCTCCACTCTGGCACTTATCCTCAATGAGGCTGCCCCCCTCACTGAGGACCAAGGGATGAAGAGAGGAAAATGAAGCCCCTCTCCTCACAAAAACTCCTTCCCTCACTGAGACTCCTCCCCTCACTGAGACTCGTCCCCTCACTGAGAATATTCCACTGACTCTGGCCCCTCTCCTCACTGAAGGCTCTCCACTCACTAAGACTTCACTCCTCGCTGTGAGCTCTCCACTCGCTGAGGACTCAGGGAAGAAGAGATGGTAAAAAATATATCCCCTCTCCTCACTGAACGCACTCCACTCACTGAGACTCGTCCTCTCACTGAGACTATTCCACTGACTCTGGCCCCTCTCCTCACTGAGGCCGCACCCCTCACTGAAGACCCAGGGATGAAGATATAGGAAAATGAAGCCCCTCTCCACACTGAGGGATCTCCACTCACTGAGACTCCTCCCCTCAGAGACTTCTCTCCTCACTGAGGCGGCTACCTCCACTCTGGCACTTATCATCAATGAGGCTGCCTCCCTCACTGAGGACCAAGGGATGAAGAGAGGAAAATGAAGCCCCTCTCCTCACAAAGACTTCTTCCCTCACTGAGACTATTCCACTGACTCTGGCCCCTCTCCTCACTGAGGCTGCCCCCTCACAGAGGACCCAATGATGAAGAGATGGAAAAATGAAGCCCCTTTCCTCACTGAATGCTCTCCACTCACTGAGACTCGTCCCCTCACTGAGACTATTCCACTGCCTCTGGCCCCTCTCCTCACTGAGGCTGCACCCCTCACTGAAGACCCAGGGATGAAGACATAGGAAAATGAAGCCCTTCTCCTCACTGAAGGCTCTCCACTCACTGAGACTCCTCCCCTCACTGAGGCTGCCCCCCTCACTGAGGACCAAGTGATGAAGTGATAGGAAAATGAAGCCCCTCGCCTCACTGTATGCTCTCCACTCACTGACACTCTTGTCCTGACTCTGGCCACTCTCCTCAC
This sequence comes from Urophycis tenuis, assembly GCA_036785325.1. Taxonomy (NCBI): domain Eukaryota; kingdom Metazoa; phylum Chordata; class Actinopteri; order Gadiformes; family Phycidae; genus Urophycis; species Urophycis tenuis. The sequence goes on along the minus strand of JAXIVH010000020.1, from coordinate 2,337,189 downwards.
TGAGGCTGCCCCCTCACAGAGGACCCAAGGATGAAGAGATGGAAATGATGCCCCTCTCCTCACTGAAGGCTATGCACTCACTGAGATACCTCCCCTCACTGAGATTATTCTGACTCTGGCACCTCTCCTCAATGAGGCTGCCCCCCTCACTGAGGACCAAAGGGAAGAAGAGAGGAAAATGAAGCCCCTCTCCTGACAAAGACTCCTTCCCTCACTGAGACTATTCCACTGACTCTGGCCCCTCTCCTCACTGAGGCTGCCCCCTCACAGAGGACCCAATGATGAAGAGATGGAAAAATGAAGCCCCTTTCCTCACTGAATGCTCTCCACTCACTGAGACTCGTCCCCTCACTGAGACTATTCCACTGCCTCTGGCCCCTCTCCTCACTGAGGCTGCACCCCTCACTGAAGACCCAGGGATGAAGACATAGGAAAATGAATCCCTTCTCCTCACTGAAGGCTCTCCACTCACTGAGACTCCTCCCCTCACTGAGACTTCTCTCCTCACTGAGGCTGCTACCTCCACTCTGGCACTTATCCTCAATGAGGCTGCCCCCCTCACTGAGGACCAAGGGATGAAGAGAGGAAAATGAAGCCCCTCTCCTCACAAAAACTCCTTCCCTCACTGAGACTCCTCCCCTCACTGAGACTCGTCCCCTCACTGAGAATATTCCACTGACTCTGGCCCCTCTCCTCACTGAAGGCTCTCCACTCACTAAGACTTCACTCCTCGCTGTGAGCTCTCCACTCGCTGAGGACTCAGGGAAGAAGAGATGGTAAAAAATATATCCCCTCTCCTCACTGAACGCACTCCACTCACTGAGACTCGTCCTCTCACTGAGACTATTCCACTGACTCTGGCCCCTCTCCTCACTGAGGCCGCACCCCTCACTGAAGACCCAGGGATGAAGATATAGGAAAATGAAGCCCCTCTCCACACTGAGGGATCTCCACTCACTGAGACTCCTCCCCTCAGAGACTTCTCTCCTCACTGAGGCGGCTACCTCCACTCTGGCACTTATCATCAATGAGGCTGCCTCCCTCACTGAGGACCAAGGGATGAAGAGAGGAAAATGAAGCCCCTCTCCTCACAAAGACTTCTTCCCTCACTGAGACTCCTCCCCTCACTGAGACTATTCCACTGACTCTGGCCCCTCTCCTCAATGAGGCTGCTACCTCCACTGTGGCCCCTCTGCTCAATGAGGCTACTCCCCTCACTGAGGACCCAGGGAAGAGATAGTAAAATGAAGCCCCTCTACTCACTGAACACTCTCCACTCACTGAGACTTCTCCCTTCACTGAGGCTGCCCCCCTCACTGAGGACCAAGTGATGAAGTGATAGGAAAATGAAGCCCCTCCCCTCACTGTACGCTCTCCACTCACTGACACTCTTGTCCTGACTCTGGCCCCTCTCCTTACTGAGGCTGCCCCCCTCACAGAGGACCCAGTGATGAAGAGATGAAAAAAAAGAAACCCCTCTCCTCACTGAAGGGTCTCCACTCACTGAGACTCCTCCCCTCACTGAGAATCCTCTCCTCACTGTAGGCTGCTACCTCCACTGTGGCACCTCTCCTCAAGGAGGCTGCTCCTCTCGCTGAGGACCCAGGGAAGAAGAGATAGAGAAATATAGCACCTTTACTCACTGAATGCTCTCCCCTCACTGAGACTCGTCCCTTCACTGAGACTATTCCACTGACTCTGGCCCCTCTCCTCACTGAGGCCGCACCCCTTACTGAAAACCCAGGGATGAAGATATAGGAAAATGAAGCCCCTCTCCTCACTGAAGGCTCTCCACTCACTGAGGACCAAGGGAAAAGAGATGGAAAAATGTAGCCCCTCTCCTCACTGAACACTCTCAACTCACTGAGATTCCTTCCATCAATGACACTATTCCACTGACTCTGGCCACTCTCCTCACTGAGGCTGCTCCCTCACAGAGGACCCAAGGATGAAGAGATGGAAAAATGATGCCCCTCTCCTCACTGAAGGCTATGCACTCACTGAGATACCTCCCCTCACTGAGACTATTCTACTGACTCTGGCACCTCTCCTCAGTTAGGCTGCCCCCCTCACTGAGGACCCAAGGATGAAGAGATGGAAAAAAATGAAGCCCCTCTCCTCACTGAGGGATCTCCACTCACTGAGACTCCTCCCCTCACTGAGACTTCTCTCCTCACTGAGGCGGCTACCTCCACGCTGGCACCTCTCCTCAATGAGGCTGCCCCCCTCACTGAGGACCAAGGGATGAAGAGAGGAAAACAAAATCCCTCTCCTCACAAAGACTCCTTCCCTCACTGAGACTCCTCCCCTCACTGAGACTATTCCACTGCCTCTGGCCCCTCTCCTCAATGAGGCTGCTACCTCCACTGTGGCCCCTCTGCTCAATGAGGCTAATCCCCTCACTGAGGACCCAGGGAAGAGATAGTAAAATGAAGCCCCTCTACTCACTGAACACTCTCCACTCACTGAGACTCCTCCCCTCACTGAGGCTGCCCCCCTCACTGAGGACCAAGTGATGAAGTGATAGGAAAATGAAGCCCCTCGCCTCACTGTATGCTCTCCACTCAATGACACTCTTGTCCTGACTCTGGCCCCTCTCCTTACTGAGGCTGCCCCCCTCACAGAGGACCCAGTGATGAAGAGATGAAAAAAATGAAGCCCCTCTACTCACTGAACACTCTCCACTCACTGAGACTCCTCCCCTCACTGAGTCCGCACCCCTCACTGAAGACCCAGGGATGAAGATATAGGAAAATGAAGCCCCTCTCCTCACTGAAGGCTCTCCACTCACTGAGACTCCTCCCCTCACTGAGACTTCTCTCCTCACTGAGGCTGCTATCTCCTCTGTGGCACCTCTCCTCAACGAGGCTGCTCCTCTCACTGAGGATCTAGGGAAGAAGAGAAAGGGAAATGATGCCCCTCTCCTCACTGAAGGCTATGCACTCACTGAGATACCTTCCCTCACTGAGATTATTCTGACTCTGGCACCTCTCCTCAATGAGGCTGCCCCCCTCACTGAGGACCAAAGGGAAGAAGAGAGGAAAATGAAGCCCCTCTCCTGACAAAGACTCCTTCCCTCACTGAGACTATTCCACTGACTCTGGCCCCTCTTCTCACTGAGGCTGCCCCCTCACAGAGGACCCAATGATGAAGAGATGGAAAAATGAAGCCCCTTTCCTCACTGAATGCTCTCCACTCACTGAGACTCGTCCCCTCACTGAGACTATTCCACTGCCTCTGGCCCCTCTCCTCACTGAGGCTGCACCCCTCACTGAAGACCCAGGGATGAAGACATAGGAAAATGAAGCCCTTCTCCTCACTGAAGGCTCTCCACTCACTGAGACTCCTCCCCTCACTGAGACTTCTCTCCTCACTGAGGCTGCTACCTCCACTCTGGCACTTATCCTCAATGAGGCTGCCCCCCTCACTGAGGACCAAGGGATGAAGAGAGGAAAATGAAGCCCCTCTCCTCACAAAAACTCCTTCCCTCACTGAGACTCCTCCCCTCACTTAGACTTCTCTCCTCACTGAGGCTGCTACCTCCACTTTGGCACCTCTCCTCAATGAGGCTGCCCCCCTCACTGAGGACCAAGGGATGAAGAGATGGAAAAATGAAGCCCCTCTCCACACTGAGACTCCTCCCCTCACTGAGACTCGTCCCCTCACTGAGAATATTCCACTGACTCTGGCCCCTCTCCTCACTGAAGGCTCTCCACTCACTAAGACTTCTCTCCTCGCTGTGAGCTCTCCACTCGCTGAGGACTCAGGGAAGAAGAGATGGTAAAAAATATATCCCCTCTCCTCACTGAACGCGCTCCACTCGCTGAGACTCGTCCTCTCACTGAGACTATTCCACTGACTCTGGCCCCTCTCCTCACTGAGGCCGCACCCCTCACTGAAGACCCAGGGATGAAGATATAGGAAAATGAAGCCCCTCTCCACACTGAGGGATCTCCACTCACTGAGACTCCTCCCCTCAGAGACTTCTCTCCTCACTGAGGCGGCTACCTCCACTCTGGCACTTATCATCAATGAGGCTGCCTCCCTCACTGAGGACCAAGGGATGAAGAGAGGAAAATGAAGCCCCTCTCCTCACAAAGACTTCTTCCCTCACTGAGACTCCTCCCCTCACTGAGACTATTCCACTGACTCTGGCCCCTCTCCTCAATGAGGCTGCTACCTCCACTGTGGCCCCTCTGCTCAATGAGGCTACTCCCCTCACTGAGGACCCAGGGAAGAGATAGTAAAATGAAGCCCCTCTACTCACTGAACACTCTCCACTCACTGAGACTTCTCCCTTCACTGAGGCTGCCACCCTCACTGAGGACCAAGTGATGAAGTGATAGGAAAATGAAGCCCCTCCCCTCACTGTACGCTCTCCACTCACTGACACTCTTGTCCTGACTCTGGCCCCTCTCCTTACTGAGGCTGCCCCCCTCACAGAGGACCCAGTGATGAAGAGATGAAAAAAATGAAGCCCCTCTCCTCACTGCAGGGTCTCCACTCACTGAGACTCCTCCCCTCACTGAGAATCCTCTCCTCACTGTAGGCTGCTACCTCCACTGTGGCACCTCTCCTCAAGGAGGCTGCTCCTCTCGCTGAGGACCCAGGGAAGAAGAGATAGAGAAATATAGCACCTTTACTCACTGAATGCTCTCCCCTCACTGAGACTCGTCCCTTCACTGAGACTATTCCACTGACTCTGGCCCCTCTCCTCACTGAGGCCGCACCCCTTACTGAAAACCCAGGGATGAAGATATAGGAAAATGAAGCCCCTCTCCTCACTGAAGGCTCTCCACTCACTGAGGACCAAGGGAAAAGAGATGGAAAAATGTAGCCCCTCTCCTCACTGAACACTCTCAACTCACTGAGATTCCTTCCATCAATGACACTATTCCACTGACTCTGGCCACTCTCCTCACTGAGGCTGCTCCCTCACAGAGGACCCAAGGATGAAGAGATGGAAAAAAATGAAGCCCCTCTCCTCACTGAGGGATCTCCACTCACTGAGACTCCTCCCCTCACTGAGACTTCTCTCCTCACTGAGGCGGCTACCTCCACGCTGGCACCTCTCCTCAATGAGGCTGCCCCCCTCACTGAGGACCAAGGGATGAAGAGAGGAAAACAAAATCCCTCTCCTCACAAAGACTCCTTCCCTCACTGAGACTCCTCCCCTCACTGAGACTATTCCACTGACTCTGGCCCCTCTCCTCAATGAGGCTGCTACCTCCACTGTGGCCCCTCTGCTCAATGAGGCTAATCCCCTCACTGAGGACCCAGGGAAGAGATAGTAAAATGAAGCCCCTCTACTCACTGAACACTCTCCACTCACTGAGACTCCTCCCCTCACTGAGGCTGCCCCCCTCACTGAGGACCGAGTGATGAAGTGATAGGAAAAGGAAGCCCCTCGCCTCACTGTATGCTCTCCACTCACTGACACTCTTGTCCTGACTCTGGCCCCTCTCCTTACTGAGGCTGCCCCCCTCACAGAGGACCCAGTGATGAAGAGATGAAAAAAATGAAGCCCCTCTACTCACTGAACACTCTCCACTCACTGAGACTCCTCCCCTCACTGAGGCCGCACCCCTCACTGAAGACCCAGGGATGAAGATATAGGAAAATGAAGCCCCTCTCCTCACTGAAGGCTCTCCACTCACTGAGACTCCTCCCCTCACTGAGACTTCTCTCCTCACTGAGGCTGCTATCTCCTCTGTGGCACCTCTCCTCAACGAGGCTGCTCCTCTCACTGAGGATCTAGGGAAGAAGAGAAAGGGAAATGATGCCCCTCTCCTCACTGAAGGCTATGCACTCACTGAGATACCTCCCCTCACTGAGATTATTCTGACTCTGGCACCTCTCCTCAATGAGGCTGCCCCCCTCACTGAGGACCAAAGGGAAGAAGAGAGGAAAATGAAGCCCCTCTCCTGACAAAGACTCCTTCCCTCACTGAGACTATTCCACTGACTCTGGCCCCTCTCCTCACTGAGGCTGCCCCCTCACAGAGGACCCAATGATGAAGAGATGGAAAAATTAAGCCCCTTTCCTCACTGAATGCTCTCCACTCACTGAGACTCGTCCCCTCACTGAGACTATTCCACTGCCTCTGGCCCCTCTCCTCACTGAGGCTGCACCCCTCACTGAAGACCCAGGGATGAAGACATAGGAAAATGAATCCCTTCTCCTCACTGAAGGCTCTCCACTCACTGAGACTCCTCCCCTCACTGAGACTTCTCTCCTCACTGAGGCTGCTACCTCCACTCTGGCACTTATCCTCAATGAGGCTGCCCCCCTCACTGAGGACCAAGGGATGAAGAGAGGAAAATGAAGCCCCTCTCCTCACAAAAACTCCTTCCCTCACTGAGACTCCTCACCTCACTTAGACTTCTCTCCTCACTGAGGCTGCTACCTCCACTTTGGCACCTCTCCTCAATGAGGCTGCCCCCCTCACTGAGGACCAAGGGATGAAGAGATGGAAAAATGAAGCCCCTCTCCACACTGAGACTCCTCCCCTCACTGAGACTCGTCCCCTCACTGAGAATATTCCACTGACTCTGGCCCCTCTCCTCACTGAAGGCTCTCCACTCACTAAGACTTCTCTCCTCGCTGTGAGCTCTCCACTCGCTGAGGACTCAGGGAAGAGATGGTAAAAAATATATCCCCTCTCCTCACTGAACGCGCTCCACTCACTGAGACTCGTCCTCTCACTGAGACTATTCCACTGACTCTGGCCCCTCTCCTCACTGAGGCCGCACCCCTCACTGAAGACCCAGGGATGAAGATATAGGAAAATGAAGCCCCTCTCCACACTGAGGGATCTCCACTCACTGAGACTCCTCCCCTCAGAGACTTCTCTCCTCACTGAGGCGGCTACCTCCACTCTGGCACTTATCATCAATGAGGCTGCCTCCCTCACTGAGGACCAAGGGATGAAGAGAGGAAAATGAAGCCCCTCTCCTCACAAAGACTTCTTCCCTCACTGAGACTCCTCCCCTCACTGAGACTATTCCACTGACTCTGGCCCCTCTCCTCAATGAGGCTGCTACCTCCACTGTGGCCCCTCTGCTCAATGAGGCTACTCCCCTCACTGAGGACCCAGGGAAGAGATAGTAAAATGAAGCCCCTCTACTCACTGAACACTCTCCACTCACTGAGACTTCTCCCTTCACTGAGGCTGCCCCCCTCACTGAGGACCAAGTGATGAAGTGATAGGAAAATGAAGCCCCTCCCCTCACTGTACGCTCTCCACTCACTGACACTCTTGTCCTGACTCTGGCCCCTCTCCTTACTGAGGCTGCCCCCCTCACAGAGGACCCAGTGATGAAGAGATGAAAAAAATGAAGCCCCTCTCCTCACTGCAGGGTCTCCACTCACTGAGACTCCTCCCCTCACTGAGAATCCTCTCCTCACTGTAGGCTGCTACCTCCACTGTGGCACCTCTCCTCAAGGAGGCTGCTCCTCTCGCTGAGGACCCAGGGAAGAAGAGATAGAGAAATATAGCACCTTTACTCACTGAATGCTCTCCCCTCACTGAGACTCGTCCCTTCACTGAGACTATTCCACTGACTCTGGCCCCTCTCCTCAATGAGGCCGCACCCCTTACTGAAAACCCAGGGATGAAGATATAGGAAAATGAAGCCCCTCTCCTCACTGAAGGCTCTCCACTCACTGAGGACCAAGGGAAAAGAGATGGAAAAATGTAGCCCCTCTCCTCACTGAACACTCTCAACTCACTGAGATTCCTTCCATCAATGACACTATTCCACTGACTCTGGCCACTCTCCTCACTGAGGCTGCTCCCTCACAGAGGACCCAAGGATGAAGAGATGGAAAAAAATGAAGCCCCTCTCCTCACTGAGGGATCTCCACTCACTGAGACTCCTCCCCTCACTGAGACTTCTCTCCTCACTGAGGCGGCTACCTCCACGCTGGCACCTCTCCTCAATGAGGCTGCCCCCCTCACTGAGGACCAAGGGATGAAGAGAGGAAAACAAAATCCCTCTCCTCACAAAGACTCCTTCCCTCACTGAGACTCCTCCCCTCACTGAGACTATTCCACTGACTCTGGCCCCTCTCCTCAATGAGGCTGCTACCTCCACTGTGGCCCCTCTGCTCAATGAGGCTAATCCCCTCACTGAGGACCCAGGGAAGAGATAGTAAAATGAAGCCCCTCTACTCACTGAACACTCTCCACTCACTGAGACTCCTCCCCTCACTGAGGCTGCCCCCCTCACTGAGGACCGAGTGATGAAGTGATAGGAAAAGGAAGCCCCTCGCCTCACTGTATGCTCTCCACTCACTGACACTCTTGTCCTGACTCTGGCCCCTCTCCTTACTGAGGCTGCCCCCCTCACAGAGGACCCAGTGATGAAGAGATGAAAAAAATGAAGCCCCTCTACTCACTGAACACTCTCCACTCACTGAGACTCCTCCCCTCACTGAGGCCGCACCCCTCACTGAAGACCCAGGGATGAAGATATAGGAAAATGAAGCCCCTCTCCTCACTGAAGGCTCTCCACTCACTGAGACTCCTCCCCTCACTGAGACTTCTCTCCTCACTGAGGCTGCTATCTCCTCTGTGGCACCTCTCCTCAACGAGGCTGCTCCTCTCACTGAGGATCTAGGGAAGAAGAGAAAGGGAAATGATGCCCCTCTCCTCACTGAAGGCTATGCACTCACTGAGATACCTCCCCTCACTGAGATTATTCTGACTCTGGCACCTCTCCTCAATGAGGCTGCCCCCCTCACTGAGGACCAAAGGGAAGAAGAGAGGAAAATGAAGCCCCTCTCCTGACAAAGACTCCTTCCCTCACTGAGACTATTCCACTGACTCTTGCCCCTCTCCTCACTGAGGCTGCCCCCTCACAGAGGACCCAATGATGAAGAGATGGAAAAATGAAGCCCCTTTCCTCACTGAATGCTCTCCACTCACTGAGACTCGTCCCCTCACTGAGACTATTCCACTGCCTCTGGCCCCTCTCCTCACTGAGGCTGCACCCCTCACTGAAGACCCAGGGATGAAGACATAGGAAAATGAATCCCTTCTCCTCACTGAAGGCTCTCCACTCACTGAGACTCCTCCCCTCACTGAGACTTCTCTCCTCACTGAGGCTGCTACCTCCACTCTGGCACTTATCCTCAATGAGGCTGCCCCCCTCACTGAGGACCAAGGGATGAAGAGAGGAAAATGAAGCCCCTCTCCTCACAAAAACTCCTTCCCTCACTGAGACTCCTCACCTCACTTAGACTTCTCTCCTCACTGAGGCTGCTACCTCCACTTTGGCACCTCTCCTCAATGAGGCTGCCCCCCTCACTGAGGACCAAGGGATGAAGAGATGGAAAAATGAAGCCCCTCTCCACACTGAGACTCCTCCCCTCACTGAGACTCGTCCCCTCACTGAGAATATTCCACTGACTCTGGCCCCTCTCCTCACTGAAGGCTCTCCACTCACTAAGACTTCTCTCCTCGCTGTGAGCTCTCCACTCGCTGAGGACTCAGGGAAGAGATGGTAAAAAATATATCCCCTCTCCTCACTGAACGCGCTCCACTCACTGAGACTCGTCCTCTCACTGAGACTATCCACTGACTCTGGCCCCTCTCCTCACTGAGGCCGCACCCCTCACTGAAGACCCAGGGATGAAGATATAGGAAAATGAAGCCCCTCTCCACACTGAGGGATCTCCACTCACTGAGACTCCTCCCCTCAGAGACTTCTCTCCTCACTGAGGCGGCTACCTCCACTCTGGCACTTATCATCAATGAGGCTGCCTCCCTCACTGAGGACCAAGGGATGAAGAGAGGAAAATGAAGCCCCTCTCCTCACAAAGACTTCTTCCCTCACTGAGACTCCTCCCCTCACTGAGACTATTCCACTGACTCTGGCCCCTCTCCTCAATGAGGCTGCTACCTCCACTGTGGCCCCTCTGCTCAATGAGGCTACTCCCCTCACTGAGGACCCAGGGAAGAGATAGTAAAATGAAGCCCCTCTACTCACTGAACACTCTCCACTCACTGAGACTTCTCCCTTCACTGAGGCTGCCCCCCTCACTGAGGACCAAGTGATAAAGTGATAGGAAAATGAAGCCCCTCCCCTCACTGTACGCTCTCCACTCACTGACACTCTTGTCCTGACTCTGGCCCCTCTCCTTACTGAGGCTGCCCCCCTCACAGAGGACCCAGTGATGAAGAGATGAAAAAAATGAAGCCCCTCTCCTCACTGAAGGGTCTCCACTCACTGAGACTCCTCCCCTCACTGAGAATCCTCTCCTCACTGTAGGCTGCTACCTCCACTGTGGCACCTCTCCTCAAGGAGGCTGCTCCTCTCGCTGAGGACCCAGGGAAGAAGAGATAGAGAAATATAGCACCTTTACTCACTGAATGCTCTCCCCTCACTGAGACTCGTCCCTTCACTGAGACTATTCCACTGACTCTGGCCCCTCTCCTCACTGAGGCCGCACCCCTTACTGAAAACCCAGGGATGACGATATAGGAAAATGAAGCCCCTCTCCTCACTGAAGGCTCTCCACTCACTGAGGACCAAGGGAAAAGAGATGGAAAAATGTAGCCCCTCTCCTCACTGAACACTCTCAACTCACTGAGATTCCTTCGATCAATGATACTATTCCACTAACTCTGGCCACGCTCCTCACTGAGGCTGCTCCCTCACAGAGGACCCAAGGATGAAGAGATGGAAAAATGATGCCCCTCTCCTCACTGAAGGCTATGCACTCACTGAGATACCTCCCCTCACTGAGACTATTCTACTGACTCTGGCACCTCTCCTCAGTTAGGCTGCCCCCCTCACTGAGGACCCAAGGATGAAGAGATGGAAAAAAATGAAGCCCCTCCCCTCACTGAGACTTCTCTCCTCACTGAGGCGGCTACCTCCACGCTGGCACCTCTCCTCAATGAGGCTGCCCCCCTCACTGAGGACCAAGGGATGAAGAGAGGAAAACAAAATCCCTCTCCTCACAAAGACTCCTTCCCTCACTGAGACTCCTCCCCTCACTGAGACTATTCCACTGACTCTGGCCCCTCTCCTCAATGAGGCTGCTACCTCCACTGTGGCCCCTCTGCTCAATGAGGCTACCCCCCTCACTGAGGACCCAGGGAAGAGATAGTAAAATGAAGCCCCTCTACTCACTGAACACTCTCCACTCACTGAGACTCCTCCCCTCACTGAGGCTGCCCCCCTCACTGAGGACCAAGTGATGAAGTGATAGGAAAATGAAGCCCCTCGCCTCACTGTATGCTCTCCACTCACTGACACTCTTGTCCTGACTCTGGCCCCTCTCCTTACTGAGGCTGCCCCCCTCACAGAGGACCCAGGGATGAAGAGATGAAAAAAAATGAAGCCCCTCTCCTCACTGACGGCTTTCAACTCACTGAGGCTCCTCCCCTCACTGAGAATCCTATCCTCACTGTAGGCTGCTACCTCCACTGTGGCACCTCTCCTCAAGGAGGCTGCTCCTCTCGCTGAGGACCCAGGGAAGAAGAGATAGAGAAACGTAGCCCCTCTACTCACTGAACGCTCTCCACTCACTGAGATTCCTTCCCTAAATGAGACTATTCCACTGACTCTGGCCCCTCTCCTCAATGAGGCTGCTACCTCCACTGTGGCCCCTCTGCTCAATGAGGCTACTCCCCTCACTGAGGACCCAGGGAAGAGATAGTAAAATGAAGCCCCTCTACTCACTGAACACTCTCCACTCACTGAGACTCCTCCCCTCACTGAGGCTGCCCCCCTCACTGAGGACCAAGTGATGAAGTGATAGGAAAATGAAGCCCCTCGCCTCACTGTATGCTCTCCACTCACTGACACTCTTGTCCTGACTCTGGCCACTCTCCTGACTGAGGCTGCCCCCTCACAGAGGACCCAAGGATGAAGAGATGGAAATGATGCCCCTCTCCTCACTGAAGGCTATGCACTCACTGAGATACCTCCCCTCACTGAGATTATTCTGACTCTGGCACCTCTCCTCAATGAGGCTGCCCCCCTCACTGAGGACCAAAGGGAAGAAGAGAGGAAAATGAAGCCCCTCTCCTGACAAAGACTCCTTCCCTCACTGAGACTATTCCACTGACTCTGGCCCCTCTCCTCACTGAGGCTGCCCCCTCACAGAGGACCCAATGATGAAGAGATGGAAAAATGAAGCCCCTTTCCTCACTGAATGCTCTCCACTCACTGAGACTCGTCCCCTCACTGAGACTATTCCACTGCCTCTGGCCCCTCTCCTCACTGAGGCTGCACCCCTCACTGAAGACCCAGGGATGAAGACATAGGAAAATGAATCCCTTCTCCTCACTGAAGGCTCTCCACTCACTGAGACTCCTCCCCTCACTGAGACTTCTCTCCTCACTGAGGCTGCTACCTCCACTCTGGCACTTATCCTCAATGAGGCTGCCCCCCTCACTGAGGACCAAGGGATGAAGAGAGGAAAATGAAGCCCCTCTCCTCACAAAAACTCCTTCCCTCACTGAGACTCCTCACCTCACTTAGACTTCTCTCCTCACTGAGGCTGCTACCTCCACTTTGGCACCTCTCCTCAATGAGGCTGCCCCCCTCACTGAGGACCAAGGGATGAAGAGATGGAAAAATGAAGCCCCTCTCCACACTGAGACTCCTCCCCTCACTGAGACTCGTCCCCTCACTGAGAATATTCCACTGACTCTGGCCCCTCTCCTCACTGAAGGCTCTCCACTCACTAAGACTTCTCTCCTCGCTGTGAGCTCTCCACTCGCTGAGGACTCAGGGAAGAGATGGTAAAAAATATATCCCCTCTCCTCACTGAACGCGCTCCACTCACTGAGACTCGTCCTCTCACTGAGACTATTCCACTGACTCTGGCCCCTCTCCTCACTGAGGCCGCACCCCTCACTGAAGACCCAGGGATGAAGATATAGGAAAATGAAGCCCCTCTCCACACTGAGGGATCTCCACTCACTGAGACTCCTCCCCTCAGAGACTTCTCTCCTCACTGAGGCGGCTACCTCCACTCTGGCACTTATCATCAATGAGGCTGCCTCCCTCACTGAGGACCAAGGGATGAAGAGAGGAAAATGAAGCCCCTCTCCTCACAAAGACTTCTTCCCTCACTGAGACTCCTCCCCTCACTGAGACTATTCCACTGACTCTGGCCCCTCTCCTCAATGAGGCTGCTACCTCCACTGTGGCCCCTCTGCTCAATGAGGCTACTCCCCTCACTGAGGACCCAGGGAAGAGATAGTAAAATGAAGCCCCTCTACTCACTGAACACTCTCCACTCACTGAGACTTCTCCCTTCACTGAGGCTGCCCCCCTCACTGAGGACCAAGTGATGAAGTGATAGGAAAATGAAGCCCCTCCCCTCACTGTACGCTCTCCACTCACTGACACTCTTGTCCTGACTCTGGCCCCTCTCCTTACTGAGGCTGCCCCCCTCACAGAGGACCCAGTGATGAAGAGATGAAAAAAATGAAGCCCCTCTCCTCACTGAAGGGTCTCCACTCACTGAGACTCCTCCCCTCACTGAGAATCCTCTCCTCACTGTAGGCTGCTACCTCCACTGTGGCACCTCTCCTCAAGGAGGCTGCTCCTCTCGCTGAGGACCCAGGGAAGAAGAGATAGAGAAATATAGCACCTTTACTCACTGAATGCTCTCCCCTCACTGAGACTCGTCCCTTCACTGAGACTATTCCACTGACTCTGGCCCCTCTCCTCACTGAGGCCGCACCCCTTACTGAAAACCCAGGGATGACGATATAGGAAAATGAAGCCCCTCTCCTCACTGAAGGCTCTCCACTCACTGAGGACCAAGGGAAAAGAGATGGAAAAATGTAGCCCCTCTCCTCACTGAACACTCTCAACTCACTGAGATTCCTTCGATCAATGATACTATTCCACTAACTCTGGCCACTCTCCTCACTGAGGCTGCTCCCTCACAGAGGACCCAAGGATGAAGAGATGGAAAAATGATGCCCCTCTCCTCACTGAAGGCTATGCACTCACTGAGATACCTCCCCTCACTGAGACTATTCTACTGACTCTGGCACCTCTCCTCAGTTAGGCTGCCCCCCTCACTGAGGACCCAAGGATGAAGAGATGGAAAAAAATGAAGCCCCTCCCCTCACTGAGACTTCTCTCCTCACTGAGGCGGCTACCTCCACGCTGGCACCTCTCCTCAATGAGGCTGCCCCCCTCACTGAGGACCAAGGGATGAAGAGAGGAAAACAAAATCCCTCTCCTCACAAAGACTCCTTCCCTCACTGAGACTCCTCCCCTCACTGAGACTATTCCACTGACTCTGGCCCCTCTCCTCAATGAGGCTGCTACCTCCACTGTGGCCCCTCTGCTCAATGAGGCTACCCCCCTCACTGAGGACCCAGGGAAGAGATAGTAAAATGAAGCCCCTCTACTCACTGAACACTCTCCACTCACTGAGACTCCTCCCCTCACTGAGGCTGCCCCCCTCACTGAGGACCAAGTGATGAAGTGATAGGAAAATGAAGCCCCTCGCCTCACTGTATGCTCTCCACTCACTGACACTCTTGTCCTGACTCTGGCCCCTCTCCTTACTGAGGCTGCCCCCCTCACAGAGGACCCAGGGATGAAGAGATGAAAAAAAATGAAGCCCCTCTCCTCACTGACGGCTTTCAACTCACTGAGGCTCCTCCCCTCACTGAGAATCCTCTCCTCACTGTAGGCTGCTACCTCCACTGTGGCACCTCTCCTCAAGGAGGCTGCTCCTCTCGCTGAGGACCCAGGGAAGAAGAGATAGAGAAACGTAGCCCCTCTACTCACTGAACGCTCTCCACTCACTGAGATTCCTTCCCTAAATGAGACTATTCCACTGACTCTGGCCCCTCTCCTCAATGAGGCTGCTACCTCCACTGTGGCCCCTCTGCTCAATGAGGCTACTCCCCTCACTGAGGACCCAGGGAAGAGATAGTAAAATGAAGCCCCTCTGCTCACTGAACACTCTCCACTCACTGAGACTCCTCCCCTCACTGAGGCTGCCCCCCTCACTGAGGACCAAGTGATGAAGTGATAGGAAAATGAAGCCCCTCGCCTCACTGTATGCTCTCCACTCACTGACACTCTTGTCCTGACTCTGGCCACTCTCCTGACTGAGGCTGCCCCCTCACAGAGGACCCAAGGATGAAGAGATGGAAATGATGCCCCTCTCCTCACTGAAGGCTATGCACTCACTGAGATACCTCCCCTCACTGAGATTATTCTGACTCTGGCACCTCTCCTCAATGAGGCTGCCCCCCTCACTGAGGACCAAAGGGAAGAAGAGAGGAAAATGAAGCCCCTCTCCTGACAAAGACTCCTTCCCTCACTGAGACTATTCCACTGACTCTGGCCCCTCTCCTCACTGAGGCTGCCCCCTCACAGAGGACCCAATGATGAAGAGATGGAAAAATGAAGCCCCTTTCCTCACTGAATGCTCTCCACTCACTGAGACTCGTCCCCTCACTGAGACTATTCCACTGCCTCTGGCCCCTCTCCTCACTGAGGCTGCACCCCTCACTGAAGACCCAGGGATGAAGACATAGGAAAATGAAGCCCTTCTCCTCACTGAAGGCTCTCCACTCACTGAGACTCCTCCCCTCACTGAGGCTGCCCCCCTCACTGAGGACCAAGTGATGAAGTGATAGGAAAATGAAGCCCCTCGCCTCACTGTATGCTCTCCACTCACTGACACTCTTGTCCTGACTCTGGCCACTCTCCTCACTGAGGCTGCCCCCTCACAGAGGACCCAAGGATGAAGAGATGGAAATGATGCCCCTCTCCTCACTGAAGGCTATGCACTCACTGAGATACCTCCCCTCACTGAGATTATTCTGACTCTGGCACCTCTCCTCAATGAGGCTGCCCCCCTCACTGAGGACCAAAGGGAAGAAGAGAGGAAAATGAAGCCCCTCTCCTGACAAAGACTCCTTCCCTCACTGAGACTATTCCACTGACTCTGGCCCCTCTCCTCACTGAGGCTGCCCCCTCACAGAGGACCCAATGATGAAGAGATGGAAAAATGAAGCCCCTTTCCTCACTGAATGCTCTCCACTCACTGAGACTCGTCCCCTCACTGAGACTATTCCACTGCCTCTGGCCCCTCTCCTCACTGAGGCTGCACCCCTCACTGAAGACCCAGGGATGAAGACATAGGAAAATGAAGCCCTTCTCCTCACTGAAGGCTCTCCACTCACTGAGACTCCTCCCCTCACTGAGACTTCTCTCCTCACTGAGGCTGCTACCTCCACTCTGGCACTTATCCTCAATGAGGCTGCCCCCCTCACTGAGGACCAAGGGATGAAGAGAGGAAAATGAAGCCCCTCTCCTCACAAAAACTCCTTCCCTCACTGAGACTCCTCCCCTCACTTAGACTTCTCTCCTCACTGAGGTTGCTACCTCCACTTTGGCACCTCTCCTCAATGAGGCTGCCCCCCTCACTGAGGACCAAGGGATGAAGAGATGGAAAAATGAAGCCCCTCTCCACACTGAGACTCCTCCCCTCACTGAGACTCGTCCCCTCACTGAGAATATTCCACTGACTCTGGCCCCTCTCCTCACTGAAGGCTCTCCACTCACTAAGACTTCTCTCCTCGCTGTGAGCTCTCCACTCGCTGAGGACTCAGGGAAGAAGAGATGGTAAAAAATATATCCCCTCTCCTCACTGAACGCGCTCCACTCACTGAGACTCGTCCTCTCACTGAGACTATTCCACTGACTCTGGCCCCTCTCCTCACTGAGGCCGCACCCCTCACTGAAGACCCAGGGATGAAGATATAGGAAAATGAAGCCCCTCTCCACACTGAGGGATCTCCACTCACTGAGACTCCTCCCCTCAGAGACTTCTCTCCTCACTGAGGCGGCTACCTCCACTCTGGCACTTATCATCAATGAGGCTGCCTCCCTCACTGAGGACCAAGGGATGAAGAGAGGAAAATGAAGCCCCTCTCCTCACAAAGACTTCTTCCCTCACTGAGACTCCTCCCCTCACTGAGACTATTCCACTGACTCTGGCCCCTCTCCTCAATGAGGCTGCTACCTCCACTGTGGCCCCTCTGCTCAATGAGGCTACTCCCCTCACTGAGGACCCAGGGAAGAGATAGTAAAATGAAGCCCCTCTACTCACTGAACACTCTCCACTCACTGAGACTTCTCCCTTCACTGAGGCTGCCCCCCTCACTGAGGACCAAGTGATGAAGTGATAGGAAAATGAAGCCCCTCCCCTCACTGTACGCTCTCCACTCACTGACACTCTTGTCCTGACTCTGGCCCCTCTCCTTACTGAGGCTGCCCCCCTCACAGAGGACCCAGTGATGAAGAGATGAAAAAAAAGAAACCCCTCTCCTCACTGAAGGGTCTCCACTCACTGAGACTCCTCCCCTCACTGAGAATCCTCTCCTCACTGTAGGCTGCTACCTCCACTGTGGCACCTCTCCTCAAGGAGGCTGCTCCTCTCGCTGAGGACCCAGGGAAGAAGAGATAGAGAAATATAGCACCTTTACTCACTGAATGCTCTCCCCTCACTGAGACTCGTCCCTTCACTGAGACTATTCCACTGACTCTGGCCCCTCTCCTCACTGAGGCCGCACCCCTTACTGAAAACCCAGGGATGAAGATATAGGAAAATGAAGCCCCTCTCCTCACTGAAGGCTCTCCACTCACTGAGGACCAAGGGAAAAGAGATGGAAAAATGTAGCCCCTCTCCTCACTGAACACTCTCAACTCACTGAGATTCCTTCCATCAATGACACTATTCCACTGACTCTGGCCACTCTCCTCACTGAGGCTGCTCCCTCACAGAGGACCCAAGGATGAAGAGATGGAAAAATGATGCCCCTCTCCTCACTGAAGGCTATGCACTCACTGAGATACCTCCCCTCACTGAGACTATTCTACTGACTCTGGCACCTCTCCTCAGTTAGGCTGCCCCCCTCACTGAGGACCCAAGGATGAAGAGATGGAAAAAAATGAAGCCCCTCTCCTCACTGAGGGATCTCCACTCACTGAGACTCCTCCCCTCACTGAGACTTCTCTCCTCACTGAGGCGGCTACCTCCACGCTGGCACCTCTCCTCAATGAGGCTGCCCCCCTCACTGAGGACCAAGGGATGAAGAGAGGAAAACAAAATCCCTCTCCTCACAAAGACTCCTTCCCTCACTGAGACTCCTCCCCTCACTGAGACTATTCCACTGCCTCTGGCCCCTCTCCTCAATGAGGCTGCTACCTCCACTGTGGCCCCTCTGCTCAATGAGGCTAATCCCCTCACTGAGGACCCAGGGAAGAGATAGTAAAATGAAGCCCCTCTACTCACTGAACACTCTCCACTCACTGAGACTCCTCCCCTCACTGAGGCTGCCCCCCTCACTGAGGACCAAGTGATGAAGTGATAGGAAAATGAAGCCCCTCGCCTCACTGTATGCTCTCCACTCAATGACACTCTTGTCCTGACTCTGGCCCCTCTCCTTACTGAGGCTGCCACCCTCACAGAGGACCCAGTGATGAAGAGATGAAAAAAATGAAGCCCCTCTACTCACTGAACACTCTCCACTCACTGAGACTCCTCCCCTCACTGAGTCCGCACCCCTCACTGAAGACCCAGGGATGAAGATATAGGAAAATGAAGCCCCTCTCCTCACTGAAGGCTCTCCACTCACTGAGACTCCTCCCCTCACTGAGACTTCTCTCCTCACTGAGGCTGCTATCTCCTCTGTGGCACCTCTCCTCAACGAGGCTGCTCCTCTCACTGAGGATCTAGGGAAGAAGAGAAAGGGAAATGATGCCCCTCTCCTCACTGAAGGCTATGCACTCACTGAGATACCTCCCCTCACTGAGATTATTCTGACTCTGGCACCTCTCCTCAATGAGGCTGCCCCCCTCACTGAGGACCAAAGGGAAGAAGAGAGGAAAATGAAGCCCCTCTCCTGACAAAGACTCCTTCCCTCACTGAGACTATTCCACTGACTCTGGCCCCTCTCCTCACTGAGGCTGCCCCCTCACAGAGGACCCAATGATGAAGACATAGGAAAATGAAGCCCTTCTCCTCACTGAAGGCTCTCCACTCACTGAGACTCCTCCCCTCACTGAGACTTCTCTCCTCACTGAGGCTGCTACCTCCACTCTGGCACTTATCCTCAATGAGGCTGCCCCCCTCACTGAGGACCAAGGGATGAAGAGAGGAAAATGAAGCCCCTCTCCTCACAAAAACTCCTTCCCTCACTGAGACTCCTCCCCTCACTTAGACTTCTCTCCTCACTGAGGCTGCTACCTCCACTTTGGCACCTCTCCTCAATGAGGCTGCCCCCCTCACTGAGGACCAAGGGATGAAGAGATGGAAAAATGAAGCCCCTCTCCACACTGAGACTCCTCCCCTCACTGAGACTCGTCCCCTCACTGAGAATATTCCACTGACTCTGGCCCCTCTCCTCACTGAAGGCTCTCCACTCACTAAGACTTCTCTCCTCGCTGTGAGCTCTCCACTCGCTGAGGACTCAGGGAAGAAGAGATGGTAAAAAATATATCCCCTCTCCTCACTGAACGCGCTCCACTCACTGAGACTCGTCCTCTCACTGAGACTATTCCACTGACTCTGGCCCCTCTCCTCACTGAGGCCGCACCCCTCACTGAAGACCCAGGGATGAAGATATAGGAAAATGAAGCCCCTCTCCACACTGAGGGATCTCCACTCACTGAGACTCCTCCCCTCAGAGACTTCTCTCCTCACTGAGGCGGCTACCTCCACTCTGGCACTTATCATCAATGAGGCTGCCTCCCTCACTGAGGACCAAGGGATGAAGAGAGGAAAATTAAGCCCCTCTCCTCACAAAGACTTCTTCCCTCACTGAGACTCCTCCCCTCACTGAGACTATTCCACTGACTCTGGCCCCTCTCCTCAATGAGGCTGCTACCTCCACTGTGGCCCCTCTGCTCAATGAGGCTACTCCCCTCACTGAGGACCCAGGGAAGAGATAGTAAAATGAAGCCCCTCTACTCACTGAACACTCTCCACTCACTGAGACTTCTCCCTTCACTGAGGCTGCCCCCCTCACTGAGGACCAAGTGATGAAGTGATAGGAAAATGAAGCCCCTCCCCTCACTGTACGCTCTCCACTCACTGACACTCTTGTCCTGACTCTGGCCCCTCTCCTTACTGAGGCTGCCCCCCTCACAGAGGACCCAGTGATGAAGAGATGAAAAAAATGAAGCCCCTCTCCTCACTGCAGGGTCTCCACTCACTGAGACTCCTCCCCTCACTGAGAATCCTCTCCTCACTGTAGGCTGCTACCTCCACTGTGGCACCTCTCCTCAAGGAGGCTGCTCCTCTCGCTGAGGACCCAGGGAAGAAGAGATAGAGAAATATAGCACCTTTACTCACTGAATGCTCTCCCCTCACTGAGACTCGTCCCTTCACTGAGACTATTCCACTGACTCTGGCCCCTCTCCTCACTGAGGCCGCACCCCTTACTGAAAACCCAGGGATGAAGATATAGGAAAATGAAGCCCCTCTCCTCACTGAAGGCTCTCCACTCACTGAGGACCAAGGGAAAAGAGATGGAAAAATGTAGCCCCTCTCCTCACTGAACACTCTCAACTCACTGAGATTCCTTCCATCAATGACACTATTCCACTGACTCTGGCCACTCTCCTCACTGAGGCTGCTCCCTCACAGAGGACCCAAGGATGAAGAGATGGAAAAAAATGAAGCCCCTCTCCTCACTGAGGGATCTCCACTCACTGAGACTCCTCCCCTCACTGAGACTTCTCTCCTCACTGAGGCGGCTACCTCCACGCTGGCACCTCTCCTCAATGAGGCTGCCCCCCTCACTGAGGACCAAGGGATGAAGAGAGGAAAACAAAATCCCTCTCCTCACAAAGACTCCTTCCCTCACTGAGACTCCTCCCCTCACTGAGACTATTCCACTGACTCTGGCCCCTCTCCTCAATGAGGCTGCTACCTCCACTGTGGCCCCTCTGCTCAATGAGGCTAATCCCCTCACTGAGGACCCAGGGAAGAGATAGTAAAATGAAGCCCCTCTACTCACTGAACACTCTCCACTCACTGAGACTCCTCCCCTCACTGAGGCTGCCCCCCTCACTGAGGACCGAGTGATGAAGTGATAGGAAAAGGAAGCCCCTCGCCTCACTGTATGCTCTCCACTCACTGACACTCTTGTCCTGACTCTGGCCCCTCTCCTTACTGAGGCTGCCCCCCTCACAGAGGACCCAGTGATGAAGAGATGAAAAAAATGAAGCCCCTCTACTCACTGAACACTCTCCACTCACTGAGACTCCTCCCCTCACTGAGGCCGCACCCCTCACTGAAGACCCAGGGTTGAAGATATAGGAAAATGAAGCCCCTCTCCTCACTGAAGGCTCTCCACTCACTGAGACTCCTCCCCTCACTGAGACTTCTCTCCTCACTGAGGCTGCTATCTCCTCTGTGGCACCTCTCCTCAACGAGGCTGCTCCTCTCACTGAGGATCTAGGGAAGAAGAGAAAGGGAAATGATGCCCCTCTCCTCACTGAAGGCTATGCACTCACTGAGATACCTCCCCTCACTGAGATTATTCTGACTCTGGCACCTCTCCTCAATGAGGCTGCCCCCCTCACTGAGGACCAAAGGGAAGAAGAGAGGAAAATGAAGCCCCTCTCCTGACAAAGACTCCTTCCCTCACTGAGACTATTCCACTGACTCTGGCCCCTCTCCTCACTGAGGCTGCCCCCTCACAGAGGACCCAATGATGAAGAGATGGGAAAATGAAGCCCCTTTCCTCACTGAATGCTCTCCACTCACTGAGACTCGTCCCCTCACTGAGACTATTCCACTGCCTCTGGCCCCTGTCCTCACTGAGGCTGCACCCCTCACTGAAGACCCAGGGATGAAGACATAGGAAAATGAATCCCTTCTCCTCACTGAAGGCTCTCCACTCACTGAGACTCCTCCCCTCACTGAGACTTCTCTCCTCACTGAGGCTGCTACCTCCACTCTGGCACTTATCCTCAATGAGGCTGCCCCCCTCACTGAGGACCAAGGGATGAAGAGAGGAAAATGAAGCCCCTCTCCTCACAAAAACTCCTTCCCTCACTGAGACTCCTCCCCTCACTTAGACTTCTCTCCTCACTGAGGCTGCTACCTCCACTTTGGCACCTCTCCTCAATGAGGCTGCCCCCCTCACTGAGGACCAAGGGATGAAGAGATGGAAAAATTAAGCCCCTCTCCACACTGAGACTCCTCCCCTCACTGAGACTCGTCCCCTCACTGAGAATATTCCACTGACTCTGGCCCCTCTCCTCACTGAAGGCTCTCCACTCACTAAGACTTCTCTCCTCGCTGTGAGCTCTCCACTCGCTGAGGACTCAGGGAAGAGATGGTAAAAAATATATCCCCTCTCCTCACTGAACGCGCTCCACTCACTGAGACTCGTCCTCTCACTGAGACTATTCCACTGACTCTGGCCCCTCTCCTCACTGAGGCCGCACCCCTCACTGAAGACCCAGGGATGAAGATATAGGAAAATGAAGCCCCTCTCCACACTGAGGGATCTCCACTCACTGAGACTCCTCCCCTCAGAGACTTCTCTCCTCACTGAGGCGGCTACCTCCACTCTGGCACTTATCATCAATGAGGCTGCCTCCCTCACTGAGGACCAAGGGATGAAGAGAGGAAAATGAAGCCCCTCTCCTCACAAAGACTTCTTCCCTCACTGAGACTCCTCCCCTCACTGAGACTATTCCACTGACTCTGGCCCCTCTCCTCAATGAGGCTGCTACCTCCACTGTGGCCCCTCTGCTCAATGAGGCTACTCCCCTCACTGAGGACCCAGGGAAGAGATAGTAAAATGAAGCCCCTCTACTCACTGAACACTCTCCACTCACTGAGACTTCTCCCTTCACTGAGGCTGTCCCCCTCACTGAGGACCAAGTGATGAAGTGATAGGAAAATGAAGCCCCTCCCCTCACTGTACGCTCTCCACTCACTGACACTCTTGTCCTGACTCTGGCCCCTCTCCTTACTGAGGCTGCCCCCCTCACAGAGGACCCAGTGATGAAGAGATGAAAAAAATGAAGCCCCTCTCCTCACTGAAGGGTCTCCACTCACTGAGACTCCTCCCCTCACTGAGAATCCTCTCCTCACTGTAGGCTGCTACCTCCACTGTGGCACCTCTCCTCAAGGAGGCTGCTCCTCTCGCTGAGGACCCAGGGAAGAAGAGATAGAGAAATGTAGCCCCCCTACTCACTGAACGCTCTCCACTCACTGAGATTCCTTCCCTAAATGAGACTATTCCACTGACTCTGGCCACTCTCCTCACTGAGGCTGCCCCCTCACAGAGGACCCAATGATGAAGAGATGGAAAAATGAAGCCCCTCTTCTCACTGAATGCTCTCCACTCACTGAGACTCGTCCCCTCGCTGAGACTATTCCACTGACTCTGGCCCCTCTCCTCACTGAGGCTGCACCCCTCACTGAAGACCCAGGGATGAAGACATAGGAAAATGAAGCCCTTCTCCTCACTGAAGGCTCTCCACTCACTGAGACTCCTCCCCTCACTGAGACTTCTCTCCTCACTGAGGCTGCTACCTCCACTGTGGCACCTCTCCTCAATGAGGCTGCTCCTCTCGACCTAGGGAAGAAGAGATAGGGAAATGAAGCCCCTCTACTCACTGAATGCTTTCCACTCACTGAGATACCTCCCCTCACTGAGACTATTCTACTGACTCTGGCACCTCTCCTCAGTGAGGCTGCCCCCCTCATTGAGGACCCAAGGATGAAGTGATGGAAAAAATGAAGCCCCTCTCCTCACTGAGGGATCTCCACTCACTGAGACTCCTCCCCTCACTGAGACTTCTCTCCTCACTGAGGCGGCTACCTCCACTCTGGCACCTCTCCTCAATGAGGCTGCCCCCCTCACTGAGGACCAAGGGATGAAGAGAGGAAAACGAAGCCCCTCTCCTCACAAAGACTCCTTCCCTCACTGAGACTCCTCCCCTCACTGAGACTATTCCACTGACTCTGGACCCTCTCCTCAATGAGGCTGCTACCTCCACTGTGGCCCCTCTGCTCAATGAGGCTAATCCCCTCACTGAGGACCCAGGGAAGAGATAGTAAAATGAAGCCCCTCTACTCACTGAACACTCTCCACTCACTGAGACTCCTCCCCTCACTGAGGCTGCCCCCCTCACTGAGGACCAAGTGATGAAGTGATAGGAGAATGAAGTCCCTCGCTTCACTGTATGCTCTCCACTCACTGAGACTTGTCCCCTCACTGAGACTATTCAACTGACTCTAGCCCCTCTCCTCACTGAGGCTGCACCACTCACTGAAGACCCAGGGATGAAGACAGAGGAAAATGAAGCCCCTCTCTTCACTGAAGGCTCTCGACTCATTGAGACTCCTCTCCTCACTGAGACTTCTCCACTCACTGAGACTCGTCCCCTCACTGAGACTATTCCACTGACTCTAGCCCCTCTCCACACTGAGGCTGCCCCCTCACAGAGGACTCAAGGATGAAGAGATGGAAAAAGAAGCCCCTCTCCTCACAGACTCCTTCCCTCACTGGATCCTTCCCTCACTGAGACTCGTCCCCTCGCTGAGAATATTCCACTGACTCTGGCCACTCTCCTCACTGAGGCTGCCCCCCTCACAGAGGAGCCAAGGATGAAGAGATGGAAAAATGAAAACCCTTTCCTCACTGAACGCTCTCCCCTCACTGTGACTCGTCCCCACACTGAGACTATTCTATAGACTCTGGCACCCCTATTCAATGAGGCCGCACCCCTTACTGAAAACCCAGGGATGAAGATATAGGAAAATGAAGCCCCTCTCCTCACTGAAGGCTCTCCACTCACTGAGGACCCAGGGAAAAAGAGATGGAAAAATGAAGCCCCTCTCCTCAATGAAGGCTTTCCACTCACTGAGACTCCTCCCCTCACTGAGACTATTCTACTGACTCTGGCACCTCTCCTCAATGAGGCTGCCCCCTCAATGAGGACCCAGGGATGAAGAGAGGAAAATGAAGCCCCTCTCCTCACAGACTCCTCCCCTCACTGAGACTCGTCCCCTCACTGAGACTATTCCACCTACTCTGGCACCTCTCCTCACTGAGGCCGCACCCCTCACTGAAGACCCAGGGATGAAGATATAGGAAAATGAAGCCCCTCTCCTCACTGAGACAATTCCACTGACTCTGGCCCCTCTCCTCACTGAGGCTGCACCCCTCACTGAAGACCCAGGGATGAAGATATAGGAAAATGAAGCCCCTCTCCTCACTGAAGGTTCTCCACTCACTGAGACTCCTCCCTCACTGAGACTCGACCCCTCACTGAGACTATTCCACTGACTCTGGCCCCTCTCCTCACTGAGGCTGCTACCTCCATTGTGGCCCCCCTCTTCAGTGAGGCTACTCCCCTCACTGAGGACCCAGGGTAGAGATAGGAAAATGAAGCCCCTCTACTCACTGAACGCTCTCCACTCACTGAGACCTGTCCCCTCACTGAGACTATTCAACTGACTCTAGCCCCTCTCCTCACTGAGGCTGCACCTCTCACTGAAGACCCAGGGATGAAGACAGAGGATAATGAAGCCCCTCTCTTCACTGAAGGCTCTCGACTCACTGAGACTTCTCCACTCACTGAGACTCGTCCCCTCGCTGAGACTATTTCACTGACTCTAGCCCCTCTCTTCACTGAGTCTGCACCTCTCACTGGAGACCCAAGGATGAAGACAGAGAAAAATGAAGCCCCTCTCCTCACTGAAGGCTTTCCACTCACTGAGACTCGTCCCCTCACTGAGACTATTCCACTGACTATAGCCCCTCTCGACACTGAGGCTGCCCCCCTCACAGAGGACTCAAGGATGAAGAGATGGAAAATGAAGCCCCTCTCCTCACAGACTCCTTCCCTCACTGGATTCTCCCCTCACTGAGACTCGTCCCCTCACTGAGAATATTCCACTGACTCTGGCCCCTCTCCTCACTGAGGCTGCCCCCCTCACAGAGGAGCCAAGGATGAAGAGATGGAAAAATGAAAACCCTCTCCTCACTGAACGCTCTCCCCTCACTGAGACTATTCTATAGACTCTGGCACCCCTCCTCAATGAAGCTGCTGCTCTCGCTGAGGACCTAGGGATGAAGACAGAGGAAAATAAAGCCCCTCTCCTCACGGAAGGCTCTCCACTCACTGATACTCGTCCCCTCACTGAGACTATTCCACTGACTCTGGCCCCTCTCCCCACTGAGGCTGCCCCCCTCACAGAGGACCCAAGGATGAAGAGATGGAAAAATTAAGCCCCTCTCCTCACTGTGGGCTCTCCACTCGCTGAGGACCCAGGGAAGAAGAGATGGGAAAATGTAGCCCCTCACCTCACTGAATGCTCTACCCTCACTGAGACTATTCCACTGACTCTAGCACCTCTGCTCACTGAGGCTGCCCCCCTCACAGAGGACCCAGGGAAGAAGAGATGGGAAAATGTAGCCCCTCACCTCACTGAATGCTCTACCCTCACTGAGACTTATCCACTGACTCTAGCACCTCTGCTCACTGAGGCTGCCCCCCTCACTGAGGATCCAGGGATGAAGAGAGTAAAATGAAGCCCCTCTCCTCACAAAGACTCTTTCCCTCACTGAGACTCCTCACCTAACTGAGACTTGTAACCTCACTGAGACTATTCCACTGACTTTGGCCTCTCTCGTCACTGAGGCTGCTCCCCCCACTGAACACCCAGAGATGAAGAGAGGAAAATGAAGCCCCTCTCCTTACTGAAGGCTCTCCACTCACTGAGACTCCTCTCCTCACTGTGGGCTCTCCACTCGCTGAGGACCCAGGGAATAGATGGGACAATGTAGCCCCTCACCTCACTGAACGCTCTCCACTTACTGAGACTCGTCCCCTCACTGAGACTTTTGCACTGACTCTAGCCCCTCTCTTCACTAAGGATGCACCTCTCACTGAAGAATCAGGGATGAAGACATAGGAAAATGAAGGCCCTTTCCTCACTGAAGGCTCTCCACTCACTGAGACTCGTCCCCTTACTGAGACTTTTCCACTGACTCTGGCCCCTCTCCTCACTGAGGCTGCACCCCTCACTGAAGACCCAAGAATGAAGACATAGGAAAATGAAGCCCCTCTCCTCACTGAAGGCTCTCCACTCACTGAGACTCCTCTCCTCACTGAGACTTCTCTCCTCGCTGAGGCTGCTACCTCCACTGTGGCACCTCTCGTCAATGAGGCTGCTCCTCTTGCTGAGGACCTAGGGAAAAAGAGATAGGGAAATTTAGCCCCTCACCTCACTGAACGCTCTCCCCTCACTGAGACTATTCCACTGACTCTAGCCCCTCTCCTCTCTGAGGCTGCACCCCTCACTGAAGACCCGGGGATGAAGACATAGGAAAATGAGGCCCCTCTCCTCACTGAAGGCTCTCCCCTCACTGAGACTCGTCCCATAACTGAGTCTTTTCCACTGACTCTGGCCCCTCTCCTCACTGAGGCTGCACCTCACTGAAGACCCGGGGATGAAGACATAGGAAAATGAAGCCCCTCTCCTCACTGAAGGCTCTCCACTCACTGAGACTCGTCCACTCACTGAGACAATTCCACTGACTCTGGCCCCTCTCCTCACTGAGGCTGCACCCCTCACTGAAGACCCAGGGATGAAGATATAGGAAAATGAAGCCCCTCTCCTCACTGAAGGCTCTCCACTCACTGAGACTCCTCCCCTCACTGAGACTATTCCACTGACTCTGGCCACTCTCCTCACTGAGGCTGCTACCTCCATTGTGGCCCCTCTCCTCAATGAGGCTATTCTCCTCACTGAGGACCCAGGGAAGAGATAGGAAAATGAAGCCCCGCTACTCACTGAACGCTCTCCACTCACTGAGACTTGTCCCCTCACTGAGTCTATTCAACTGACTCTAGCCACTCTCCTCACTGAGGCTGCACCTCTCACTGAAGACCCAGGGATGAAGACAGAGGAAAATGAAGCCCCTCTCTTCACTGAAGGCTCTCGACTCACTGAGACTCCTCTCCTCACTGAGACTTCTCCACTCACTGAGACTCGTCCCCTCACTGAGACTATTCCACTGACTCTAGCCCCTCTCCTCACTGAGTCTGCACCTCTCACTGGAGACCAAGGGATGAAGACAGAGAAAAATGAAGCCCCTCTCCTCACTGAAGGCTTTCCACTCACAGAGGACTCAAGGATGAAAAGATGGAAAATGAAGCCCCTCTCCTCACTGAAGGCTCTCCACTCACTGAGACTCGTCCCCTCACTGAGACTTCTCTCCTCACTGAGGCTGCTACCTCCACTGTGGCACCTCTCCTCAATGAGGCTGCTCCTCTCGACCTAGGGAAGAAGAGATAGGGAAATGAAGCCCCTCTACTCACTGAATGCTTTCCACTCACTGAGATTCCTTCCCTCAAGGAGACTATTCCACTGACTCTGGCCCCTCTCCTCACTGAGGCTGCCTCCCTCACAGAGGACCCAAGGATAAAGAGATGGAAAAATGAAGCCTCTCTCCTCACTGAAGGCTCTCCACTCACTGAGACTCCTCCCCTCACAGAGACTATTCTACAGACTCTGGCACCTCTCTTCAATGAGGCTGCCCCCCTCACTGGATGAAGAGAGGAAAATGAAGCCCCTCTCCTCACAAAGACTCCTTCCCTCACTGAGACTCCTCACCTAACTGAGACTTGTCACCTCACTGAGACTATTCCAATGACTTTGGCCCCTCTCCTCACTGAGGCTGCCCCCCTCACAGAGGACCCAAGGATGAAGAGATGGAAAAATGAAGCCCCTCTCCTTACTGAAGGCTCTCCACTCACTGAGAGTCCTCCCCTCACTGAGACTTCTCTCCTCACGGTGGGCTCTCCACTCGCTGAGGACCCAGGGAAGAAGAGATAGGAAAATGTAGCCCCTCACCTCACTGAACGCTCTCCACTCACTGAGACTCGTCCCCTCACTGAGACTATTCCACTGACTCTAACCCCTCTCCTCACTGAGGCTGCACCTCTCACTGAAGACCCAGGGATGAAGACAGAGGAAAATGAAGCCCCTCTCCTCAATGAACGCTCTCCACTCACTGAGACACGTCCTCTTACTGAGACTATTCCACTGACTCTGACCCCTCTCCTCACTGAGGCTGCACCCCTCACTGAAGACCCGAGGATGAAGACATAGGAAAATGAAGCCCCTCTCCTCACTGAAGGCTGTCCACTCACTGAGATTGTCCCCTCACTAAGACTATTCCACTGACTCTGGCCCCTCTCCTTACTGAGGCTGCCCCCCTCACAGAGGACCCAGAGATGAAGAGAGGAAAATTAAGCCCCTCTCCTCACAAAGACTCCTTCCCTCAATGAGACTCCTCCCCTAACTGAGACTTGTCAACTCACTGAGACTATTCCACTGACTTTGGCCCCTCTCCTCACTGAGGCTGCCCCCCTCACAGAGGACCCAAGGATGAAGAGACGGAATGATGAAGCCCCTCTCCTCACTGAAGGCTCTCCACTCATTGAGAATCCTCTCCTCACTGAGACTATTCTACACTCTGGAACCGCTCTTCAATGAGGCTGCCCCCCTCACTGAGGACCCAGGGATGAAGAGAGGAAAATGAATCCCCTCTCTTCATGAAGACTCGTTCCCTCACTGAGACTCCTCCCCTAACTGAGACTTGTCACCTCACTGAGACTATTCCACTGACTTTGGCCCCTCTCGACACTGAGGCTGCAACCCCCACTGAACACCCAGGGATGAAGAGAGGAAAATGAAGCCCCTCTCCTTACTGAAGGCTCTCCACTCACTGAGACTCCTCCTCTCACTGAGAGTATTCTACAGACTCTGGCACCTCTCCTAAATGAGGCTGCCCCCCTCACTGAGGATCCAGGGATGAAGAGAGTAAAATGAAGCCCCTCTCCTCACAAAGACTCTTTCCCTCACTGAGACTCCTCACCTAACTGAGACTTGTCACCTCACTGAGACTATTCCACTGACTTTGGCCTCTCTCGTCACTGAGGCTGCTCCCCCCACTGAACACCCAGGGATGAAGAGAGGAAAATGAAGCCCCTCTCCTTACTGAAGGCTCTCCACTCACTGAGACTCCTCCCCTCACTGAGACTCCTCTCCTCACTGTGGGCTCTCCACTCGCTGAGGACCCAGGGAAGAAGAGATGGAAAAATGTAGCCCCTCACCTCACTCAACGCTCTCCCCTCACTGAGACTATTCCACTGACTCTAGCCCCTCTCCTCACTGAGGCTGCACCCCTCACTGAAGACCCAAGAATGAAGTCATAGGAAAATGAAGCCCCTCTCCTCACTGAAGGCTCTCCACTCACTGAGACTCCTCTCCTCACTGAGACTTCTCTCCTCACTGAGGCTGCTACCTCCACTGTGGCACCTCTCGTCAATGAGGCTGCTCCTCTTGCTGAGGACCTAGGGAAAAAGAGATAGGGAAATTTAGCCCCTCACCTCACTGAATGCTCTCCGCTCACTGACTCTAGCCCCTCTCCTCACTGAGGCTGCACCCCTCACTGACGACCCGGGGATGAACACATAGGAAAATGAAGCCCCTCTCCTCACTGAAGGCTCTCCCCTCACTGAGACTATTCCACTGACTTTGGCCTCTCTCGTCACTGAGGCTGCTCCCCCCACTGAACACCCAGGGATGAAGAGAGGAAAATGAAGCCCCTCTCCTTAGTGAAGGGTCTCCACTCACTGAGACTCTTCCCCTCACTGAGACTGCTCTCCTCACTGTGGGCTCTCCACTCGCTGAAGACCCAGGGAAGATGAGATTGGAAAATGTAGCCCCTCTCCTCACTGAATGCTCTCCACTCACTGAGACTCGTCCCCTCACTGAGACTATTCCACTGACTCTGGCCCCTCTCCTCACTGAGGCTGCCCCCCTCACAGAGGACCCAAGGATGAAGAGATGGAAAAATTAAGCACCTCTCCTAACTGAAGGCTCTCCACTCACTGAGACCCCTCCCTTCACTGAGACTATTCTACAGACTCTGGCACCTCTCCTCAATGAGGCTGCCCTCCTCACTGAGGACCCAGGGATGAAGGGAGAAAAATGAAGCCCCTCTCCTCACAAAGACTCCTTCCCTCACTGAGACTCCTCCCCGAACTGAGACTTGTCACCTCACTGAGACTATTCCACTGACTTTGGCCCCTCTCCTCACTGAGGCTGCACCCCCCCACTGAATACCCAGGGATGAAGAGAGGAAAATGAAGCCCCTCTCCATACTGAAGGCACTCGACTCACCGAAACTTCTCCCCTCACTGAGACTCCTCACTGTGAGCTATCCACTCGCTGAGGACCCAGGGAAGAAGAGATGCAAAAATGTAGCCTCTCACCTCACTGAACGCTCTCCACTCACTGAGACTTTTCCACTGACTCTGGCCCTTCTCCTCACTGAGGCTGCTACCTCCACTATGGCACCTCTCCTCAATGAGGCTGCTCCTCTCGCTGAGGACCCAAGGAAGAAGAGATAGGGAAATGAAGCTCCTCTACTCACTGAATGCTCTCCACTCACTGAGATTCCTTCCCTCAATGAGACTATTCCACTGACTCTGGCCCCTCTCCTCACTGAGGCTGCCCCCCTCACAGAGGCCCCAAGGATGAAGAGATGGAAAAATGAAGCCCCTCTCCTCACTGAAGGCTCTCCACTCACTGAGACTCGTCCCCTGCCTGAGACTCCTCTCCTCACTGTGGGCTTTCCACTCGCTGAGGACCCAGGGAAGAAGAGATGGAAGACCTGAAGACCCGGGGATGAAGACATAGGAAAATGAAGCCCCTCCCCTCACTGAAGGCTCTCCACTCACTGAGACTTCTCTCCTCACTGAGGCTGCTACCTCCACTTTGGCACCTCTCCTCAATGAGGCTGCTCCCCTCACTGAGGACCTAGGGAAAAAGATATAGGGAAATGAAGCCCCTCTCTTCACTGAAGGCTCTCCACTCACTGAGACTCGTCCCCTCACTGAGACTTTTCCACTGACTCTGGCCCCTCTCCTCACTGAGGCTGCCCCCCTCACAGAGGACCCGAGGATGAAGAGATGGAAAAATGAAGCCCCTCTCCTCACTGAAGGCTCTCCACTCACTGAGACTCCTCCCCTCACTGAGACTCCTCTCCTCACTTAGGCTGCTACCTCCACTGTGGCACCTCTCCTCAATGAGGCTGCTCCTCTCGCTGAGGACCCAGGGAAGAAGAGAAAGGGAAATGTAGCCCCCCTACTCAATGAACGCTCTCCACTCACTGAGATTCATTCCCTCAATGAGACTATTGCACTGACTCTGGCCCCTCTCCTCACTGAGGCTGCCCCCCTCACAGAGGACCCAAGGATGAAGAGATGGAAAAATGAAGCCCCTCTCCTCACTGAAGGCTCTCCACTAACTGACACACCTCCCCTCACTGACACTATTCTACTGACTCTGGCACCTATCCTCAATGAGGTTGCCCCCCTCACTGAGGACCCAGGGAAGAAGAGAGGAAAATGAAGCCCCTCTCCTGACAAAGACTCCTTCCCTCACTGAGACTCGTCCCCTCACTGAGACTATTCCACTGACTCTGGCCCCTCTCCTCACTGAGGCTGCACCCCTCACTGGGCACCGAGGGATGAAGACATAGGAAAATGAAGCCCCTCTCCTCACTGAAGGCTTTCCATTCACTGAGACTCCTCCCCTCACTGAGATTCCTCTCCTCACTGTAGGCTCTCCACTCGCTGAGGACCCAGGGAAGAAGAGATGGGAAAATGTAGCCCCTCCACTCACTGAGATTCCTTCCCTCTATGAGACTATTCCACTGACTCTGGCCCCTCTCCCTACTGAGGCTGCCCCCCTCACAGAGGACACAAAGATGAAGAGATTGAAAAATGAAGCCCCCCTACTCACAAAGACTCCTCCCCTGACTGTGGCCCTCCCCTCACTGAGGCTGCTCCCCTCATTGAGGCCCCTGGGCAGAAGAGAAGGGAAAATAAAGCCCCTCCCCTCACGGAGGCCAGTTATATCAATAAAAATGAACTGAATTAAAAATTCAAAGCGACTGTCCTTTATGAATAGTAGATATATAGTTGTATAGTTGAATAGAATATCAACCAAATATTGTCCTTATATTGCTTGATGACATAATGTAGAGCAGACTACTACTAATACTACCACTATTCCTGACTGATTAACTAGCAGGTGTGTGGTAATTGACAGCAGCCTGACTGGTGGTCCTAGCTATACAGAAGGGGTCCAATATGTATGTGTAATATATACAGTGTGTATGTGAGGGTAGATAACACAAAGTAATTATACAATTATACAACAGAAAGATGGTAAAGGGTTAACGGAGAAGGGTCTGGGGGTCCATTTAAATCTCCATGAGATACCAGGACTGCCACACACACACACACACACACACACACACACACACACACACACACACACACACACACAAATCGATATGATGAAGACTGTGATCATGATGGGGTGTGATGGTCACTATGTGTGACCATTATATACCCAGTATACACCCAGTACAGTGTCTGTATTCTGATTGGATGTTACTTAGGCCCAATCTCAATTCTCCTTTTTACCCCTTCCCCTTCCCCCTACCCCTTAGTTTTGCACGTGCACGTGAAAAGGGTTAGACGAAGGGCTATCTCAATTCTCATTTTGATCGAGGGGTAGGGCAAGGGGTAGATACCCCTTAAAACCAAGTAAGATCGGGAGTTTACTTGAAACCAAGGGGTAAAGGCACTCTGTTTCAAGGGCCAAGACGTAGGGGAAGGGGAAGGGGCAAGGGGAAGGTGGAGGGGTAAAATAGAGAAATGAGATTGGGCCTAATCACATGATGTGTTGAGTCAAATCAAGACCAGTTGCATATAATGAATCACAATTAAAGTTAAAGTGAATTCAAGTTGAAATCAACATATGGGAGTATTAGATTCAAAAGAGTGTCATTATTGTTAGAATCTGAGACACAAAAAGGTATTCAAAATAATAAATACAACTAGGATAGACATAATATAAAGGATGGACATTTACACTTCGTATTGCAAAGTATCTCAAGATACTACCAAGAGTATATGCTCTTTGGACTTCAGGTGCTAATTCCAGGTGCTAAAATGGTCAGGAGATAGAGCGTAGCAGTGTGGCCTCAGTGTTCAGTCTGAATGGAGAAGGCATGCCGTCATCTGACTAGAGTTAAGCTAAGTATTTTATATGATCAGAAGAATGGCAGAGTGTTCCCCCTTGCTGCTCCTACCTATGTAGGTACTAGAGTACTATAGAGAGAGAGTGGCGTCAACTCCGTTCACTGCAATGGTTCGTTTTTTTCCCAGCAATGGCGGCGCATGGGGCCCCTCAGAAGTTCCCGGAAGTTAGCGCGAGCCAACTGTCACTCAATGTATTTCAACAGAGGAGATGGTAGGAGCAGCACTTGTCCGAGGTAAAACGTTTAAAGAATGACATTCTCATATCTGTAGGGCATCGGAATTAAATTGACGAGTAATTAATTATGTTGGCGTATTTTCTCCGTCTAGATTAGAGGATTTAGAGAATATTAACAGGTAAAAATGTAGGCTAGCACACTAGGTAACCATTACAACCCGTGCAACAGGCAGATAACTGTCAATTCAGCTCTCCAAATACGCTGTAACTAAATCCAACCCTGCCGATTTATACTAACAGCAAGGTTAATGTGTAGGGAGTGTGATTGCAGTTATAGGTAGGAATTAAATACAAATTGCAACTGTTTACCATTTTCATTACTTAAGGTCTGGATGATTTTGTGTGCATGTATTTTGGAATGAAAAATAAATCCCACTATTTATTTGCCTTTGTTTTTGGCGTCATATCATACGACATATCAACCCATCTCATACAATACATATGTAATACGTTTTTGGTGTGTATCAGTTACCTGCAAATGGTACTTTATGGTCGAGAAGTAGCGATGCCACTTCACAACTTCATTTGCATGCTGCAGGCCATGAGTGCTTAGTATAAAACGGTGTGACTCAAAACACATAATGAATGCAATTTTATTGACGCTTTCATAACAAATGTTCCTAACATGAGATATCATATTGTGTATTTGGGAACCGACAGAAGGAGCACTTTATGGTGGAGCATGTAGCAGGCCAGGGGTCCTTCCTGAGTGGAACGAGACTGTAAATACATTAAGGTAGGTCAGGCATAAGAAGTCATACTACATTGGTATTGTCATGCGATATTATTCAAGGGATCATACTAAACATATTAACTTTTGCTATTAGTGAGATTATTTGATACACCTGTGCAGAATCATGCAGTGCGGTACAACAGCTGTGCCATACATGTTCTGCTTTTATTAATTTGTTGAGGTCATAGTGAGTGGTGGTGCTGTGCTGGCTGCATTACCTTGACATTAGCTGCTCACATTTTACCTTCGAGTATTTCAATGAGAGGGCAAAATATCAGCAACACAGATGAATACAATGCATCCCAGCACAGCAGCATCCACAATGACTCCCGTAATAAACCGTAACCAGTGATCACCTTTTTTGTCATGGTTGTAGCCGGGTTCTGGTAGTCGTTGGAACAGGGATGTTCGCCGGATACAGGTGGGTGGAGGGGTAGTGATGATTTTTTCAGTTGTTTTAGGAGCTGTGATTCCCTGGTTGTTGGCTCCCTGCTCTGCAGAATGGCTGATGTGAGCTCTCTCTGTCTCTCCTCATCTGCCATGTCCTCTCTTCCTCCTGTGTCACTTTCCCTTCTCTCACTCTCCTCAGCTTTTCTTTCCTCAATCCAAGAAACTGGTGCAAGTAGAAGACATGACACTGGTCATTTATGAACAATAAAATGATATTGTCACTAAAACAAGAAATATGGTGTAGTTATCAAGAGTTCATATACATTATACCTGTGGCATCTTTAATGCAGTAGCTGTGATCGGCGGAAATGGACCCTGTCTTTGTAGGTGAAAGGGGGCATCGTGAAGTAGGGGCCCTCCTCCTTCTGACTACTGGCCGGTGCGCAAATATGGATGGTATCGCATCTTCTCTCAGCCTAGTCTTGCCCTTGCCGGTCTTAACAAACTGGTCAGCCTCAAAATGTGCCTGCAAGAAGACTTCAACTGAAATTTCACACTTAACTCATTTTTACCAAGGAGTACGAACATGTCTAGTATATTTATCTTTTTTCCGTTTTCCTGTTCTATGTTTTAAAATAAAAAAAGCTCAAATTCCTGTACGGCCCGGTATTCAAAAGTGCGCAAAAGTGCAAATTCATTGTTTGAATGTGATTACCTCACATAATTTTTTGTGGTTATGGTTTTTGTCTGTCACGACTAAATTGCTCCTTCCGACTTTAGCCACCCATGCTCTTCGTCTGTCCCTGTCTTTGGGGAAGCCATACACGTGGACGCCTTTCTCGGAGCGATTGGAGCATCCCCATGCAGCACAGTATACCATGTCGAAGACTGTATCGAGGACAACATAGTGGAAATGAGACAAACAGCTTGCTGTGCCGCTGATGTGTTTTATTTTCAAACAAATAGTTTTTAAGGAATTCACTGAAAATTAATTTATATATTATATACACAATATATATAAAAGTTATATGTAAAATATATACAGATATATATGTATCTATATTTATATATATATATATACACAAATTATATATATATATATTATACATATATATTATACATATATTATATATATATATATATATATATATATATATATATATATATATATATATATATATATATATATATTATCTTATATATATTATATTATCAGAATTCTTATTGGAACACACATAATGTTGCTGTGAGTCAGACCTATTATGTAGTACAGTACTCGATTGAAAAATCACTGTCGTCCGCCTCAGTCATGTCTTCAAGTAAAAATTTAAGAGAAATATTACGATTTTAATGCTATCAACGAATGTAGAGGTTTAGTAAACTTAGCTGAGTTCAAATAAATCAACATAAGCACAGAAATATTACAGAGCAAAGCAGTTGTTGACATTCTTTACCGATTGTTGTGGTTTTCCTTGTATTTTTCAATTGCCCGCCATGCACGTCCGGGAACTAATGGAGGGCTACGGGAACCACGTGATCGGCCAGGTTTTTGAACTTCCGTTGACGCCACTATCTCTCTATAGTACTCTAGTAGGCATAGACATGCTAGTAGGTACCAGATCGGCTCGGCTTCAAAATCGGCTCGGGGTCGTTCGTCTGCTGATGACGTCACACAATACGCTATCTACAGCAACGCCACTCGGACAAACTAAATTGCATTCGACTTTTACGATATAGGTAGATAGACAGATTTTCAGTTATCTCAGTATAATATATTAAGCTATTTTTCACTTATCTCTGTGTGTGTGTATTTGTATACACATATACATAAGTCCAACAGAAAAATTACAATTCTTCTCATGTTTTATGTACATTTTTTGCCTAACATAAATTGGTATTTTATTGTGTATTTTGTTGATGCCTTCCGAATCACTGCCTTTCTGCTCTCTGGTTTGGGGCTAGTGATGGTCATATGGTAAACTCTATTTTGGAGGAAATACTTAATTTCCTCGTAACAGTTGTCCATAACTGCTGCCGATCGCCGATCAACCACGAAAAAAATTAAACTGTCTGACGTACAGCCAATCACAACTGTCCGACGTATGTGACAATATGATTGGCTGTACGCTTGAATGGGAGTACCATTCCATCTCTCTGGGGAGTAGATTCAAGCGTACAGCCAATCATATTGTGTGACGTCATCAGTAAACGACCGACCCCGAGCCGATTTGGAAGCCGAGCCGATCTGGTACCTACCTATGTAATAAGAATTTACTCACTTAAAAACAACCAGCTGCCAAAGCGAAAACGCTAATCGAGGAAAAAGTCCTTCATTTCTCACCACCCACATTCGCCAACGTCAATCTTGGTTTCACCCCTTTATTTCTTGTTTTATATCTTCCACAAGCACCGAGGTATGAGGGCAAATAGTGCCATGAGGTATAGGCAGCGCTCACCTGCGTGAAGTTGGCACCCAATATGTTGAAAATATGAATAAAAGTACTTTCATTCGTTTTTGCATCGTTTGTGCAGGCAAAATGAACGTTTGTGCACAAACCGTCTTGATGATATTCAACATTTAACAGGTTGGTGACCTTAGATCACTCAGCACCCCATCAACATCCAAATGACTCAAAAATGGTTGGAATCGTTTGCGTTTCGTTTGTGCAGCAAAATAAACATGAACAAACTCAGCCTCTTACCTTTCTAGTGTATTGACGAAATGTTTACATGCTCCCCCTTGACCTCCTGGACCATTACAGCCACCCACTGACCAATATTGGTATCACAATATAGCCTAAGGAGAACGCCGGTCCCTTTTAATCCATAGCCATGTTTATTGATACAAATTTGGCGCAATGTTGAGTAGGCTAGCCTATCAAAACGGCATCTAAAGCCAATCTATAGTAAAACTTAAAACTGGTTAAGGAGCTGAGTGACGTCACTCGCCAGCAAATAACGCTTTATAGCATAAGAAACAATATTGCACAAATGTTTATTTTGCCTGCACAAACGTGCACAAATGAAGCACAAACGATTCCAACCATTTTTGAGTCATTTGGATGTTGATGGGGTGCTGAGTGACCTAAGGTCAACCTGTTAAATGTTGAATATCATCAAGACGGTTTGTGCACAAACGTTCATTTTGGCTGCACAAATGTGCACAAACGATGCACAAACGAATGAAAGTACTTTTATTCATATTTTCAACATTGGGGGTGCCAACTTCACGCAGGTGGAGCGCTCTTGTCTGTAATCATTAACGCCGATTCGCCGACTCCACTACACGGGGAAAGCACGCCCCCTGGAGGATCTACGAGGAAAGTGACACAACGTTTACAACGGCCGAGAGAAAGACTTTGAAAATATACCATATGTATAACGATAGGATGGTTGCTATTTTTAGCTATCAGCTTGTACTACAGATATATCTAGATAGTTTTCAGTCTGTTATATATATATATACATTATCATTATTATTATTATTATCATTTTTTTTTTATTTTTTATATTCAATATACAATTACCACTGATACTTCTCATACCAACAATGGGTGATGTAATCATGCTCATCAATTAATGGATAATAATAAAATAATGACAATCAGGGTCTATACAAGCCAGTGGCGCCTTGAGTGCGAGCGAGCAGATACGAGTAGTGAGTCGCATGGTATGTGTATTCAAGTAGGCCTATCATATAATAATTTATAATTATGGTAGGCCTGCAGTGGCTGATATACTTTAAAATAAGCATTTCTTATTTAAAGCCCACACCATGATGTCCGGCACACTTATTTATTAAAAACATTAATTAAAAAAAAAACATTTTTGGAGGGGGGGCGCGCCAAAATTGTTTCTGCATACCCCGCTGACACTGGGTAGTGGCGCCCCTGCCCGGAGCACCGGACCACCCCATACACACCTCCATTCACCCACTGCAGTCAATGTACACAACTGAACCCGCCTGGTCAAGTGCACACACGTTACTGCGCCGGCTACAAATGTGTGACCGGACGTCGATACCAGAGTTGGCCAGTAGGCCGAGAAAGGGGTGTGCAAGTGCAAAAGGGGCTTGTCCTCGACAGGCGACAGGAGCTGAGGAAAGTTTTAAGAAGCGCTGCTTGACTTTTTGCCTATTTCCCAGCATTGTGGAGCCGCCGTCTTGATAAGCCAGGCGTCCACGCAGCTTCACATCACCTGCCTGTAAATGTTTTGTGTATTATCTGTGACGATTGCGGGTATTATCTTTGGTTGTTTGACGAATACTTATTGCATTTGTAATCAATATTGGGGAATATTAGGGGGACCCCCTTGGTCATTTGAAATAAAAGTCATGATGAAACCGCGAAGAGCGATTGCTCGTCAACGCCGGTCTTTAACAAGACGAAGGTAGAAGGAAAGGGATTTTAGAAATGTCACGTAGGCCTACGTGTTCTTCTGGATATGAATCAGTTGCACTTGACTTGTAAAGGGTCTCTTCTCTCTGATTTCAGCCTGAGGTGTTCCTCTCGACTGTTATCAAAGCTCGGCTTGAAATGTAGCCTCTCA